>CAHIKZ030005136.1:1097500-1165000 GCA_903632075.3 Acanthosepion pharaonis
CAGAGATGTTTGGGACAGCCAGGATACTGAGTAAGCCTTTGTTGGTGTTAGAAATAAAGAAACGACCTGACCAATAGTTATTTGCTATAACCCAATCCTCATTGTTAAATCACAGAATATGACCTACTTGACTAAAAGAAGGCGAAGATAGATAAATAAATAAATAATGATAAAAATAAAAATAACGCCACCGTACCAAGCACACCAATGACAACTGGTATGATTGAGACCTTCTCAACTTTAAAAGTCTTGCGAGTTCAAATTTCAGTTTCTTTCATAGGTGATTACTTTCCCTTCTTTCTTTTATTCAATCTTTGTATGCAAATGGAATGATGGATTTACCCATTTTTTTTCTATTTTAGCTTCAGTCATTTTGCCTGATTTGCTGTGTTCTAGTTTCTTATCTGTTTGTGTTTCAGAATTCTGCAAACTTTTGCATGATTCTGTATCTATCTATCTATCTATCTATCTATCTATCTATCTATCTATCTATCTATCTATCTATCTATTTCAGTATATACTCATTTGATTTGGTTTGTTTTACGTAATATCAGCCTCAATGGATTATCTAATGCCGACAAGATTTTTATTGCTGGTAATATTTTTTATCTATCTATCTATCTATCTATCTATCTATCTATCTATCTATCTATCTATCTATTTCAGTATATATTGATTTGGTTTGGTTTCTTTTACGGCATATCAACCTCAATGGGTTATTTAATGCTGGTAACCGCCAAAATAGACTACCAACAATGCACCACTGACCCATATATATAAATAGCCGAGAAAGAAAAAACAGCACTTGTGACTTGACGATTGCGTTGAGGCAGTCGACCCGCAGTCTCTGACTGTGTGCGACTTCTGTCGAACTCTCTGCTTTGGCAGAGAGGAACCCGGACGAAGCTTTGCCGAAGGGCAAAGGTTCGTCCGGGGAAGCAGACAGATACTGAACCCTCTTATTCGGGTTCAAAGGGAATATTTTTGACCGAGCCTACGGGATCGGAGAAACCCACGTTAAACCCGGCCTTGTGCCACATACATTACTCGTGGGGGGACTGTTAAATATCGGCCTAACGATTGCGTCTAGCTTGAAACAGAATGTCGCCTCTGAGTGTTGATTTCAATGTTCACTTATATATATATATATATATATATATATATATATATAGAGAGAGAGAGAGAGAGAGAGAGAGAGAAAGAGAGAGAGAGATTTATTCTCAGGCTGAATCATTTTAATTCACAAGCCACAGCATATTTGATAGAAAGACAAATTCAAGGGCATTCATTGACAAACGATCACATAAGCAAAGGTTTGCAAGACAAACGTGACAACCAATGCTTTGCGAAATCTCAAGGAGTGGCAATATACAAAGACTTACATATTCAAAGAATCACATTGAATTATTATTAATGAACAATTAATTTAAAAAAAAAGGAAACTGAACAAAATAATTTGCCTCTCATCAACGTCTTTGAAATTTCAAAGAGAGACATTTTCGATCAGTAACAGTTTAGTGGTGAATACGTTTTTAGGAGAAAACTTGCTTAGAGGTTGATACATTTTTCTTAAGAAAATTCTTCATTATATTTAAAATTGGTAGACGTTACAAATACCAGATGAAGCTATATATATACTCGAAGGTCTTACACACACACACACACACACACACACACACACACACACACACACACACACACACACATATATATATATATATATATATATATATATATATATATATATATATATAAGGTGTGCTATATTTATGGGATAAAGTGCTCAATATCAGAGATAGAGCGTGTGTAAATATAAAAGTGAACATAAAGTCAACACTTAGAGGCGACAGACTGTTTCATGCTATATGCAATCATCAGGCCACGTGTGCTGTTATTTTTCTCGGCTATTTATATATATACGGGTTAGTGGTGCATTGTGGGTATTCTATTATAGCGGTTATTTTTTTACCGGAAGTCGTTTGTTTATTTATTTATTTTATTTTGCTCGTTTTAAATTTTTATTTAAAAAAATAAATAAAAAATAAATAAAAAAAATATAATGACCCAAATAAATGAACAAAGCGAAAAAAAAAACCGCCATAATAGAATAAATAAATGCACCACTAACCCGTATATATATAAATATCCGAGAAAAATAACAGCACACGTGGCCTGACGATTGCATATAGCATGAAACAGACTGTCGCCTCTAAGTGTTGACTTCTAAGTTCACTTTTATATTTATATATATATATATATATTGGGTGTGTATTTTGGCTGCAATCCTTCTTTTCATTGAATATGACAGATAAGGTGCTTTGATTTAGTTTTTATAAAATTTTTCATGTGATCTAATAGATTGTTTCTTTTCAGATGATAAATTATATAAAAGCTGTCCGAATTTTTTTTTCTAGTTTCTTTTTCTTATTTAACAGTTAAAATATTTCATCCTTCAAATCATAGCTAAGGATCGGGAGCTCATGAAGGATTGAAATAAAGTTCATGTATATATATATATATATATATATATATATATATATATATATATATTATTCCAGGGTTATTTTCCAACTTATTCAAGATGGTATCGCCCTCTCTAATCTTATAACTTTCTCTACTGGAGTAACAAGGTGTCCCAGAGTTTTCAAGTACGATTTCATTTTTTTCACTGCTCTTTGGACTGTCATAGCTAAAACTTCTCTCTTGCGTCCCAAATGTATGGATTGAGTTGGATCTTTTTTAACTGATCTCTTTACCTCGAACTTGAAATGATGATCCTTTTTTCTGTAGTGACCACCTCATCCATTTTTCTTCTCTACTGTTCATTATTTTTAAAACTTATTCACTGGTTTCTTGATGGTTCTTGAATGGACTTTGAAGATGGAAGCCAGAGTATGAATGTTGGTACCATTAATGAAGGTGTGGACAATCTTTTTCATCTCACCATTGCTCATTTGGGAAGGCAGTGGTTCTGAAACAAAACGATTTTAACCTGTTCTCTTTTTAAGCTGATTAAATCAAAGGGGTTTTCAGTGAAGAAAAATGATGTCAAGATAGCTGTCTTAGCTGAAAACCCGGAAAAACAAAACTCAATTACTTTAGTGTTAATTTAGATGTCAAACATTTTGTGAGATAGACAATTTTGATGTTACACGATTTGGACAATTTTGCTGTTACACGATTTGGACTATTTTACTGTTACACCCGGTATGTGGGCAGACTTAGTAGTATCAGTCGTAGGTACAGATACTTAAACATTTAAAATAATAAAGACGTTAGGGAAAAGTAGGAAGCATAAATGAATGTTTTATTTTATAGAAAAAAGAAAACGTAGAAATATGTTACATGTCTTCTCTCTGACAAAAGAAAAGCTATCGAATGTTAGAAAAGTCTATCCTAACTCAGAAAGTTATGTTGCAAAATGATGTTTTTTTTTGTTACCTACGTTTTCGGAACGCGTCTTCTCTTTGCGGCTTTTACTTCAAAACTGTCTTCTGTATAGACTGTGCTCCCGCGATCGGCCATTAAGTCTGACGTAACTTACCAAGCGCGCAGCGTACTAATTAGAAAAGTTCACTCAAAACTGTCATCGGATGACAGTGAGATACCATAATGCTAAAAGCCAAGTCCAATCGGCGTTAAACTGTTGTTTCTGCTTACGTTTACCTCTTTGAAATCATACGTGAAAACTCTGGGGCCCCTTGTTACTCCAGGGCAGAAAGTTATAAGGTTAGAGAGGGCGAAGACCATCTTAAACATGTTGGAAAATAAACCTGTAATTATATATATAATAATATATGAGGATTGAAATAAAGTTCATATATATATATATATATATATATATATATATATATATATATATATATATATATATATATATATATATATATATATATATATATATATATATATGAGCTTTATTTCAGTCCTTCATGAGCTCCTGATCCTTAGCTTTGAATAAATAATGATGAATATGTCATTTTCGCTTACGATCGATTTCATAATGATTCTTCTGATAAGCTTGAAGAGTAATTATACATATTTATTGCTCACAGTCCAGTAGTGTTATAAAAACCTCGGGGAATTCCAGTAAGATATCTTTAATCATTTCTAAGACACAACGGATCAGAACTTAATCTAACAATTGGACAAATTTGCTGTTACAGGATTTTGACAATTTTGCTGTTAAACGATTTGGACAATTTTGCTGTTACACGCAGTATATGTTTAGTAAGCGAAACAATAATCGATCTTGCGGTTTTTGCCACCCTATCGAAGTCCTCTTCCGCTTGGATAAACTCTGACCAACCAAGGAAACAGTGGACAAGTAATATCGAAGATTTTAGTTCCGTCTTTCAGCAATCAATCAATAAATATTGAAGACTAACAGTAGAGCCCGGCGTTGCCCGGGGATGTAACAGTAAGAGATAGATCAAGTATCGACCATCATGAAGACTGAAAAATAAAATTGACAAAGATTATTGTTTAAGGTTGACGGACACGCATGTCTTAATTAGTTTTTTTTTTGTTTTTTTTTTACGAATTGGTCAAACCCAAACTCAAACAAAAACATTGTTTTCAATCGTTATGAGTCTACCTATTGAATAGAATTGTCTTGTAAATGGAGTTTTTAAAGCATTCTGAATGTAAAAATAAAGAAAAAAGTGTGCAAGACAATAAGAAACACTACCTGCCCCCAAAAAGTGAAGTTTTGTTGAAAATGGTTGAAAAATGTAGGAAATCCGATCCCATATATAAACGAAGACACACAACGTGGGTTTTATAATAAGTATAGCTCGATATGAGTTGCCCCCTTTCATTCTGGCTACAGAATCGTGTTTTATCGTGTTTTCAAATTGATTTCGTGCAAAAACTATTGTGCTTTTCCAATTTTTGGCTCTGTCAGAACCACCGCAAGTTAATTTTACGTAGTCCTGTGAAGTTTTGTTGAAATCGATTGAAAAATGTAGGAAATCCGATCCAATATATAAACGTACACACACACACACACACACACACACACACACACACACACACACACACACACACACACACACAATCTGCGTTTTATAATAAGTAAGAATTGCAGATCCAGGTGGTGGTAACGAACAGGACTGAAAGCTGATAGCTGTGTTTTTTCTAGTAATTGCTGGCTTTCAATACCCAGGCGAATGCATCTGTCCCGTGGGCATAACATTACTCCATCAAAGATCCCTTCCATAACTCTGTGATTGGGTTGAACACTGTTAATGACGTAATAACGCGAGATAAGCTTTCTCTCACGTTAATAAAAAAGTAATCTGATAAATTTTTAATATCATGTGGATTAAATCTCATAGGGATTTAATCTCATGGGAATTTAATCTCAGAGGGATTTGCGAAAACTATTTGTTTCGTTGTTTCTTTCAATGATTGGAGACTTCATTTCTTGTAAAACGGCGAAGAGAAAATACAGCGTATAGCCAAGTGTGATGGCTGACACATTAAGCGTGTAGATCATTCACTATCACCAAGGATCAAGGAGAATCAGCTCATATTCTAGACTATGAGGATCTCCTTAGTAGGCCTAGCATAAAAATAAATACAAAATGGGAGATTCTAATAAAGCAAGAAAGACGAATGACAGCAAGGCCTCAGCTGCAGCAGCAGTCAAAGCATGCGCAGCAGCAGAAGTTGCCACTTAATCAGCAGCCAAATTTAGGTTTAAGGCTCTAAGTTTTCTACGGGACAATGTCCTTGTGGATAAAAGCGTTGGTTTTTGAATTTGGTGATATAGTAGTTGTGAGTTCAATCGTTGGTTCGGGCGGTGCTTACGTGCACGGCGAGTAAAAACTGAAAAGCCAAAGTACTAACTACCAATTGTAAGAAGTCAGATTGTATTAGCATAAGCGAGAAGTCGAGCCCGAGATGCGAACTATGAATTGCAGACTTGAAAATTAAGAAAAATGAATTATCTTCGAAGTGTTTTGACAGACGACAGAAAATCTTTCACATAAATCTGAGGGCGCATTGGTGAAGAATTCTTTTCAAAGCTAAGTACAGTGGAACCTCGGTTCACGAATTTAATTCGTTCTTGAAGGTCGTTCGTAACCCGAAATGATCGTAAACCGAAAATATTTTTTCCAATAAGAATCAGTGTAGAGAAGAAGAGTCACAGTAAAACAAAATTTGAAAAGAAAAGCACGGCACAACACATGGATGTATACAACATGGCCGTCGACTCAGAAATTATTCCGTTTGGGTTAACTTATTTTGGCAATATTGTTCGGGAACTGAAATTTTGTTCGATAACTGAGGCATTTTTTTCTCGAATTTTCTGTTCGAAAACCGATTTGTTCGACATGTGAAACTGTATTAAGAAACAGAAAATCTTTAATTTTTATGTCATATTGTCCGTCGTTTGTCATTTTACGTTTCAGATACAATGGAACCTCGGTTCACGAGTATAATCCGTTCCTGAAGCCCATTCGTAACCCGAAATATTCGTAAACCGAAACTATTTTTCCTATAGGAATTAATATAAAATGGATTAATCCGTTCCTGGTCCCAAGATGATTGTTATTTAAACTTTAACAACAGTACTTTGTGCACAAGTTTATACACAAAACTAATGAAAATCATCAAATCTAAGAAAAAAATAAATAAACCCAATACTAAACAGATAAAATATAGACAAACATTTGAATTTTACCGTACCTGCATGTAGGAGAGTTGATGGCGTAAGTGGAAGAAGAAAAGAGATATTGTTTGGAAAAGGGGAATGGCAGACATGATCGTCTGTTTATTCATAAGAATACTAGAGATCGTTGATTTTGTCATATGAAACTGAGTGGGAAGAGACAATATCATCAACAATAGTTTTTCTCTTAACTTTTCTTTTTCATTTACCAGTATCATTGTTAACTTTCTTTGGAGCCATGACTAATGACTAATGAAGAGAAAAAATGACCCCGTACAATAACATTGGAAAAGAAAAGCACAACACAACACACGAATGTATACAACATGGCGGTCGACTTAGAAATGATTCCGTTCGGGTTAACTTGGTTTAGCAATGTTGTTCGAGAAGCGAAATTTTGTTTGACAACCGAGGCATTTTTATCTCAAATTTTCTGTTCGAAAACCGATTTGTTCGAAAAATTTCGTTAGAAACAAAGAAAATCGTCCTGAACTTTTATGCAATGTCAGTCCTCTTTGATGGCAGTGAATGTCGGGATATTTCCTCACAGGGGAAGAAGAAAGTTAAGTTGTGGTTGTACAGAAGAATGCTGAAGATAACATGGACAGGGCATGTCATGTCATCAACGAAGAAGTTATAAAGAAAATTGGAATGAAGAGGAAACTTGTACATAGAAGAGACATTTGAAATTTCTAGGACACATAATAAGAAAAGAAGGCTTGGAGAATTTGACACTCAAAGGACACGCTAAAGGCGAGAAGGTAAGAGGGAAACTGAATAATCTATTTAACGATCTTGTGTAAATAGATGGCAACACAGAGACTGGGAAGAATAGTAATGAGACAAACGTTATTTAGAACTATGAATGATAGGTTGTTGTGGAGCGCCATGATTGCCTAGATTCTGAAGGGACACGGTACATAAAAAGTAGATCGTCGAGTGAATGTTATCAGGCATGCCATTGTAGAGATATTGAAAATAGAGCGTTTCTAATTATGAATTATTGACCTGTAATAATTGCCACAACGAATACAATGGAGAAACCTCATTCAATTCAATGTAATGTAGTGTGTTTTCCCTTCATTTTGGTGTTCCAAATAATAAAATATCCAATGGACCTACAAATATAGACGGCATCGAAATACTTGCTAGTCATCGATTCCGGTAAGCAAAGGGATATTTATTTAGTTGGGTAAGTCACAACGCCACATTTATTAAGTTTTCTTGAATACGCAGGCCGCTAGAGGAAATACTGTTTAAATAAACAGAGAGTCTATTCAAATACGGGCATCCACTAGAAATAACGTTTGAAGTATTAAAAAATATATTTCTACATTATGTGGAAGAGTAGATATATTGGAAATAGAGCGTTTCTAATTATGAATTATTGACCTATAATAATTGCCACAAGAAATACACCGGTGAAACCTCAAGGAATAAATTAGAATATGAACACAAAAATGATCTTTTAGAAAACAATACATTAAACGCAGTAGGAAGCGCGGTGAGGTAATGGATGGTATTGAGGAATACAAGATCTGAGTTCGAATTCCAATCGAATCCATTACATTCACTTAAAGGCTAATACACTTGGGAAAGGTATGAATCCTCTTCTTCTCCCCCCAGCTATGGGTAAATAGCAGGACAGATAGGGCTCTATAGCTTCTGATGGCAACTAGTCTACCGCAGAAAGAAATAACAACCTACTGCGGGAAAAATCTTGTCTATCGAAAGATACATGATCGCCTAAGCGCATGGCACATAATTGACTGTATAGGCTGAATGGTGTCTGGTGAGAAGACACATCCTTGCCTTACGCCCCTTTTTATTTTTCTATAACTGCTGAACTCATTTTTTATCCGTATTCAGGCGGTTCGCTGTCAATAGAGTTTTTTTTGTATTATTCTGTCTTTCGCGACTATGTCAAAGTTGCTGAGCAGCTCTAACAGTCCTTTGTGGTGCACTTTGTCGAACGCCTTTTCATTAGTCTATAAAATACAGGTACACGTTCTTCTGAATTTATATTCTGAGTATAAACATCGCGTTCCTTGTTATTAGTATTCACCTGTAATAATTGCCACAAGAAATACACCGGCGAAACCTCAAGGAATTAGAATAAATTAGAATATGAACACAAAAGTGATCTTTTACAAAACAATACATTAAACGCATTAGTTTGGAGGCGCGGTGGGGTAATGGATAGCGGCTCGTATTGAGGAGATCTGAGTTCGAATTCCAATCGAATCCATTACATTCACTTACTTGCTAATAACCTTGGGAATGGTATGAATCATCTTCTACCCCCAGCTATGAACAAGACAGACCGGATGGCAACTGGTCTAGGAGAAGTACAACTCTGAATTCAAAACCTGATCTTCTAGGTTGGGAGTTGTCCTGTGGGCTAACAACCTACTCATTTAAAAACCACAATGATATCTTGTGACTCTATGTTCCTCAAGGAATTTAAAGGCATAGTTATTTACCGTAACGAGACTGGCCCTATTTTATTTTATATATAAAGAATGGTATTCTAATTAAAAGCGAAAACGATGAAAATGTTTAGAAAGTGTTTTAATCACTAGATGAGCGCGGTAAATTTGCGTTCAGTTATTTCAAGATTGCATCGTTCTTGATATATCGTCTATCATCACAACGTCGGATATTTAATAAGTGATGGAAACAAAAAGAAAAATAATGATCTTAATAAAATTGATCAGATTATATACCCAGACCATATATATATATAAAAAATACTTTCAAGCTCCTTCAGTACCCTATTTCATATTCAATGGGAAACAAAAGGTTCATAAAATATTCTATAATAGAAAAGTGGTCGTTCCTGATAAATCCAATGAATCAAAAAAAAAAAAAAATGTTCTTACCACTAATTGATCAATTGAAAAGAATTTATCTAAACACAATATCATAACTACGTCTAAAATAATAAACAACTTAATTAATACAAAACAATAATAAGAAGCTAAAACTTGAAGGAGGAATTTACTCTGTTACCTGTAATGATTGCCACAAAGAATACATCAGAGAAACCTCAAGAAATAGAAAAAATGATTATATGGAATCAAAAGGGATATTTTACAAAACAACGAGTTAAACGCATTACTTGTTTACTGTAACGAAACTGGCCACAATTTTCATACAAATGCCACTCTAATTAAAAGAGAAAGCAATTCATTGAGACGAAAATGTTTAGAAAGTGCTTTAAGCGTTTACGTTAATGCGACCCCAAATGCGCACGAATGAAAGATGCTGGGAATTTTAAATTTAAAAATATTTTTTAAATGTGTTTTGGGTCTATAATCTAAACGATTTCAATTATATTGTTTTTTTTTGTTTGTTTATACTGTAGAATCCCTCATATCCGGAATCCTTCATATCCGGAATCCCAATATCCGGAGTGCCTCTTATCCGGAATCCCTCATATCCGGAGTGCCTCATATCCGGAATCCCGCACATCTGGACATTATTTTGACGCGTATATTTGAACTATTTGGGTGATATGTAAATGATATGAAATTTCTGTTTTTCAGGAAATTTACTTTTGATAATTGCTTATGCTTACTTCATCCTAATGGCTTGTATTGGTGCAAAAAATGATGGGAATAAGAGGAAAAGAACAACTTTGGATTATCACAAAAAGTGGAGATCTTAAACCTTTTTCCCGCTCTCCTTCGCTACCTTCTGTAGGAGGTTTTGTAGTTTGTAGTTTCTTTTCCGTGTCTGCTATCAGTACTGTGTCATTATGGGAACGCAAAACATATTCTTGTACAAAGCTTTGAATAAGCGTCACATTTATTTTATGATTCAGAATGATTTAGGCCTTTTTTATAGAATTCTTATCGGGAGAATCACTTTGTCATAAGAATTGATTAATACCTATGAGAACATGGCAATCTTATTGTTTTTTATGTATGTATGCCACGAATCTCCAGGGATTAATGCTTCTTTTCTCGAAATAATCGTAGATAAATATTGGGAGTAGTATATCCTGTACGACGGATATGCATTTTTCTGAATTGATATTTTCCACTCCATTGGGTCTGAACAACCTGTGTCTCAAATTACTTTTTCCCAGCGTAATTGAAAAACCGATGGTTCTCTCTTAAAACATATATTTAAATAGAAAAAAACAAAAGAAAAAAACAACTTAGCAAATAAGAACTCACCTGAAAAGAGGACATTGTCCACAAGCATCAATGGGTGGTCAATAACTCAATTGCAAACTGCTTTTTCTATTAAAAGTGGCTTTCTTTTGGCTGCGCTAAGATAATGACACACACACACACACACATATATATATATATATATATATATATATATATATATATTACGCATAAAAGAGTAACGGTCAGTGTTGAATCAGACTAGGAGGCAGTCGTATTAAAAAGTTCTCAATAAACGTATCAAAAAAAATTAAGTTAAATTAAAATAACATGTAGAGCTTTTAACTTTAAAAATCAAGAGGTCAGTCGAATTCGCTACCTTGGTTTAAACCCTACGGTATCCTTAGGCGATTTTTATCAAATGACCCCCCCCCACACACACACCAAATAATACAGCGTTCATTAGTGGTTTTTTAATAGACCGTTGAGAGGACATTTGATATGAATCGCCTGAGGATACCGTAAGGTTGAAACTAAGGTAGCGGATTCCACTGACCTGGTCTTTAAGTATATATATATATATATATATATATATATATATATATATATATATATATATATATATATGAATAAAGGCAGAAGGAAAAATTATGCCTTTATTTATATTGTTCTTTTTACAGATATATTTTTAGTTATATCTGAAATATTATACACACACACGCACGCACAGACACACACAGACACACATACACACACACACACACACACACACACACACACACATATATATATATATATATATATGATAAAAATATATTTTAAGGTATACTACATTTATCAGTAAATGTGCTTAACATCAGCGATAGAGCGTGTGTAAATATAAAGTGGAGATCAATAATAAGTGGCGATAGTCTGTTTTATGCTTGAACGCAATCTTCAGGCCATGTCTGTTGTGTCTTGGCACGACTAATTATATAAGCTGGACACTGGTGCATTATGGGTAACGGTTATGTCTAAATTGATTCTAGAGGCTATTTAGTAGAAATTTGGATACCAGTGTGGTTATTTGTTAACTTTTAACTCATTATTTATTATTGATTACATAATTATTTGTTGCTGATTATTATTATTACTTTTACCTGTGTTTATATGCTCATTCGTATATATATATATATATACATATATGTATATATTTAAAGAGGTTAAATATATATATATATATATTTTTTTTTAAAGAGGTTTGAAACGGTACAAAAGCGTATTAAGGCATTAAAAACTAGAAACAAACTGTCGACTGTGTGTGTTTTGTTTTAAACTTATCATGGCCTGCAATATAAAATTTCTAGTTTTTAATGCTTAATATATATATATATATATATATATATATATATATATATATATATATAAACTTTTAAAACCATTTATTTTATATTCAACATCATCGCTTGATAAGACACCGGAGGTGTTGAAACAAAATGGCTATTTTTGTAGTGATTTTATAACACATTTATGTTGTAATTTTAAAATAAATAAGTATATCTGCTATAGTCTGTATTGAGCACTCTTTTAAGAATAGTAATTTTGGTTACTGGACTTTATTCCGTATACACCAATCATATACTTGTATATATATATATATATATATATGTGAAAAGTGAATATAAATATAAATAAATATATATATATGTATAATTATTTATATATTATATGCGCGGTACTTATTAGAAAGCGCTCAATATCAGAGATAGAGCTAACATATTTAGTTGGATAGATGTGAGTTTGTGACCCTGGGTTTCAAGGGTCACAAACTCACATCTATCCAACTAAATATATATATATATATATATATATATATATATATATATATAATTAATTATTTAAAAATTATAACATAAATATGTTATAATAACATATAATTTTATAACATATTTATGTTATAACTTTTAAATAAATAATTACATCTGCTCTACTCTGTATTGAGCACTCTTTTAAGAATAGTAATTGTTGGTTATCAGAATATATTCCGTATACACAAATCATATACTTGGATATATATATATTAAAAGTTAAAATCTTCAGACACACTGTGTTGTATATTAATATTCTTTCGTTTTTATTATTATTTCATTTAGATTCCTCGACTAGTTTCGGCCAACATGGCCATCATCAGGAGAAGAATAATCTTCTGCTTGCTAGTAGCAGTGAACTACAGAAATGAATGTCTTGATGGAGAAAATGAACTTTTGTCTGTGGTTTTCATTTGTTTTTTTATTTTTTTAACATGGATTTTGGTCAAACCTTGTGTTGGTCAAAGACACACACACACACACACACACACACACACACATATATATATATATATATATATATATATATATATATATATATGTATGTACTGAGGCGTTTCTTCCCCTGAGGGACTATATCCCGCTAAATATAAGAAATTTTATTTTGCACCACATGTTTATAAACAGAAGTAAAATGGCGGAAAAATATCTATAAGATTTCAAAAGTCCCTTAGGGGACGAAACACTTCAATAAAGAAAGGATTTCCTTTTTGTCTTCATTCATTTCGTCGTTTTTACAGATATATGCTATCTATAACTGAATTTTTGCACACACACACACACATATACATAATATATCTGTAAAAAATTCAGATATAGTGTATGTGTCAAATGACAATATGAATAAGGACAAAAGGTAAACTCTTATCTTAGTCGATGAGTTTCGTTCTCTGAGGAACTTTATCAGAGCAAATGCATTTGTCTCGATAAAGTCCCTGAGAGGACGAAACGCGTCGGCTAAGATAAATTTTTCTTTTGTCTTTATTCATATACTAGCTTAAAAGCCCCCATATTTAGTCGACATTTAAGCTAGCTACTGCGAAGGGCTCTCGATTGGGCTTTCATCACAATAAAATACAGTAGAACTCAAAATTGATCGCTGCATTTCAGTAATGCATTAATATTTAAGCTTACCTTTTAAAAATTCAACGATAATTCTTCTGCTGACACTTAATTTACTTACTTAATCCTTACTTTTCGTAAAAACAACTATTTTTATTTCATGTGTGACTTTCGCTGGATTTAGCAATTAATTTCGATTATTCCGCACCCCACCCAAAAAAACAACAAACTGTCGCAAAAAGTCACATGCAACCACCTCCCTTAAAAAAAACGTTGAAAACAATTGAAGTATTGAAACTTTGGAATAAAAAATTTCAGGATTGCGAGTCCGGATACGGCCTGGAATGTTTTTAATTTCTTCACAGAGTCGGCCTGATTCCAAAATGGTATAATATGTTGGGCTACGGCCTCTAGGACTAAAGTTGAAAAAGTTTGACACAGTGACACGTTGGCAATCGCATTTATTATATAGAAGAAGATGAGTTACTGAAAGTTAGAGAGTTGTGGTCTTTTAATTGAAAAATTAAAAAATACGCTTTTAAGTAGGCGCCCGATGGGGTCGTCAGTGATGTTTTGTCTTGGTTCATCATGGAGTTTCGGTTCTTTCAACATCATACTCGCCATCACCAAATCGACCGAATCAGGGGAGATCAACCCCTGATTCTCTCTCACAATTAAACGCTAACAGCTACTCTAGCCTTTTTAAAGAATTAGACGAAGAAAGACCACATATTCCGCACATCCGATTGGATGTTTGTAACAACCAATCCGCTGCGCGAACTATCTTTTAAATGGCCCGCGGTGGGGACTGGCTTCTTTTTGTTATTTCGGTGGATTGCAGTTTCAATGGATAACCGACATGGTAATCTTAATGTTCCTAAGTTTAACCCGTTTCAATTAAGTATTGTGTAGTTTAATTATTAGCCGTTTCTATTTTATTTGTCCTTTTTTTTCTTTTCTTTTGGCGGGAAAACTTAAACCCAACCCTACTCTCACATTTTATCGTTTAGCCTGTTTCTTAACATTATTACAGGTTAACTTTAAATATAAAAAAGAAAAAGTGTGACACAGTAGCATTTGCTTTTATTATACAGATATATATGTTCTTTATTCACACACACACACACACACACACACACACACACACACACACACACACATATATATATATATATATATATATAAAAAGGTTAATGGTCAGAGTTGAAGCAGACCAGGAAACCGTGGATTTAAAAAGTGCTCACTACACGCGTGAAAAAAATAAAAAGTAAAATGTAAAACTTTTTTCATTTTTTAAATTGTACAGATAATGTATATATATATATATTATAATTATTTAAAAAAAAATATGATTCCTTCGCTACATAAAAGTTCTCATGTTTCAAAAACAGTCAAAAACCTCAATATAATTATTAAAATTAATATGAATTAAAGTATCAAGCCCTGTTTCATCCTCAGCAAAAATTTAGGAAGATTCCTAAAATATACCTATATATATATATATATATATATATATATATATATATAAAGAAATATAGTCTTAAGGTGTGCTATATTTATGGAATAAAGTGTTAAATATAAGAGATAGAGCGTGTATAAATATAAAAGTGAACATAGAAGTCAACACTTAGAGGCGACAGACTGTTTCATGCTATATGCAATCGTCAGGCCACATATGCTGTTATTTTTCTCGGCTATTTATATATATACGGGTTAGTGGTGCATTGTGGGTATTCTATTATGGCAGTTATTTTACTGGAAGTCGTTTGTTTGGTCAGATTATATTGCTCGTTTTTATTTTTGTTTCTTATTTTATTTATTTATTTATTAACGTAGTAAAAATTTATTTATATCACTTATTTAACAGTTTTGTATTGGTTTGAGAATTTAATTAAAGCTATTTGTTCAATTTTGGGGTTGGTTGTTGTAGTTCATCCTAACTATTATTTTGGCGGCAACAGTTTTTTAATTTGGGATTGGTTTGTCTATTTATTTACTTGGATGAATTTAGGTCAATTTATTTTACTTGTATATTTTCTCTTTTCGGTTTTAAGCAACATAGTATTTATTTATTTTTTATTTCTATTTTTTATTTGTTTTTATTTTATTTTTTCCGTTTTTCATTTTTTAGGTTACGTAGTAAAAATTTATTTTCATGCCTGCATTTTGAGATGAGGGACTAATTGCATGATTTGGTGTCGATGGACCTGGATAGACATTATGCCTTCTCTTGCCATTTTTATAAAAAGTCAGCGTTCAATAATAATAAAGCACTTAATAACATCGACCTGAACAGAGGAAATCTCACTGAAATCATTGATTCTCGTTCGATCACCGAAATTAAACCGTGTCGTGCTTTGTACTTAGACGGGTTACCCGCTGGAAAACACAGGGTATTGTAGGTGACATCCTTCTATCTAAGGTAGGTTATGCTTTTAAATAACTCACAAAGTTTTGATATATCATAAGAAAACCAATTAAAAAACAAAATCAGTCACCCAGAAAAACAAGCAAAATGTCACACCATACACACACAGTGTCAAAACAAACGAGTAGGACCACAAGCACACACTCGCGCACGCACACACATACACCATGCAAAATATATATACTTAGTATATGGATTTCTTAGTAATAATATGATACATAGTATATATGTATGGGGAACGAATATATACACATATACTGGCAAAAAGAAACACTAGACGGACCACACGCACGAACCTTGCACGCCATACAAAGTGTGTATGTATATATATATATATACTTTCCTGGTAACAAAACAATTTATATGAATGGAGAAGGAATATATATACAGATACTTACAAAAAAAAAAAAGTCCAAAAAATATCACACGCACACACACACACACACACACACACACACACACACACACACACACACAGTACAAAAAAAATGGAGAAACGTTTAAAAAGATACAAAGGATATAAAAAGATAAGAACAAATTTCTCCCCTTTTTGTGACCAATCCTAATGTTTTTTTATGATCCCTTAAGAAATGGAAGATTTTTCCGCCAGTCCAAGAAGAATTTGGATTACTACCGCACACAAAAGACTGGTTAAACATAAGAAAGCATAAGTAAAAAACATTAATTTCTTTAAATAGCATGTGGAAATAAACATTCTTCAAAAAACTTTAATAATATTTCTTAAATATTTAATATTTCTCTGCAAAGAAGCGTATTGATGAAACTTAACTCTATTGGATTCAACAAATTGTTGTCTTCATCTTTATCGCCATATTCCCGACGTTTCGGCCGTTGTACGCCCGGTAGTCTTCAGGATCTGTCTATATTTCTGGGATGATGTATTGTAATTACATTATTTAATTTGTTTGGACTGTTGTCCTCATCTTTATCGCCATATTCACGACGTTTCGGCCGTTGTACTACCGGCCTGCTTCAAGATCTGTCTATATTTCTGAGATGATCTATTGTAATTATTTACATTATTTATTTGTTCGGACTGTTGTCCTCATCTTCATCGCCATATTCCCGATGTTTCGGACGTTGTACGCCCGGCCTTCTATAGGACCTGTCTATATTTCTGAGATGATCTATTGTAATTATTTACATTATTTAATTTGTTTGGACTGTTGACCTCACCTTTATCACCATATTCCCGATGTTTCGGCCGTCGTACGCTCGGCCTTCTTCAAGATCTGTCTATATTTCTGAGATGATCTATTGTAATTATTTACATTATTTACTTTGTTCGGACTGTTGTCCTCATCTTCATGGCCCTATTCTCGACGTTTCTGACGTTGTACGCCCGGCCTTCTATAGGATCTGTCTATATTTCTGAGATGATGTATTGTAATTATTTACATTATTTAATTGGTTTGGACTGTTGACCTCACCTTTATCGCCATATTCCCGATGTTTCGGCCGTCGTACGCTCGGCCTTCTTCAAGATCTGTCTATATTTCTGAGATGATCTATTTTAATTATTTACATTATTTACTTTGTTCGGACTGTTGTCCTCATCTTCATCACCCTACTCTCGACGTTTCGGACGTTGTACGCCCGGCCTTCTATAGGATCTGTCTATATTTCTGAGATGATGTATTGTAATTATTTACATTATTTAATTGGTTTGGACTGTTGACCTCACCTTTATCGCCATATTCCCGATGTTTCAGCCGTCGTACGCTCGGCCTTCTTCAAGATCTGTCTATATTTCTGAGATGATGTATTGTAATTATTTACATTATTTACTTTGTTCGGACTGTTGTCCTCATCTTCCTAGCCATATTCTCGACGTTTCGGACGTTGTACGCCCGGCCTTCTATAGGATCTGTCTATATTTCTGAGATGATGTATTGTAATTATTTACATTATTTAATTGGTTTGACCTGTTGACCTCACCTTTATCGCCATATTCCCGATGTTTCGGCCGTCGTACACTCGGCCTTCTTCAAGATCTGTCTATATTTCTGAGATGATCAATTGTAATTATTTACATTATTTAATTGGTTTGGACTGTTGACCTCACCTTTATCGCCATATTCCCGATGTTTCTGCCGTCGTACGCTCGGCCTTCTTCAAGATCTGTCTATATTTCTGTGATGAACTATTGTAATTATTTACATTATTTTATTGGTTTGGACTGTTGACCTCACCTTTATCGCCATATTCCCGATGTTTCGGCCGTCGTACGCTCGGCCTTCTTCAAGATCTGTCTATATTTCTGAGATGATCTATTTTAATTATTTACATTTTTTACTTTGTTTGGACTGCTGACCTCACCTTTATCGCCATATTTCCGATGTTTCGGCCGTCGTACGCTCGGCCTTCTTCAAGATCTGTCTATATTTCTGAGATGATGTATAGTAATTATTTACATTATTTATTTAGCTCGGACTATTGTCCTCATCTTTATCGCCATATTCCCGATGTTTCGGCCGTCGTACGTTCGGCCTTCTTCAAGATCTGTCTATCTTTCTAAGATGATCTATTGTAATTATTTACATTATTTAATTGGTTTGAATTGTTGACCTCACATTTATCGCCATATTCCCGATGTTTCGGCCGTCGTACACTCGGCCTTCTTCAAGATCTGTCTATATTTCTGAGATGATCAATTGTAATTATTTACATTATTTAATTCATTTGGACTGTTGACCTCACCTTTATCGCCATATTCCCGATGTTTCTGCCGTCGTACGCTCGGCCTTTTTCAAGATCTGTCTATATTTCTGTGATGATCTATTGTAATTATTTACATTATTTTATTGGTTTGGACTGTTGACCTCACCTTTATCGCTATATTCCCGATGTTTCGGCCGTCGTACGCTCGGCCTTCTTCAAGATCTGTCTATATTTCTGAGATGATGTATAGTAATTATTTACATTATTTAATTTGTTTGGACTGTTGACCTCACCTTTATCGCCCAATTCCTGATGTTTCCGCCGTCGTACGCTCGGACTTCTTCAAGATCTGTCTATATTTCTGAGATGATCTATTGTAATTATTTACATTATTTACTTTGTTCGGACTGTTCTCCTCATGTTTATCGCCATATTCCCGACGTTTCGGACGTTGTACGTCTGGCCTTCTTCAGAATCTGTCTTTATTTCTGAGATGATGTTTTGGCAGTTGTCCACTGGGGCAGATTGTTCTAGTTCCGCGTGCCATTTTCACAGTTATTTTCCTTTTCACTCAACCTGGGGAATTTTAAGGAAACATATATGTGAGGTAGGTTGCTATAACGTTGTGAAAACTGCCTGTATGTCTTAGGTAGGAAGTTGTCCTTGTTCGTGTTTAGGATCTTCATTCTGTTTCATTCTTGAGTCTTTCTTTACTTTACTCTAGTTACCATTTTTAATGAGGTCTTCCAGCTTTCCTGTATATTCCTCTGTGTTCATCATTAAACTCGAATTGCCTTTGTCAGCTGGTAGTATGATGATGCTGTCATTCCTCTGTAGGGTTTTGATTGCTATATAACATCAGGACGACCTTCAAACGTGGTTCAACATTTCGCTAACAGCTCTTCCGTGTAATACCTCCCGTAGAGGAGAATATGATTTTGAACTGTATGCACGCCATCCCATGCAGCTGTTGCAGTAAATATAAAGGAGAACCATGCCGGCTGTTAAGATAACACTGTAAGAACACCGCAAAGTCGTAATACGAGGGAAATAGGAAACCTTAAGGAATAAGCGCGTAAAGTAGGCCACAAAAATCTTCTAAGCTCGCCAAGCAGATATGAATATAATATGCGAACCAGCAATACGCAGTGCTAGAGAAAAAACAAAAAAAAAACAAAAAAAGAAAAACACATTTTACCTGCCTATCTATCTATCTATCTATCTATCTATCTGTTCACATCTATCTATCTATCCATCTATCTATAAATGCATATTTGTTTCGAGGTCTAAAGACGTCTCATCAGCTGATTAACGATGGTGGTAAGCATCCTTAACCACCTGATGGGACATGATATATATATATATATATATATATATATATATATATATATATACACACACACACACACACACACACACACACACACATATATACATATATATGTCTATATAAATAAAAAGAAAGAACAGTAAGATATATAATCCGGTGTTCTTATAGATATTTTTATTTTTACAAAATAGCGCTCAATGTAAATTTACAGAGCATTAATATTATAAATTAATTGATTTAAAATAAGTTTTTTCCCTACACAGTTCTAACCATGTTTCAAAAATGGAAACTGAAAGCTCCGAACTTAATTTTGTAATTAAATTAAAGACATCAGTTTCATTTCATAAAATTCGCTTGAGGATGAAATGGAACTAATGTCTTTAATTTAATTACAAAATTAAATTCGGAGCTTTCAGCTTCCATTTTTGAAACATGGTTAGAACTGTGCAGCGAAAAAAACATATTTAAATCGATTAATTTATAATATATATATATATATATATATATATATATATATCTTATTTGACAATGATAATTTCTTATGCCTAATAACAAGAAGACGGCTTTTTATTCCTGGATCATGCTCACTTGAAAGAAACACAGACATCTTTCAGTTTAATACTGATTAATCACGCCTACTAATAGAGCCGGGGTTCTTAATCGGGGGTATCCATACCCCTTGTAGGTATGGGAACCGAATGCTGGGGGTATGGGACTGGATTTCTGGGTACTGGTAGCCACCCCCCGTTTTGTTTGTTGACAGATTGCGCAAAAACAATAGCAAATATCTCACTAGATTAATAAAAGTTTTTTTTATTGTAGTCGAGATACTAAAAAAACTTGCACAGTTATGTTCTCTTCCTTTTTCTTGTGTAATAAAACTGATTTATAACTTTATTTTGATTTCAGTAAAAAAAAATATAATAAAGTTATAATTGCTTATGGTTTTCTTTTTCATGTTTTCTTCCTAGCGATCCATAGCTAAAGTACAGGAAATTCAAGTGATTGAAATATTTGGAAGACAAACTGACAAATAATAGGATTGGTGATAATTATTTCGACTGTCAAGTGAAGAGGGTATGGGGCCATATTGGACAATGCATTATGGGTCTGGAATCATCAAAAGGTTAAGAAAAGAAGTACTAGAGCAATACGAATTTCCAATTCGAAACCGCTTCTATGTTACTGGAGTACGATGAATTGTGAAGGAATTGTACATTTATTTCAGGTATTTTTCTTAAATAGCAAATTAAATATTATCAATAAGTATATATCCCCCAGCATTTATCGAAAGGTGTTGCTAGGGTAGAAGTCCCAGTGTCTATCATAATATTAAATCTAAAGTAGTTATAGTGTTTGGAGTTTTTTTATTTCCTGCGATACAGCGATCGATCTATAAAAAGGCTTGTGTTGGGGGATCTGTCGACTTATCAACCCTAATTAGCTTATTTTATTATTATTAGCTGTTTATTCTCGTTTAGAATATTTGTATTCGCACTAATGTCTAATCTTTGTAGTTCTTATAAAAACAGAAAATGTTATTTTCTTCTTTTTTCCCGCCATTCCTCTTCATATCCTTCGCCATCTTTTCTTTTCCGACCATTTTCCCGCCTTACCTGGCGTAAATCCTGGAAGATTGTTCAGTTTTGTATTTTAGTAATTAGACAATTACTATATATGTGTATATTTCAGAGAGGTTCTCATCTTTATTGCCTATTGCCATATTCCACATCAAAATCTGTCTCTATTTCTAAGATGTGATATTGTAACTATTTACACCATTTACATTGTTCGGACTGTTGTTCTCATCTTTATTGCCATATTCCCCTTCAACATCTGTCTCTATTTCTCAGATGAGGTATTGTAACTATTTACACTATTTACATTGTTCGGACTGTTGTCCTCATCTTTATTGCCATATTCATTTCTTCAATATCTGTCTATATTTCTGAGATGAGGTATTGTAACTATTTATACTATTTACATCTTTCAGACATTTGTCCTCATCTTTATTGCCATATTCCCCTTCAAGATCTGTCTCTATTTCGGAGATGAGGTATTGTAACTATTTACATCTTTCAGACAGTTGCCCTCATCTTTATTGCCATATTCTCCTTCAAAATCTGTCTTTATTTCTGAGATGAGGTATTGTAACTATTTATATTATTTACATCTTTCAGTCATTTGTCCTCATCTTTATTGTCATATTCCCCTTCAAAATCTGTCTCTATTTCTAAGATGAGGTATTGTAACTATTTATACTATTTACATCTTTCGGGGTGTTGTCCTCATCTTTGTATTCACGACGTTAAGATCTGTAGAAAAAGTAAAAAGGTCTGTAGTCCATATAAAACCGGGATAACCTTCAGGAATGGTTGAGCACTACGATGACTTCTGTTCCGCGTAAGACATCTCTTCCCAGAAAAATGTCCCATAGAGAAGAACATGATTAAAAACTGTGTACACCATCCTATGCAGCTGTGACACGAATTATAAAGGAGAAACACGTCATCAAGAACACGATATAGCCGTAATACGAGGGGAAATAAAAAGTCAGGCATGGCTGACCAAACATGGAGTGGAAAGTGTGATTATCACCCTCTGTGAGATGAAGCTGAAATAATAGACAGAGAAAATTGATGAAAATACGAAAACTTAAGGAATCAGCGCATATGTTAGGCCACAAATATCTCATAAGCCTACCAAGCATAGATACGAATACAATATGGGAACCAGTAATAAAAAGAGCTAGAGAAAAACGATAATAAAAAATTGTAATATAAGTAAAAAATGATAACTGAGACATTAGGTTTATAATTACCAAAAATTCACTTACTAATGTCCCCTCTGACCCATGACCCATGACGCAAAAGTGAGTCGTCCCAAAGAGTTCTGAATTCAATACATGGCCACAGCAGAAGGAAGAAAAACTTGGGGGTTGAGTAACTAAACAGAATTAACTGATACAAAAAAGAAGGCATGGCACGTGGAATTAGAAGAATCTACACCCGTGGACTAAATAAAGGTCTCGGTTCGAAATTCCAACATATATCACCTGAAGAAGGTAGGAGAGTAGAACGGCCGAAACTTCTTGAATATTGCAATAAAGATGAGGACAACAGTCCGCACGTTATAAATAGTGTAAATAGACAAATACTAAAATAGAAATATGAATTACAACTTCCTCGAATGGTTGAGATACATAGATGACCCCTTCATATTCTGACCTCTCCATTGGGTTTGACCATGTGCACTCAGTAAGACCTTTGCTATTGTTCAAAATGGAAGAACAAGAGGCCAACAATAAGTTGTCGTTCGGGGATGTAGTAGTTCGTACATAGAATGATTTAAAAAAAAAACCCGCATATCACATGCTATCATTCACTGAAAAAAACTTTACTTCACTTCAAACCTTCCATAACCGTAAAAAGTCGATCGTCCGATGCCAGTAACACTGTGACGTATAAAAACGTGGCGATCAAGATATAAGCTAACTGGAGATGATCAACATTAATGCATATCCGAAACTGACGCGTCGAGAAAGAGTCCTGGGTATGACGATAAACAACATCCGCGTCCTGGGTAAGACGATAAACTACATCCAGCAGCAAGGTCTCTGATCAGGAGGTTTTGAGGGGCGTGGAACCATCTTTTAATTGCCGGTGTTCCCAGATCCACCCTAACCCGGGGTGGTAGCACCTGTTAAGGGCCCCAACTATGGGTAAATAGTTAACCCCCAAACTGGGTCAAAACACTATGAAAGTGGAAAATTAAGATTTAATATCAGCAATACATTTATTATCAGCAATGGATTTTTGAAGTGTATAATTATTACCAGTAATGCATTTTTGAAGGAAAAAATATTACCAGCAGTATATTTGTGAAGGAAATAATATTACCAGCAGTATATTTGTGAAGGAAATAATATTACCAGCAGTATATTTGTGAAGGAAATAATATTACCAGCAGTATATTTGTGAAGGAAAAAATATTATCATCAATACATTTTTGGAAAAAATATTACCAGCAATAAAAATCTTGTCTGTATTAAATAATCCATTGAGGATGATATGCTGTAAAACTAACCAAACCAAATCAATATATACTGAAATAGATAGATAGATAGATAGATAGATAGATAGATAGATAAAAAATATTACCAACAATAAAAATCTTGTCGGCATTAAGCAACATATTGAGGCTGATTTTTCATAAAACAAACCAAACCAAATCAATATATGCTCAAATAGATAGATAAAAAAATATTACCAGCAATAAAAATCATGTCGGCATTAAATAACCCATTGAGGTTGATATACCGTAAAACAAACCAAATCGGAGAATGTAAATCGAGTGATGGGATTATGAATCTGGGATAAACCCACTGCGTTCAGGATTCCATCGTTGAGCGACAGCACCCGGTAGAAATCCTTTTGACAAAGAGCTTTCTTTTATCCTTAATAACAATCTTAAGGGTCATATAGGGAAACAGATCAGTTCCTTTTGTAGAATAATATATGACGTTTGCTTTGAGTGACTTGAACCAGTAATGGAAAAGAAAGATAAAAAAGAGGAAAAACGACCAAATCGACGACAAATCCAGAAAGGAAAGTTACGATCAGAACAGACATTACTGAAATATTATGCGTGCAACCTCACGACCTAACATGCGCGAGGGAAATATTTGCGTAGTTGTTTATAACGATTTTTACGAGCGCGTCAATAACGGCAAACGAGTTCAGGAACTTTCATTACGGACAGAAGCTGCAAAGAGGAACAATCGTTTTATTTATTTCATTAAGAATTTACAAAGAGGAACGATCAATTAGTTTTTTTTTCATACCCTGCCTGGTGGCAAACGCTGCTGGTGGCGCCAGGGGTGGCGGTCCCGCCATAGCTACCGAAACCGTGATATCACCCCTGGTCGGCGGCTGATGAAGACAGGGTATCGCACGTGCTAACACACGTTGTATGTTTAAAAAAAAAATTGAAAAAAAAATATTACCAACAATAAAAATCATGTCGGCATTAAATCACCCATTGAGGTTGATATACCGTAAAACAAACCAAACCAAACATGTCGAGAACGTGTTTCGGGAAGCTAGCGCCATCGGTCTGTCATACATCAAGGGCCTATCGGGAGGCATTCAAAAGATTAGCGATCCATACTAAATCAGCTCTGTATTGAAAAACATGTCAACTTTTCGGAGTAATTCCTACCAAGTGAAATCTAACATGGAGAACATGACTAAGAACTGCGTATATTTCATCGCTTGTGCCAAAGAATACAAAGATGAAAGCAACCGACCTCTAAAGGTAAGGCTTGAGAAACAATAAATAGCACGTAATTAGAGATGAAACAATGAGATCATGTATGGCTGATCCCGTTTGGAAGGAAAAGCTTGTTCACCAACTTCTGTGGAATGAAGTAAACATACCAGGCGAAGAAAAACTCTGGAGAATCAAACCTCTGAAGAAATCGGCACCTCAGTAGGCCTATAAATACCATATGGGATCCAGAAAGAGAAATGGCGCTGGATTCCGATGCGGTTGTAAGAAAAGAGAAGCAGTGGCGAAAATGATGAATTTTGACAGCTGGAGGAAGGTAATAAGAACATTTATGCTGAGCGGGTAGAATAGACTCAAATTATGGGCGAGCAATTGTTGAGGAAAGACCTTTGGCCTTACTTCCGATGCATTAGCGAGTGAGCGAAACTGGTAATAGCATAAACAGGAAATGCATCCGGTGTCTAAAATAAACAAGGCGCACAATTGTCCTGATCCGAGATTAAACGGCGGAAGGAAATGCGAGGCCACACAAAGTCGTGTATGCGACATACAGGAAGAAGGCGTAGGTGTCCAAATATTATTTAATCGGTCCGACTCCAGCCATCTGAAGAAGGCCGGAGTGTATAACGACCGAAACGTTGTAATAAATATGGCGGCGACAAAGATAGTCCGAATAATGTAAATAATATACATAATACCTCATCTCAGAAATATAGACAGATACTGAATGATATTTATATATTTATATATATAAGTGTTTGTCGCATTATTTGATCCCAACAGCAATATGCAACACAGTGAATGAACATTATCAAAAATGTATCTGAAGAAGGCTTGAGAGCAAATGCCGAAACCTTGTAATAACAACAACAAAGATGAGGACATCTTCGTCCTTGATTTGTACTTGATTCTTCATAAAAAAATCGTCGAGTTTATACGGCGGTCAAAAAGTAAATCTTGACGAGTTTATATTTGAGTCTATTGTTTATACTTGAGGCTATATGCAAACATTAATCGGGTTTAAACACCGACTGATATGCAAATATTCTTGGTGATTATATCTGAGTCTATAAATCTTAGTTAGGTCTAGACTTGCGTCTGTCGGTAAATATTTTCGGTTTATCCTTGAGTCTTCAGGTAAATTCTTCATTGGCGGGGTTTATACATGAGACTGTATGTAAATCTTGGTTAGATGTATACTTGAGTCTATAGGCAAGAATCGAGGAGGCTTAGATTTGCGTCTGAAGGTAAAGATTGATCTGGTTTATTTTAAAGTTTGTAAACGTCTATCTTGAGGGAGCCGCTTTTTTGTGGAGGATCTTATCTTTCTGAAAGAGAAGCAGCTAACATATTGCGGGCCTGCCGGCGATACAGCTATAACTAGGATCAAATTAATCACCAACGTGTACGGTAAATCTACTCTTAGGATTATTCTATTTTCGTTTTCCTCTCTCCGAATTCTTTACTCTTTGAGGTTAATTTCTTGCTTCTTGTTCATGTCTTTTCTTTTCTTCTTCCATTTTTAATGATATTTCGATCAAGGAAACGACCGTATCGGATAGCTAATAACCACTTCCGTCTTCTCTGTTATTCAGCGTTCTTAGCTTTTTTTTTTCTTTTTAAATTAATATCTTCCATCTTTACAATACGTTCTTAGTTCTACTCTTTAGCTGATCCTTCTATTTATCTCTTGTTCTTTCTTCCCTTTCCCGCCATTCCTCATCCAAATCTCCGCCATCTTTTCTCTTTCGATCTTTCCCCACAACTCGCTTTATCCGAAGCAAGCCACCGAACAGATTCGCCAATAATTACTACAGAAAGCCCCACAACTTTATCATTAAATCAGTGTCCTGTGCTGAAAAACTCGTTGACGAAGTACGTCAAAAGAGGACGACGACGAGATTCATGTGAATATGGAAAGAGAAGACAACTAAAGAGACAGGATTAGAGGGAATATAAATTAAATCCCAAAATAGATGCAATGTGCATTATCCTCTTTAATCTTGTGTCGAAGGGACTACAGAGGCTGAATGTTACGACGAAAATTCGACTAAATAAATAAAAAAAGCAAATTTCACAGTCCTGTTATTTTTCGACCTGAGTTCTTGGATTTTGCCAAAATTTTAATTGGAATATATATATATATATATATATATATATATATATATATATATATATATATATATATATATATATATGTGTGTGTGTGTGTGTGTGATAGAAATTATTAGGAGGATTTGATAATAATATTTAAGTAATTCATCGAGTCTGAAACCTCAAAAAAAATCCATAATGCACTGGACGACCGTTTTGTTCTATATCTGTGACTCATCAGCAGTGCGCATCCACTACTGAGAATTGAAACCCTGACAGTTAGGTTGTCAAGCAAACATCTTACCAACTGTTCCACCGGGCCTCGGTGACGCTGCGATTGCAAATCAGACTCAATATAGCGTCGCTCGCTCACATATTTCGTGGTGGAACTCAACTGAGATTCTCTCTAACCATAGGACTGTGCCTCCTGGAGTCACGACTATTATCACCAAGCCGCTCACTCTAGTGCATTAGAAGCCGGTTCAAGCTAATATTTGCTCGACAACCTAACTGTCAGGGTTTCAATTCTCCTGTAGTGGATGCGAACTGCTGATGAGTCCCAAATATAGGACGAAACGGCCATCCAGTGCTTTCTGCATTCTGTTGAGGTTTCAGACTCGATGAATTACATATATATAAATTATAACCTTAAAATCTCTATATATTGTAATCCTAGACTGATCGTTTAGTCGATGGGTTTTTTTCTCGTAGATTAGAATAAGAAGTTGCTTTAATTTTCCAGTTTTTGGAAACTGCTCGTTGAAGCTCATTATCTTGATTGATAAACCAAAGAGCTCACTATTTTATGATTTCTTTTTTACAGATTATCAACCCTTTGCATTTTATTTGAAACCAGAAAATATTTTAGACTGTCAAAATTTTTTTGCGGGTAGATAATAATTAGTTACTGATAAAAATCCTACTAATTAACCAAAGCTGCTGAGGAGGAGAAGAAATGAATTCATACCTTTCCAAAGGTTATTTGCGCCCAGGTGAATATAAAAAAAATAAACACTTGGAATTGGAATTCAGTTTTTCAATTCCGAGCCATTATCAGCTATACCATTACATCACCCGTACATTCAATCTTACAATACCTGGTTTTTCCAAGTGGTCACCCATCTTGATACTGAGCAGGTTCGACGTTGCTTAACTTCAGTGATCGTACGAGAACCGGCATTTTAACATGATGAATTTTCGAATTGCCTTTTTTTTTTGAATTTTAAAGGTTTTACATGATTTTTCCCTTTATTTAAAAGTTTTAAATGTTTATTCCCTTTATTTAAAGGTTTTAAATATTTTCCCCCTTTATTTAAAGCATTTAAATGTTTCCCCCCTTTATTTAAATGTTTTAAATGTTTTTCCCCCTTATTAAAAGGTTTTAAATGTTTTTATCCCTTTATTTTTTTATCAGTTGAAGTGCTATCGATCATTATTAATTTTTGAGTAGTATTTCTTTCATTTTTATTTTTATATGCATAGATTGCGTAGATTGTTCTAGTAATTCCAATTACCTGAAGAAGGCCGGAGCGTACAACGGTCGAAACGTTGTGAATATGGCAGTGAAGATGAGGATAACAGTCCGAATAATGTAAATAATGTAAGTAATCATAATACCTCATCTCAGAGATATAGAGGCCGAAACGTTGTGAATATGGCAATGAAGATGGGGATAACTGTACGAATAATGTAAATAATACAAGTAACCATAATACCTCATCTCAGAGATATAGACAGATAAGCTTGATATATTATAAAGATATATAACTTTGTTATTACCATGGAGAGCATTCAGATGAACGACATTCCTTAGTTTCATCAGTTCTTACCTAGACCTAACTATGCCATGCCCATTGTAGCGAATTACCCTCATTCCTTTCTTATTCCCCTGGTGAGCAGATTCTTCCCACGAACCACTCAGGGGCCTGCTTCCCCGAAAAGGACAATCTTACCCTGTAAAGATTGATCGGGTTTATGTGCTTCTTGATTCTATCTATTGATAGAATACAGCGGCCACTCTTATTATTTTGTGTGGCTTAGATTTTGTTTTATCTTTGGTTGACATTTTTGAGTTTCTTGTCTGGGTTCATCTCCCCTCCCCATCACTTTATTTTTCATGGGATTTTTAATTATATAATAATAATAATAATAATAATCAACTCTCCCGTCGAGATTCGACGTATGAGGGTCAAGCAGATCAGTTTCCAGGAAACCGAGAGCCCGACACCGGCACATGAGATTTGATTATAGTGGTGAAGGTTTCGTGCAGGACCATCCACACTTTTTGAAGGGACGAATACAGAGACCTGGTGCACCGAGTGCCACAAGGTCTCCAAACGACCCTCCGCAGATTTTGAATTCAGAGTTGTCCTTCTCCTAGACCAGTTGCCATCCAAGGCTATAGAACCTAGTCTGTCCTGCTATTTTATCCATAGCTGGAGGAAGAGGATTCATACATTTCCCAATATTTTGCTAATATATATATATATATATATATATTACGAATTTTTACACCATCGGGTGTTTTTGTAGGACCCTTGTGAATATGTGGTATTGTGGTATGTGCAGGATTGTGAGGTGATGGATGAGTTCTTGTGGTGAATGTGTAATTGTAATGAATGAATGGGCCATGAATGTGGTTAACTAGAAATAGGAAAGCTAGTGAATGACCAGCCTCTCCCATTTCCCCTTCGGCCTTGTGCCACAATTTTGTAATTTTTACAAAATAAATATAAAGATTGATCAGGTTTGTTTAAAAGTTTGTAAGCGTCTATCTTGAGGGTGTCGCTTTTTTGTGGGGTATCATCCTTCTGAGAAAGAAACAGCTGACGTATTCAAGTCCTGCCAGCGATGTAACTATTCGTATTTGAGTCTATATAAAAAAATGGTCGAGATTATTCTTCGGTCAAAAAGTAAATATTGGTCGTGTTTATATTCGAGTCTATTGCTAAACAATACTTTAATACTTGAGTCTATATGCAAACATTGATCAGGTTTGAACATGAATTGATAGGCAAATATTGTTCGGGATTATATTTGAGTCTGTAAACTTTCGTCAGCTCTATACTTGAGTCTATCGATAAACCTTTGGCAGGTTTATATCATAAGACTTAAGTTAAGAAATTGGTCGAATTTATACATGAATTTTTGCATTAGGCCTAGTTTGTTTCAAGCTAATCAACCTGTTTATTGGAGGCTTGTTTTCTTTTTTTTTAATGGAAGTTTCTTTGAAATATGTTATATATGCCTAAAATATGGCGAATTGTAAAAGTAAAAGTAAAGTAAAATTTAGATAACGTTAAATTAGACAAGATATCGATTTATAACCTGAATCCGTATGTTGATGGTATTGGCGAGTGTTCTACTTTCAGCGGAGAGATGCGAACACAAGTTCTAGTAAGCACATAATTCCTCACCATTTTTCTTTTGATTTCTATAAAAGAATACGTTTGTTCCTCAGGAACAAACACATGAATCCTGATAATTTCCTAAGATGTCTTATAAGTTTCGAGAGCGCCATAATGCAGAAACGGAACTTGGATTTAAAAAGCTTACCATAAATAATCTTTTTATATTCACGGCTAGTTTATACGAGACTTGCATCGAAAGTTCCCCAACTTGGCCCAGAAAAATACACACTATTCTTCCAGTGTGCATACTTAATATTTTAATAAATAAATAATAAAACTTCGCTGGCGACGTAATGGAGAGCTGAGTTCGAATTCCAGCCGAGTTCATTTCATTCACTTACGTGCAAATACCCCTTGGGAAAGGATGAATCTATCTTTTCTCCTCCAGCTATGGGTTAATTAATAATACTTGTATATTTAAACAATTATTATGTAAAAAATATTTAAATCTAAAAAGTATTATTTAAGGCCAGAAAATGTTTTTATATTCTAAGAATTCTTTTTGGAGACAATAATGGTTTAGTGATACAAGTCTTACTAATTAACACATAGATGGTGTTGAAACTTGAATAAAGCATGGAATAATAATAATACAACACAAAATGTACTTAAACAAAATGTATTGACACAAGAACGTGTACACAATATTTACAGAGAGTTTTGGTATATTCTTGGGAAGACCGTTCCTGTAGAATGGGTTGACTTAGAGTCTCTGGATTGGATCTCTTCTTCCTCCCCCGTCTTCCCGGTACCAACCATATTTATATGGTCGGTACTCCACTATGTAAATTAGGTGGATCGTACCACAACAGATGGGGAAGAAAAGGTGAATTTATACCTTTCCCAAGTGTATTCACGAGAAAGTTAATATAACGAACACAACAGGTATTGGAACTTGGTTCTCTGATTAACAATTTCCATTATCCATTACACCACCCGCGCATCCAAGATTACAGCACCTCGTATTCCCAAGCGGACACCCATCTAGGTACTGACCAGGCTCGACGTTGCTTAACTTTGGTTATCCAACGGGAACTCATGTTTCAATGTGATGTGGCTGTAAGAAGCTCTGAGTTGAGCAGAGGCAAAATTTTTACCAGAGTTTTGTTTGTGTATCGCGTTAATGCCGTGTAGATTCGACTTACAACGAGGGATTTGTCTCGGTAAAGCTTTACGAGCGTCCTGGGTAAGACGATAAACTACGTCCAGTAGCAAGGCCTCTGATCAGGAGGTTTTGAGGAGCGTGGAATCACCTCTTAATTGCTGGTGTTCCAAGGTCCGCCCTGACTCGGGGTGGTAGCACCTGTTAGGGTCCCAGCTATGGGCAAATAGTAAACTATTACCAGCAATACTTTTTTGGAAAAAAAATTATTACCAGCAATACAATTTTGAAGGAAATATATTAACAGAAACAATTTTTTGACAAAACAAAATATTACCAGCAATAAAGAATTTTGTCAGCATTTAGTCCATTGGGATTGGTGTGCCGTAGGACAAAATAAACAAAACCAATGTAAACCAAAGAATACATATTCTGTTCATACGAATCTATCCTAAAAATTTTGTCGGTATTAAATGACCCATTGAGGTGGATGTGCCGTCAAATAAAATAAACCAAACTAAACCAAAGCTTTACGACTCTCTACAATAGGGTTTTCTTTATGCTTCTCTTCGATGTTTTTAACTGAGAAATAGACACACGGGTTGAGTTGCTTAAATCAAACGGCTTGAATCAAACGTGTAGACTCCTCTCAACCTTTGTACCTTCATGGAGCCCTTCAAATAGGCTTCATGTCCCTGGGAACCCCTTCATAAAAATTACTACACCCTTGTAAAATTAATTGAAAGTAAACAAATAATTCCGTTATTATTTAATTTTTTCGTGTTCTTCCAATGAAACATGACCCAGTGCACATGTTAGTACTTCGTATGTCGATTCCACGGAGTTGTTCCTTGCAGATTGACCACAGATTTTCGATTCGATTTAAATCAGGAGAGTTTTCCAGCCAAACTTTGATTTGCTCACTGGTAAGGTTTGTCAGCGTGTTCGCGCAGCGTTACAATTTTTGTACGCCTCCTTGGAGTAACTTCCATCGCAGACAATGGTCTTAGGACAACTAATCGACAGTCAAGACAATAGTGTCTGGATGTGATGAAAATCTGATGCAATCACGGATGACGCAATATTTTTCAAGGCGAAATAAATTTTATCATACATTAATATTACAGCAAACCACTGTAAATGACCTCATCTGATGAAAAATAGAAATCGATTACACTGCAGTGTGTCTAAAAATGACCGTATGATGAAAGAAAGGAAACTAAAACGTTTTTTTCAGTTAATTTGCACAATGGTGTATATAATAATATTGATATCTCTCTTTTTATATTTTTGTCGTAGTTCACGTGGTAAGTATAATATATAGGCGCTTGTCTTGTACTCGAGGGAGTACCTCAATTATGCACAAATACAAGTACTGTCCAATCACGTGTGAAGGTTTCAAATTGACGCCATATTCTTTCAAACGCTTACCCCGCTTGTTGCCGACTGATATAATATTATTTTGATGGTTATTTTATGAGCCTTCTCTTCCAAGAGGTCTCAAGGCAAGTCTGGAAGAGGTATTTGAAGATTTTTCCTCAGTAGGTTGTTTTTCTGCGGTAGACTGGTTGCCAACCAAGTCTATCGGACTCAGTCTGTCCTGATATTTAACCCATAGCTGGAGGGAAAAGAGATGGATTCATGCTATTCCCAACGCAATTTCTCATTCCGAGTCGATATTTACTACCCCATCCTATATACCCCATGTAGGCATCACTAAAACATCCCCTATGATTATTATAATTGTAAATAATAATTGAGTTTGAAACCTTTATTATAGTAACCAAGGAATTTTCTATAATATGCCGTAAGTGTATAGTAAAATTAAGAATATAAAATTAAACAAAAATTACTCAAAAATGAATTAACCGATTTATCACTGTTTCTGGCGGAACCCCTAGCAACCTCTTGAGGAATCCCGGCTTTCTGGAGTGCGAAGTTCTCGAGAAAATCCAGAGACAGATATACAATGTGATAGGTCTTGATCTGGCATCTCGTCTACAGTCACATTCTCACAGACGTGCTGTTGCGTTCCTCTGTCTTTTCTACAAGTATTTTCACGGCAACTGCTCTGAAGAGCTACTTTCACTGGTACCCCAACTGCATGTATTCAAGCGTCCTACTAGGTTGGCATCTCGGTCCTACCCTTTCACTGTCGAAACGGTTAAATGCAACCGCCTCCTCTACTCCGAAAGCTTCTTCTTTCGCACTTCCCAAAAGTGGAACTCCCTTCCTCTTACTTGCTTCCCTGATAGCTATAATCTTCAAATATTCAAATGTAATGTCAATCGACATCTTCTGATGACTTGTCCTGATCCCCGTCCTTCTCTTTATCCTTTCCTCAAACACCCCCCTCTTTACTCTTGCTCTCAATCTCTGTAACCCCTTGCGTGCTAGAAAACCTTGTTCAGAAACACTTGTTCAGAAACACTTGTCTAGACTGCGGATTGAACGTAAGACTCAAACAAAATACAATGATTTTATATCGCAAGATCTACTGCGCATTTTCTCGATACAATGTCCCGTAATTAAGGCGTAATTTACAGTAATTATATCTTGAAGATATAATCTAATGGTGACCAAAATTGTTTGCAAGTTATTTTGATGTCAATTAAAATGCGACATAAACATTATTTGAGCAATTGGGAGAGTAACATAATCAGCAACTTGTTAGCTAATTCCTGTGTTTATAATACGGGGTAATAATGAACTATCATTAATTAATTATTAAGTAATTATTAATAGAGTGTCAGTTAGTGATTACTTCTCTATTGAGATTGACTTCTCTCTTATTTCAAGTTAGATTTGAGCTGTTCGATAATATACACCTATTAAAGAGCCAACTGATAGCGTTTGAACTGGATTTTTTTTTATTTAAAACTTAATTAGTAAATTCTACAAAAAAAAAAGAAATAATAATCAACTTGGATTGAAGCCACGTCGGTGGTTACTCTACGAATGTGTTCGGGGTTTCCAGCAGTTTTGTATAATTTGTAGTTATCGAGACAGCAAATAATCAGACCCGCCAAAATGTTCGATTTAATGAGGAGATTTAGATGAAGTTAGATTAGTTCTTAAGACTGGCTTTGAGTGTATATTAATCTCAGACACAATTAATTGTTCTGGAGTGGTAATTGCTAAGTCTGTGTGGCAATAATTTTCGAATTAAAGCTATTCGTAGCCCCTTGTTTGTATATCTCGAATTGTAGTCTTGTTTGTGCATCTCAAATAGTAGCCTCATGCGTGTGTGCATCTCAAATTGTAGTCTGGTTTGTTCATCTCAAATAGTAGCCTCGTGTATGCATCTCAAATTGTAGACAGTTGTGTGTGCATCTCGAATTGTAGACACTTGTGTGTACATCTAGACTTGTAGACAGTTGTGTCTGCATCTTGAATTGACGCCTCTTGTGTGTGCATCTAGAATTGTAGAGGCTTGTGTGCGCATCTCGAATTGTAGTCTTGTTTGTTCATCTCAAATAGTATCCTCGTGTGTGCATCTCGAATTGTAGACACATGTGTGTGCATCTCGAAGTGTAGTCTTGTTTATTTATCTCAAATAGTAACCTCGTATGTGCATCTCGAATTGTAGACAGTTGTGTGTGCATCTAGAATTGACGCCTCTTGTGTGTGCATCTCGAATTGTAGACTCTTGGTAGTGAATCTCGAATTTTAGTCTTGTTTTTTCATCTCAAATTGTAGCCTCGTGTGTGCATCTCGAATTATAGACTCTTGTGTGTGCATCTCGAATTGTAGACACTTTTGTGTGCATCTCGAATTGTAGTCTTGTTTGTTCATCTCAAATAGTAGCCACTGTGTGCATCTCGAATTGTAGACAATTGTGTGTGCATCTTGAATTGTCGCCTCTTGTTTGTTGCTCTAGAATTGTAGACACTTCTGTGTGCATCTCAAATTGTAGAGGCTTGTGTGTGCATCTCGAATTGTAGTGTTGTTTGTTCATTTCAAATGGTAGCCACATGTGTGTGCATCTTGAAAAGAAGACACTTGTGTGTGTATATCGAATTGTAGACAGTTGTGTGTGCATCTAGAATTGTAGTCTTGTTTGTTCATCTCAAATAGTAGCCTCGTGTGTGCGTCTCGAATAGTAGACACTTGTGTGTGCATCTAAAATTGTAGACAGTTGTGTGTGCATCTCGAATTGTAATCTGGTTTGTCCATCTCAAATTGTAGCCTCGTGTGTGCATCTCGAATTGTAGACAGTTGTGTGTACATCTTGAATTTTAACCTCTTGCGTGTGCATCTAGAATTGTAGTCTTGTTTCTTCATCTCAAATAGTAGCCTCGTGTGTGCATCTCGAATTGTAGGCAGTTGTGTGTTCATCTCGAATTGTAGCCTCTTTTGTTAGCTTCTCAAATTCTGGCCTCTTGTGTCTTCATATATACACACCATCTCGACTTTCTCTCTGTGTTAGGATTTTACTTTGGAATAAACGTATACCGGGATGTGTAAGCAATAGCGGGTTGCTTTCGTATTAAATGAAAAGAAGCAAGATAATTGCGATGGAAAAAGTAAGAAGAAGATGAAGATGAAGAGGAAAGAAAAAAGATGAAATTCAAAATCTAGGAATCATATCCAAAATATACAATAGCGTAGAAGACTATGAAAAAAGAATATTTAAGAAACAAATAACAAACAAAACGAAAGTAAGAAACTATATTAAAAGAGAGAGAGAGGGGAAGAAAGAGATAGTGAGAGGGGGAGGGTAGAGAGTGGAGAGAAGAAGAGCAAGAGAGGGGAGATAGAGAGAACGAGAGAGAGATGGAGAGAGAGGGAGACAGAGACAGATAATGAGAGAGGGAGAGAAAAAGGGAGAGAGAGAGAGAGAGAGAGAGAGAGAGAGAGAAAGAAACGAATCATCGGCGTAGATATTCATGAATGATTTTTTTCGGCAGATTTATATAAAGTAAAAAGAGTGTTGGTCCGAGGAGTGGCACCTTGGGAACACCTGCAGAGGACTGTGTTTTAAAAATTACCTTCGGGGACTTACCCGTTAAGAAGGACTTTTTAATTGAGAAGTCCCTTTCAGTGATCCCATAGCTGGAGAGCATGTGAAGGAGACCTTTGTGTTACACCTAGTCAAAGGACTTCGAGTATCTAATGAGGGAAATCTGTAGTCAATAGCCTATCTATCTATCTATCTATCTATCTATCTATCTCAGTCTGTTTATATCTATCTATCTATCTATCTATCTATCTATCTATCTATCTATCTATCTATCTATCATTCTCAGTCTGTTCATATCTATCTACCTATCTATCTATCATTCTCAATCTGTTTATATTTATCTATCTCTGTCTAATCATATCTATTTGTCTGTTGATATCTATCTATCTATCTATCATTCTCAGACTGTTCATATCTATCTATCTCAGTCTGTTCATATCTATCTATCTATCTATCTATCTATCTATCTCAGTCTGTTCATATCTATCTATCTATCTATCTATCTCAGTCTGTTAATATCTATCTATCTATCTATCTATCTATCTATCTATCTATCTATCTATCTCAGTCTGTTCATATCTATCTATCTATCTATCTTATTTCCATGTAATAATAAAAACAATAATGATAAAATTTACCATTACGATTTAATCTGAGACACTGGTTCTTTACGAAACCACCACACACACAATTAGAAATTTGATACACATACATAGACACATATTTTCCCGTTCCTTCTCACTGCAGTCTTCAGGAATTAGACACACATACACTACAAAACAGACACATCCGTTCGCACGAAAAACGCCTCCTAGATTTCTGACACGGAAACTCAATAACGCTGAACATAAATAGCCGAGATCTATGCAACCAATGAAAACAAATATCACAGAATTTGAAATCTAGAATCATGCTCCAATGCTTTCCCTCATTCCTGCAAATATCTGACAAAGCTTCAAGTAAAGCAAAATATGTTAAATTTAAAAACATTTTGTTGCAAATAAGGTACAAATTGGTAAACTTTTATGAATCATTTAGCCAGTTAGATTCATGTTTTTAAAATTTTTATTCTTCCTTATTTACATTATTCGGACTATTAGCTTCATCTTTGTCGCCATATTTATTACAATGTTTTGGTAGTTTTACGCTCCGACCTTCTTCAGGAGGTTGGAATGTCGAACTAAACCCTTTATTTGGCTCACTGGGGTAGACTATTCTAGTTCTACGTGTTATGTCTAATGGATGCTAGTTGTCTCCTGTTAATTCCCCTCTAAAAGTTCTCCACTGCCTTAACCAGGTATTGAACTCACACTCTTTGGCTCCTGTCGCTGGATCTAAACAACGCTTTTATCCAGTGACAGGACTTAAAAAGTGTGAGTTCAATACCTGGTTAAGGCAATGGAAGACTTTCAGAGGGGAATTAACAGGAGATAACTGATAACTATGATAATTGATTTATGCATTTCAATGTTTCAATCAGACAAGTACCTTTTTTGCTTTGTGCCTTTCGTTTGGTTGAAAAATGAAATGAATAAATTCTCTCTTAGTTTTTCGACAGGTTAGTTTTTTTTTTTTAGTTTTCACAGTTAAATTCTATTTTTTATCCATTCTAATTGTGTAGATACAAACTCAATCGACACCGGGGTTGATAAGGGAGACAACCGATATCATTGTCTATAGGCTATTCCCCATATGAGGTAATTTTGGATTTTATTGTTCATTAATTATATTGGTCTGTAATAAATACACTGAGTCCATTTTGTGGATCAATTTTAATATTTTATATTACTAGTATCTAACTGGATTATATAACAACGATTTTGTTACCTTTACTATATATATACATATTTGGTTACCCTGATGTGAGTTTGTGACCCTGGGTTTCACTCTTTTGTCTGACGATCGCAAAAGAGTGAAACCCAGGGTCACACACTCACATCAAGCCAACCAAATATGTTAGCTCTATCTCTGATATTTAGCGCTTTCTAATAAGTATCGCGCATTTAATATATAAATAATTATATATATATATTTATTTATTTATATTTATATACACACATTTTTGCAGTTCTCAGAAAACATTTGCCAACTGATTTACAGTAATGCCTGAAATCACATTAGTTATTTTAGCTATACTTAAAACTAGGTACATTAAACTTTATAACATTTTTTACAGATTATTTCTATCGCAAATACAAATAAAGTTATAAATATTTTAAAGTGCACACGAACTTTATGGACACCCTGCATATATATATAAGTTTTTCACTTAGCTGATTGATGTTACCTTCCACATTTCGACTCCAGAGTTTCAAAGACAAAGCCGTCCATCCAATCTTCAGGGGATATCTGCAATTAACTGCTTATATTTATCAATTTTTCTGTTATCATTGGTGTGAATAATATATATTTAGGCGGCAAGTATTTATCCAAACAAGTTTGATTAAAAAAGAACCGACACTGTCTGCATGTTTATTTTTTTTTTATTGATTTTTCCATTTTTCCAGATAAGGTGCTAAGTATTTTGGTCGAAGATGTGAATAAACTGTACGAGGTTCATATTCGTTTAAGTACTTTCGATTTCCGCAGTCATTATCAAGAATCAATGTGGTGTCTGTGTGATAGAATTCGTTTGTCTGCATCTTGGTGTTCTTTGGAAAGCTGGATGTTTGAAATGGTCTAGCGTTTCGTCATAGCTATTGGAAACTAGTCAACACAAAAAGAATACAATTAATTTATTAATTTAATTTTAATTTTATTTTTATTTTTTAATAAATTATGTGCGCATATTGACCTGTCACCTGTCAAAACACAGCGCAATCCGTGCACACACTAGTAGGTAACACTAAAATGCTCTACAGCTTCCCAATGCAAGGGAAGACTCATAAATTTTAGAAGCTATTATTATCACAAAAGAAACAGCTCACATGAAAATATCATTCACGACAGGAGAAGGTATTAATGTGCGCACATATTTTACAAAAAGAATCAAGGAAAAGAAGAAAAATTAAGCGTTTAATCCGAGTCAAAATCTGCTAAATAGAAGTGGTCATATTAATAACGTTCTCAGCTCTCACGGTATTACAGTGTGCTCACGATTGTTAAGCCTTAAACGCGACTTCAGATTCATTGCATAACTTCTGACATTTCTCCCGCTTAAAATCAATGGCATAAAACGAAGAAGGAATCCCTATGGTTCGTCTCGCTATCGCACTGCCCCTCAAGCTTGTTGAACTCGACCTCTAAGGATCGACGAGAAACACAATGATTATCCCGTGTGGTCGATTAAAAACAGCACAGCAACAAAAACCAAACACTGTCAGAAGACCACATAATTCAATTCAATTGCACATAAGAATGTGTTAAAAGGTCAGAACTAAGATCTTTATCAACACTTGCTTAGATTTATATCTTCTTCGTGTTCCATCTCTCTTCAGAGCGTGGGGATCATGGCTCTCCACAATTTCCTATCTTTTGTAACTCTTAATAAATTTTGTCTTTTTATTTCTCCGAAACCATTTCCCGCTATAAATTTACTCATTTTTTTCTCTATCTCTTTTGCCTTTAAACTGTCTTGTGAGTATCCAATTTTCCAAACCCTCTTTCCTCTTTATGTGCGCTAGAAACTTCAACTGTCTTTTACTGAAGCTATGTATAAGTTTCGCTTTTGTTTCCATTTTACTGGATGTAAAAAGAGTATTTTCAGTAATTACATTTCAGAATTTGACAGAAAAAAATTGCAGCAGTTAAATTATTTTTATTGAAATGTTTTTTTTTTAATCAATTCACCCCAAGCAAGGCGATAATGCCACTAAGAAGCAAGATGCCACTAGAAGAGAAAATGAAGGAAAAGTCTTTAGAAGTAACCGAAAAGCCAACGATAGTATAAATTTCAGAGTTCAGGTGGAAAGGTTAGAAGTATATCAATTTACTAAACGTAGGTTTGATGTGGCCGAAATATGGAGCACCCAGTGAGGATCGAACTCAGTACTCAGTCGTAATTGATCTATTGAGGCAGGCTTTCTAACCATTAAACTCGAATGTCCGAAACGTTAGAAGTATAGCGTAGAATTAGTAGAATTTAAAAGGAACCAGAAATACCATCCTAAACAGGAAATAAGGGATAAACCTCTACTCCTGTTCAGACGACCTGGAAGAAGTGCGAACCGGGCGATAGCTGAACCTATCTACTCCTGTTAAATTATGGCTTTCTACAGATTCTTTATCTCTTTTAAAATCTGTGGATTTTTTTTTATATTTTCGGAAAGATAATGGAGTCATTTCCTGTACCTTTTCAATAATTTTGAATTCAGAATAAGGCTCTTCAATTGGCTGCCACTCCGAAGAGCTCAGTCTGTCGCCTTGTTTTACGATGACGGTAGAAAGAATCGATTCATGCCTTTCCCAATAAGATTTAATTGGAAATGGACTCAACCGACAAGGACGGAAATTGAAACTGGTTCGCTGATTCCATTTTTTGTATCAATGACCATACATCAGCGAATGCTTAACAATCTCCAAAAAGATGAAGAAAAGATTCGAAACGACAGAAATCTGATTTTACAGAAGGACGCTAAGGACACCATAGACCAAATATGTGAGCAACAACTAGGTTTGGGGGAGAATGGAAACAAAGAGATAACTTAAACTTAACATCAGGAAGAGTCAGCTAAAATTTCTAGGAGTCGTAATGAGGAGGTGGGTTTGGAAAATCTGATACTCACAGAACGGATAGTGGGGGAGAGGAACAGAGGAAAGCAAAGTGTTGCATACTTGATGGGCTTGAGTAAGTGGACGGCAGAACAGGTTTGGGTGAAATAACAAAAATGGACAGGAGGAGGTGGAGGACCATGATCGGCTACGTCCCAAAGGTCCTCGGCACATAAAAGAAAGAAAAGACTATAACGTTCCAAGCAAATTTTACTTGCATTATTAAATTCCTTCATCTCTGATATTAATTTTAGCAAGACATAAAATATAACGAATAAACAAAATTGCTTCTCGAGAAGTTACAGCTAAAATCACTATCTATAAAAGGCAGGATGTGTGTGTGTGTGTGTGTGTGTGTGTGTGTGTGTGTGTGTGTGTGTGTGCGTGCGTGTGTGTGTGTAACGAATGCACGGCCGCAATTTTCCACGGATTTGCACCAAAATTTACATGCGCATGCTCCAAGTTAGCGAGAAGGCCAAGACCGACTTTGCATTTTTCAACTCCCATCGATAGTGGAAATAATCGTTTTTTTCATGCTTCTACAGCAGTTTTCATGTAGTGTGCGGCCATTTTCTACTGGTGAGAAAGAGAGCTTATAGCTGGCTGCCACGGATAGGCATGAAGATTCTATTGGCCAGCGTGAGAGCCAACAGCTGACTGACACGAATGTTAACTAGCATGCTAGGAAGCAAAAAAAAAATCGATAGATGCATTCGTCACAAGTGGGAAAAATTTAAATCTGCATGGCACTTTACTCCAATTGGCTCATTCGCTTTCTTAAACTCAACGTTGATTCTGATTCTGCAGAACAGGGTTGGGTGTGAAAAAGTATTTATTGTTAACATTCTTTTTTCATTCGGTTTTTCCAATTACGAACCCCTTTTTTTTTTAAAGCTGATCGTTTTGTGTTCATTTTGTTTAGTTCTTTTTTGTAACAGATTTAATGTTTAGTATAGAGCTTAGAAAAAATTCGCTGTGTGAGATAGGCAAGAAGTAATGCATGTAGCGACATCAGCACGGAAAAGGGCACTCCTTTAAAGGCAAGGAAGGGCAAAAATATTTTAAGTCAAGTGATAGCGATTGCTGTATGAGTCGTACGATTTTTGAATTAAGCACGGGCAACGCCGGGCCATGTAGCTAGTTAATAATATTATCCTAAGTACAAATTCATTATTTACATTAAAAAAAGGGAAAGGTTAAATCAAATTTAAATTCCTTATATGCTAATAATAATGGTGAGATTGGCCGTTTCCTTATAAGGAAACATTCAACATTCATTCACAGAACAGTTAAACCTGAAATTTATAAAATATATCACTTAAAACGGACATGAGCAACCTTTTTCGATCTATGGCTCATCACGTGGCGCAAGGTTATTTTTTGTAGTACGTCAACTATTTTCGCCGCAGAAGACCTTATGCGTAAACACATACCTTAGAAATGGCAGGAACATTTTATTTTTTAGAAAAGATTTTTTATAATTAAAAAATTGAGGTTTTGGTATAATATTATCACACGTGACAGCGTGATTATCACTTATCGCTGTGTGGGGTTCATTTTTAATTTATCTATTTGAAATTGAGACCATTTCTTCTTTAGAGAAAAAAAATTCTTATAAACGTTTCCAGTTTCAAAAGCAAAAGATATTTACACATATGGTTTTCCTTAATTAAAAAATCGCCAGTGGTTTAAAATGTTTACAAAGTTTCTTCCCCTAAAATTTTATAAAATTTAAGAAACATTGTGTTTAATCATTGTTGGTGTTTTATATATGAGAGAGTATGTGAGTGAAGAAGTGAGAATGAAACAAAATAAAATTTTAAGAAATTTTATTTTCCTTATGAAATTAAGCGTGCGATTCAGAATGACTGAACAGCTCGCATATTTGGCCACGACTGTTTTAAAACAATGTTTTCGCAAAACAGGTTTCTCAAGTCCAATAACTGTTATCACTCTTTCTAGTATAGATGCGGTTTCCTTCCTAACGTTTTGTTTAAGATAGCGAGGAAAGTCTTGATTCTTTCATTATTTTCTCTTGTTTTATGTGCTATCCATTTTGAGTTTTGCTGCTGTTGAAAGTCTTCAACTGATGCCGGTATTCTTTTGCGGAGTTCGGATTCCAGTCATGTTCATTACATTCGTATTCGCACGAAAATCTTTAATTTATCTCTACTCCCTTCCCCAGCTATGGGTTAAATAAAAGTATAGACTGAACTTTTTACTCGTAGATAGCGAGCAGTCTAGACGAAGTACATGTCTGAATTTAAAAACACTCAACCACCGGAAGTTGAAGCTCTGGAGACAGGGCAAGGAATAAGTAAACAGTAGTAAAAATAAAAAGAGAGGCAGTGGAACGAGAAGTCTCTACGCCTTTAATTAAATAAAGGGTTTAGTTAGGAATTCCCTGTTGTTACCCGGATCGACGGAGGTCACACCTGCAGAAATGGTGAGATAACAACAACAAAGAGGAAAACAGTGCAAATAACGATTTATTATTATTTACTTGATATACGAGTATAAATATGCATACACTGCTTTTTTGACAGTGAAATTGATGGTCTACTGGATTTAGCAATCGAAAATCTTATTAAAGAACATGTGCATTTCGTCAGAGGTTTAAACCTGTAGTGACTTGTCTAAGCTGGGAAAACTACCGTAATTCCCCATGTATAATATGCACCACTAAAATTGTGCTGAAAGTGTAGGAAATGCTTCGACTCAGCATAGTATACATCCCTTGTTTGTTAATCAAATCCTATAAATTGTATCTCTCCAATTTTATTACAGCCAGCGTTTTCTACTCTTATTCAAGGTGTAATTGAAGATATATATCAAAATTTCCGATTATCCCGATTCTAAAAGGAAACGGAAATACCTATACTGTGCCTACTGCGCAGACTCATTAAACTGTTTTTGTTCGATAAAATATACCATCTACCGGATCTGTATGTAGTTTTTTCCACAAAAAATGGTTTCAAACATAGAATAATATTATTCTAATTTATTTTTATGATAATTCTATTTTATTTTACATTTGTAAGTATTTTTAGGTAAATATAATTGTATTTGACATCCTTATGGGGTCGCAATCGCCGAATGTTAATGTCAAATTGTCGTATGTTTATAGTGAGTAGTCATTTCTCAATTGAAATCGATCTATGAAACGTTAATTTTTTGAAGATTATTTGTAGCTGTGCATAATACGCAACCTTACTTTTGCTTATTATTTTTTAGAAAAAAAATACGTGTTATTCATGGGGAATTACGGTATATTAAGCTTGGTATGATTTGAATGCTCAATCACGAGAAAGTTATGATTCATTTTTTAACTTTTAACTGAATGTATGGATTTTTTTTCATGCATTCAGTTAAAGGTAAAACTAAAATTATCCTCGATAATGGCTATCGAGGATAATTTTAGTTTACCTTTAACTGAATGCATAAAAAAAATCCATACATTCAGTTAAAAGTAAAAAATAAATCATAGAAAAAATAAATCATCCTTGATATTGGGTACGTGTAGAGCCGAAAGCGCACAGACATATTGAAATTCGGAAAATTTCAACATAATATATGTCCAGAAAAAAAATATAAGAAGAGAAGAAAAATTAAATTAAAAACTTAACCGCAATATCTTGTCAGCGCGTCAGATCAATTGACGGTTAGGTATAGGGCACGGGTTCGATTCCTGTCGGAGAACTAACATTTTCTATGAAATTTTTTTGAATATTCAGGCCGGCAAATGTAATACTGTTTATTTAAAAACAAAGAATTTACTTAAATAAATTGTATCTATTAAACAACGTATAAACAGAAAATATATTAAATAAATGTCGGACTTAATCCATTTCATAATAAATATATATATATACATATGAAAATTTTTCCCATTTAACCAGTAGATAAGACAATATTTATGAAAATGACAATAGGAAAATTGATAATTGGTGACGCGTTTCGTCCAATTGGACGAAACGCGTCAGCAATTCTTATTGTCATATATATATATATATATATATATATATATATATATATATATATATATATATATATATATATATATATATATATATATGGTGTCCATAAAGTTCGTGTACACTTTAAATAGATTATAAATTTAAATTGGACACGATCTTTATCAGACACACTATATATATATATATATATATATATATATATATATATATATATATATATATATATATATATATATATATATATATGTGTGTGTGTGTGTGTGTGATAATTAATTCATCGAGTCTAGAAGAATCCTCAACAGGAAGTACTAGACGATTTGTTTCGTTCTATTTTTGGTGCTCATCAACAGTGCACATCCACTAGAGAGAATCGAACCCGGACAGGAAATAATACCCACTGGACCTACGGCGACGGAGAGGTAACAAACGAGACGCGATATAACTTCACAAATTCCGTCATGTGACTCATCCGCGTCTACTTATACGAACGGACGGTGCCCCCATGGGTCATGTCTTCTATCCCCAATCCGCTAGTTCTCGGTAATAGATGAGCACAGCTGATGAGTCCCAAAATAGGACGAAACAGCCGTCCAGTGCTTTCTGCATTCTGTTAAGGATTCTTCTTGACTCGATGGATTATGATTATTCAAATCTCCCTTAATTTCTACATATGTATATATAGGAAAATGATATATAAATTTTTATATATCAAGAACAATTTTAGGAAAATTCATGACAATATGGAAAAAAAAAATGTATAAAATCGGTTAGACGATATACATAAAACAAATTTAGAATAAAAGAAAATTAAAATTCAACTTCTCATCTCCTTCATGCACATGTGTAATCACATCAACGTAAACAATACATTAATACGTCACATAGATTTTGTTGTAATATATAAAGGGTGCGATGGATAAATTGTCGTCTAGATGACGCAAACATGAAAATAATACAAACCTCTCGTTTTTAAGGGCATATTTTATCAAAATTACACAAAAATATCTTGAAATGCTAAATAAAATAAATGCTATTCAATAAAATAGCCATTAGCTTCAACAACGGCCATCAGAAAACTTCAGGAATTTCCAGCAACTATTCTGGAAGATCTCCTTGTTTCAGTTGTTCAATGCTGCTATAATCCTTGCCTTCAATTCATTTTTGGTGTTGCAAGGAGTTTTGCTGCGCCCACACATAATAATCAACGGGGTTGCAGTCTGGGGAGTTAGGTGGCCAGATGTAAGGGGTTATGTGGTTGCACAAATTATCTGACAGTCATGACTGTGTTCCCCCGTTTTTGCGGTATGGTGCGAGGTCCTGTTACAAAACGTAGGGTCTTCCAGCAGCCACCCCCACTTCGACGAGGATAGCACTATCTCTTCAATGCACTGTGTTGACTCTGAGGCCCTCATCAATATCAGAACGATCACAGTGAGTTTTCCAAGCTGCCATATCATCGTAATCACCATTAAACTCATCCAACTCGTTTCAAATCCTCTGCACTCTCTTCAGATTGACATAAAAACACTGTGAAATGTTCTTATCGGAGTTTCCGGTGTGAATGCCAAGAAGTACAGCATGCCGTTTCCAAATTGCTGATGTGAATAGCGTCATGGTGCTCTTTTTCTCACAGACGGTGCCCAACTGACCTTACTATGCTGTGCAGGCGTCAAAAATCGAACAACGCACATGAGCGAAATAAAAAGAAATATAAAATGGTGACAATTTAGTCATCGCACCCTGAATATATGTATGTGCATGTGTGCGTGTGTTTGTAGATAGATAACGTGTGATAATGAATATATATATATATATATATATATATATATATATATATATATATATATATCCGTAAATTGCTTAATATGTTGTAATTGACATCTTTGATAATGGTTTAAGTAAGCCGAAAGCTTAGATTGTATCAAAAAATATGGATCACTGTTGTGAATTTCTTTCTTCGTTCAACGATAATGTTATTAAACTTATCAGATGTTACGAAAAAAATTGACATAAAATAAATAGACAACACTTGTCTATATTATTTAATGAAACGTGTATGAATGAAAAGATGCTGCCTAAATACACACACAAAATATATATATATATATATATATATATATATAGTTACATGTCTATAAAAGTATGCCAATTGTGGAATATTGTTGGCAAATTTGATCTTCATTGAATGCTTAAAATTGTAATGCCTTGCGCCCGACATAGCTAAACTTTGTAAATCTCCTCTTGTAAATTCGTGTATTTCTCTTTTAGAACATCACTAGTGCATTCGTCTTTGTATTTTGATTTAAAAGCCAATTGCCGAAAACTGATCGATTATTGTCTGCCACACCCACCACACCCCGACTATTCCTGGCTGGCATCTTCTTTTCCCCCCGCCCCCTATTTTCATTTTGATATCGATTTATTTCGATACTTATGATGCAGTGCCACGCAAAATCCCCGCCCCTACAAAGATTTAACTAAAATTTAAAAATTCAGACTTCAGTACAAAATTGGGTTGGAGAGGATATGGAAGACCTGAAATGCAGAAAAGAAGCTACGAAGATGAGAAAAGTGGGAAAGCAACAAAGATGTGGAAATATTCGGGTGGATACAAGAGTAAGAAAAGTTTGGAAACTAAGAAATCAGGAAGAAATACTATATTTTACTCTATTATTCCTCATCTTTATTGCCATATTCACGACGTTTCGGGCGTTGTACTCTCCGACCTTCTTCAGGTGATATTTGTTGGAATTTCAAACCGAACCCTTGATTTAGTCCTCCAAGGGGTAGATTGTTCTAATTCCACGTGCCATAGCTTTGGATATATCAGTTTTAGTTAAGTACCTTGTTAACTCATCTCGACAAGTTTTTGCTATATGTGCTATGGCCAGATAAAAAAATTAACAACTCTTTGAGTCAAGTTACTTCAAACAACCTAATCTTGTATCCACTGAGCCATGTCTTCCTGGAGACATTAGTAAGTATATATAAACATTAGTAAGTTTTGGCCGTTGTACTCTCCGGCCTGAAATTTCGAACCAAACTCATTATTTAGTCCACGTTATATTGTTTTAATTCTACATGTCATGGCTTTGAATATCACAGTTTTAGTTAACTATCCAAGTGTTGTGACCAAGTAAATGGTTAAGTACACCAGATTATATGACTAGAAAGAGTGTATCGAATGAACCAGCGCTCAATCCATTCACTGTTCACAGTTCTCCGAACCTTCTCTCCTACTAAACTTATAGTAGGCGGAAGGGAGGACACCACAACGCCTACTAAACATCTAGTAGGCAGAAGAGTTTAACAATGAATGATCTGCAATATTATTGACCCTGATCTGGTGGCTCAGCTTCACTCGCTTTCCCACCGCCGTAAGGTTGCCTCTCTGTGTCTTTTCTATAAAAACTTTCATGGTAATTGTTCGGATGAGCTCTTCCCTATGGCACATAGACTTTTTGGTTTTAAGCGCAGTACTAGACTGGCGTTGAGGTCTCATCAATTTAAAGTTGAGTAAATTCTATGTTAACCGTTTCTTACTCACGCATCTCGCTTGTGGAACTCTCTTCCGAGTGCATGCTTTCCAGCCAAATTCAATCTGCAAAACATTAACTGCAATGTCAATCGCTATCTACTGACGTCCTGATTACTCTTTTCTCATATCGCTCATTATTAATTTTTCTGTTCTTAATTCTTCCACATCCTGTAACTCCTTGTGTCTTAGTGGCTTTACCGCCTTGCATGGGTTGATACCGGTTAAAAAGAAAAAGAAAACGTCCGGCTTTGAGAGTTAACTAAAACTGTGATATCCAAATCCATGACATATGGAATTAAAACAATATAACTTGGACTTTGGTTCAAAATTCCATGCAGGGGCGTACAACGGCCACAACTCATTAATATTCACATATACTCACTAATGTCTCCAAGGCGACATATCTCAGTGGCTAAAAGCGTTGATTGATTCAACCAAAAGTGTATTGTAATATATAAAAAGCAATGAAATTTTACCAGCAGGATAGATACCAGCTTCATTTCCAACTTGAGATAGTTCTCGAAATGCAGAAAGGTCTCCCATTAATGTAACGGATAAGATTTCTATGGGTTATTCAGCAGCCCTGAAGCCCTTCGTCGAGGGGAAGCGATACGATCTTGGTGAAATTCAACGCCGGAGAGAAAGTATTATTTTGTATGAAGATGTCTCAATTTGCGAGGCTTGCACGTTCCATTTATAAAGACGATATCGGGGTTAAAGAGGAACACGTCCAAAAGAAGACATTCGACATGGAGAGCCTAGCCGAAGCCTCGCGGACTGTGAAACATACACCGAAACATGAATCGTGTTTTAAGAATCAAGAGACGACTTATATATATATATATATATATATATATATATATTGCTGTTCGATAAAAGTGACTCACCTAATTTTTTTAATTATTTCGCCTATTGTTTTTGGGGTTAAACTAATTTTTAATCTGATAATTGTTTACCAAGCCCTTCATAATAACGGAGAAGCTCGTGCCGTGGCTCTTGATATCTCCAAAGCGTTTGATAGCGTTTGACATGCCGGCCTTCAACGCAAGCTTCAGGGTTATCGAATTTCAGGTCGATTGTTTGACTTAATACAATCATTCCTGCCAAGCCGTGTATTGAGGATCGTTCTCAACGGATTCTCCTCCAGCTCCTATCCCACGAAAGCAGGTGTTCCCTAAAGGTCCATCCTAGGCCCTACTCTGTTCCTTACCTTCATCAACGATCTTCCTCACGTCATAAATTCCCAAGTAGGCATCTACGCAGACGACACTACAATTTACTCCTGCCTCAAAAACAATTCTAGTGTCGTTGACAAAACTAACCTGGCCGTTCGTCTCTAAAAGGACCTCCAATCGGCTGTGAAGTGGGACAGGAATTGGCTGGTTTACCACAAAAACAAACTCTCATCACAGAGAATCATCCCTGCCCCACCCCATTAGAATGTCTGACGCTCAACTTCTCGAGAGCACCTCTCTGCGGCTGTTCGGTCTCACGTTGTCTACTGACCTGAGATGGAACAAATACATTGAGTCAATAGATTCGTCCAACTCAAGGAAAGTTGGCTCCCTGTGCCGCGCCAGGAATTTTTTCTCGCCAGAGTCAATCCTTCAAATCTACAGATCAACCATTCGCCCTCGCATGGAGTATTGCTGCCATATATGGTCTGGAGCCCCTTCTGTTTGTCTCAAGGTCCTTAATACAATCCAAAGACGGATATGCAACGTAATTGGCCCTGATCTGGCATCTCGTCTGCAGCCGCTCCCTCACAGACGTGCCGTCGCCTCCCTCTGTCTTTTTTACAAATACTTTCACGGTAACAGCTCCGATGAGCTGCTTTCGCTGGTTCCCAAACTTCATGAATTTAAGCGTTCAACTAGGCTGGCATCTCGCTCTCACCCTTTCACTGTCGAAACTGTTAAATGTAGCCGCCTCTTCTACTCCAATAGCTTCATGTCTCGCACCTCTCGCCTGTGGAACTCTCCCCCCTTTTCCTGTTTCCCTGATAGCTATAATCTCCAACTATTCAAATGTAATGTCAATTGACGTCTCCAGATGCCATGATCTATCCCCTATCCTTCTCTTCATCCTTTCCTCTATCATTCCTATTTGCTCTAGCTCCAACTCTTTGTAACCATTGCGTGGGGTGAAACGCTTAAAAAAAAACTTCCATAATGTGTAATCCCCTGTGTCTTAGTGGCTTTACTGCCTTGTATGGGGTGATACCGGTTAAAAAAAGAAGCAAAAGACTGACTGGGTAAAAATTGGCGTCCCGGCTTCAGTCACTTATCCACCGCCGTAAGGCTGCCTCTCTCTGTCTTTTCTATAAATACTTTCATGGTAATTGTTCGGATGAGCTTTTCGCTATGGTACCTAGACTTTATCAATTTAAGAACAGCACTTGGCTGGCGTCAAGATACCATCAATTTGCAGTTGGATAGATGTAACTTCTACACTAAGAGTTTCTCTTCTCGCACTTCTCGCTTGTGGAACTCCCTTCCGGCTGCATGCTTTTCAGCCAAGTTTAATCTACAAAAATTTAAATGTAATGTCAATCGCTATCTCCTGTCCTCCTGAATACTCTTTCCACTTCTTGCTCATTATTAATGTTTATGTTCCTAATTCTTCCACACCCTGTAACACTTTGTGTCTTAGCGGCTTTACTCCAAAATAAAATATTCTTCTTAATTGCAATGTCTGACTAAAACTACAGTTAATGCTGGAAATATACCAGTAAAATATTAATTGTAATGTCGGAATAAGCTTATAGGCAAGCAAAGAATGGTTGAGTTTATTTGAGTGCGGGTAAGTTACAAAGTTTGGGTCAGTATAGATATATTTGGAACTTATCTGATTCTGGTCCAAGGTCAAAAGTTAAGAGCATCTAGTGCGAATCAAACTCACACTAGTTGTTCTTAATGTAAACCACATAATCTGACATTTAAATTTCTTGGGTCGATGTTTGCCAAAAATATACAGTTGAAATATTTCATTGGAAACCCGGTTTCGATCTTAAATATTTCGCTGACTTACGATTAGCCAACAGAGTTTATACTCAAAATAGATTTTCACTGAGTTATATTTATAGAAGTTCAAGACATAAACTTCATATAAAGATTTTAGTTCCGAATAAAAAAAAAATAATTTTCAAAAATTTTGAATTTTCTTTTCGATATTTTTAACTTGATGTTTAATTTGATAAAATTTGAGAGACCTTTTCTATATATATGTAAATACTCACATATATACATCAAACTGACACAGATACAGATGCGAAATTCATTGAAATATATATATATATATATATATATATATATATATATATATGTGTGTGTGTATACGTGCACTGGCATATATACATAGCTATTAACATAGAAAAATATGTACATCTATACACCAGTATAGATTTTACAACTGCAATTATGAATATATGTGAGTAACTCAAACTCTCTCTCTCTCTCGCACGTACACTCACAAACACACATATAGATGTATATTTAAAATTTTATTTATTTATTGGGAAAGCGTCATGTATGTCAGAGTCAAATTTTATAAATACAGTGTAGACAGAGAAAGAATGAACATCGTATTTAAATCCGAAACCGACAGTCACCACGCTATGTTGATTCCTATGACCACAGTCTCAATATCTCATTCTCTCTCTCTCTCTCTCTCTCTCTCTCTCTCTATATATATATATATATATATATATATATATATATATATATATATATATATATATATATATATATATATAAAAGGCATGGGTGGAATAATGGATAACGGCTTGCTTTTGAGGAATCGGAGAATTGAGTTCAATTCCAGTCGAATCCATTACATTCAATTCTCCCTCCATCTATGGGTAAATAGCAGGACTGGGTTCTATAGCCTTGGATGGCAACTGGTCTAGGAGAAGGACAACTCTGAATTCAAAACCTGCTGAGGGTCGTTTGGGGAGGCTGTGGCACGTAGTGCATCGGGTATTTGGCCCTTCAAAAAGTGTGGATGCATATATGTATGTGTACTTGTATGATATAATAGCTTCTACGAAGGTACATCTGATGTTGGATAAACAATTATTTTCAAAAAATTTCTGTTGTTTACATTTCGTGTACGTAACTGAAGCTAGCAGATCTAGATTCGTAGAAGTTCCAAGGAGAAAACGGTCTCTCCTTAATCTCAACCTTGCTCTAATGCAAAAAGGGATGCAGGTTCAATTCTTGTCGCAAGCACAATTTTCCTAAAGTTTTCGAAGGACTTCTCAATTTAGGCCGGTTGTTAATAATTCCACTGTTTAAGAATAAAAATAAAAACAAGTATAGCAACTATATATATATATATATATATTATGAAATGTACGACGTCCGACAATTATTTTAAGATATATGTGTGACGTCATTTGTTTTCATTTGGATACGCATTGTGCAGATATGAATGTACGTGAGACAATCATGGAAGATTGTAGTTTAAAAGCAGTAAAATCGACCTTGCTAAGCGAATGATCCTCACTCGGTTAAGGCACGTCAGGCTAAATGACGGTTCCGCATAGGTTACAGGTACGATTCTTGTCGGAGGACGAATATTTTCTATCAAAATTTCACGGACATTCAGGCCGGTAAATGTTATTAATACTGTTTATTATAAACGGAGCATTTACTTAAATATTTCTATCTATAAAATAATGTATAAACATAAAAATGTCTGAAAATAATTTATAATAAACAGTATTAATACCATTTACCGGTCTGAATGTCCGAGAAATTTTCATAGAAAATATATATATATACATACATATATATATATATATATATATATGTGTGTGTGTGTGTGTGTGTGTGTGTGCTTGTGTGTGTATTTAAGCATTTCATCCCGAGCAAGGCGTGATGCATCTAGTACGCAAGGGGGTTACAAAGTGGGAGTGAGAGTAAAGAGGTGTGATGGAGGCAAGAATGAAGAGAAGGGCAGGGGATAGTTCAGGGCCTCTGGAGATGTCGATTGACATTACATTTGAATAGTTGGAGATTATAGCTATCAGGGAAACAAGTAATAGGAAGGAATTTCACAGACAGGAGTTGCGAGGCATGAAGCTATTGGAGAAAGACACATTTAACCGCTTCGACAGTGAAAGGGTGGGACCGTGATGCCAGCCTAGTAGCACGCTTAAATTCATGCAGTCTGGGGACTAGCGATAGTAGCTCGTCGGAGTAGTTACCGTGAAAGTATTCGCAGAAAAGACAGAGGGAGGCGACGGCTCGTCTGTGAGAGAGCGACTGAAGACGAGATGCCAGATCAGGACCAACCATATTGCTTATCCGTCTCTGGATCTTGTCGAGGACCTTAAGGCGAACAGCGGGGGCACCAGACCATATATGGCAGCAGTATTACATGCAAGGGCGAATGGTTGATTTGTAGATTTGAAGGATGGACTTGGGCGGGAAAAACTTTTTGGCGCGACATAGGGAACCAACTGCGGTGGATGAAGCTATTGATTCAATATAATTGTTCCATCTCTGGTCAGCGGACAGTGTGAGACCAAGCAGTCGTAAAGAGGTGCCCTCGTACAGTTGAGCATCAGACATTCTAATTGGAGTGAGGGATGGTTCCCTGTGGTGAGTAATAGAGAACAGTTTTGTTTTAACCAGCTAATTCCTGCCCCAGTCTACAACCGGTTGAAGGTCCTTTTCGAGACTAACGGCCATGTTAGTTTTGCCAACGATACCAGATTTACTATTGCGGCAGGAGTAAATAGTAGTGTCGTCAGCATAGATGCCTACTTGGGAACTGTTGATATCGGGGAGATGGTTAATGAAGATAAGGAATAGAGTAGGGCCTAGGATAGAGCCTTAGGGAACACCTGCGTTCGTGGGAAAGGAACTGGAGGAGAATCCGTTAAGGACGACCTTCATTACACGGTTTGACAGGAATGATTGTATTAAGTCAAATATTCGTCCTGAAATTCCGTATCCCTTAATCTTACGAAGGTGGCCGGCATGCCAGACACTATCAAACGCTTTCGAGATATCTAGAGCCACCTCACGAGCTTTTCCGTTATTGTGGAGTGGTCGGTAAACAATTTCAGTTATGGCCGTGAGAACATCAGCTGTAGAACGGGCAAAGCGAAAACCATATTGCTTATCAGAGAGCAGATCATGGGATATATATATATATATATATATATATATATATATATATATATATATATATATATTTCAAAAGAAACCTTACCGGTGAAAAAAACATGGTAACTTAAGTGGTTAGTATTCCTTGAGCACCCTTTTAAATAGCCGTTTGATCGGAAAAAAACTGTTTTATTTTTTATATATATATATATATATATATATATATATATATATATATGAAAAAATATAGTCTTAAGGTGTGCTATATTTATGGGATAAATTGCTCAATATCAGAGATAGAAGCGTGTGTAAATATAAAAGTGAACATTGAAGTAAACACTTAGAGGCGACAGGCTGTTTCATGCGAGACGCAATCGAAACAGCCTGTCGCTTCTAAGTGTTGACTTCAATGTTCACTTTATATATATATATATATATATATATATGTGTGTATATATATATATATATATATATATATATATATATATATATATATATATCGATAGAATACAGTAACTCATTCTTTATCTTTTATAGACACACATTATTACACCGACCTGAATATACACAGACAGTTACCCGCGCGCGCGCACCCCCCCACATACACATATATTGATGCCTCCTAAGTGATATGACTGCCGGCAGTTCAATCCAACATCTCTGCCTTTTGGTCGCGTCAGGAAATTTTCTGCCGTTATCAGGTGACAGCTTATTCATTGCACTTTTTCTTTTGACCCCCGCTGGGCAGTCAGACTGTTGTCTCCCTGACGTTCCTCTGTAATTCGATTGATGAACATTATGAACTTCAAGTAAAAAAATCTAATTATTTCGAGTAGAGTTTACTTCATACCGATTTGAAACATCAACTGAACGTTAGAGTGAATCACATGACTGAGCGCTAAGGTCTATTGTCAGTCATATGAACATGAAAGGGAGTGAAAGCAAAAGATCATTGCTTACACGTATTAATGTTTTATTTTTTTGACCACACAGAAAGGTTTTTTTTTTCATTTGTGGTGTTCGGATGGAAAAGAGAGAAAAGAAACAAACGGTTGCTATAAAATCTGGAATGCAAGAAGGCCCCTGATGAAGGCCGGGAAATAGAACGGACGAAAATAAAAAGCAACGCAGCAGAATGGTTTAATGAGAGATAAAAGTATTTTAATCCAGTCATTGAGGAAACACACACACTCAAAGGCACAAACACATTATTATGCAGAAGCGCATACACAAGAATACACACACACACACACGCACAGACAAAATTCGCAAATACACACAGACACATATAAACGCCCAAACTAACGAACAAACACAAATACACAAACAAAAATACACATACACACACACGCACATGCATGCATACAAAAACCCGCTCAAACACACACATAACGATAAACAAACACAAATGCACAAGCACACACACGCACAAACGCAAAAGCAAACGCTCAAACACACACATTAACATAAATACACACAGATGTAGAAACACGCAAAAATACACACACACACAAACTCAAACGCATAAACATGCGCACAGAATCACACAGAACCACACATACAAAAGTAAGGAAAAGACACACACACACACGAACGAAAACACACACAAATCAATAGTTTCACTGCCTCAACAACAACAAAAATAACAACAAAAACAGCGTTGCCTTCACAAAACCCTCATCAGTTGATGACCCTGGATTCAGTTAGAGCGTGGGGATCAGTTAGAACCATTAACCACCTAGCAGTTCGTTCCAACACTCCCAGGCTTCTTCAAATTGCAGAGATATCAAGCGCCAGGAGACGCAGTCTCTGTCCCACTCTTGGAGTTTTTGATCCAAATCAAAGATCACTAAGTTATACATCAGGCCACTTCAGCATTTCACTAAAACAGAAAAATCATTAGTCGTAAAGCTAATATTTCTAGCCGTCCTCTAGATAACACTCACTAAAAATGCGATCCATTCACAAAGTATGCAGTTCAAATAAAACAAACATTTAACAAAGTAACTGAACCGAATAGTTAACGAAAAAGAAAAAAAAAAGAAAAGAAAAGAAAATGAATCTCAACTCGAGGATAGTCAGAAATCACTCGGCTTTCTATATCCCTCCGTTTTAATATTACGGCGATTGTGCATGGAGTCTCGTGTTCAACTTCCGGCTGACTGATCAACGTGCTGTGATGATGCCTCAAAGGAGGCTTTCACTGAACCAGAGACTGTAGACATCTTACTGATCCATTTTCTTCTAGCAAAGTCAAATTTGACACCAAAAAAGCTTGTCCAACAGCCATGAGAGCACATTGTGCACTATTCCCACTCCAGTGATTTGCACCACGACCGAACTTGTCTCTCGAATTGAACTGAACCATCCATGTTGCACAGAACAGAATGCCTTCACGTCTTCAGTTCATGCCCCGAGGAAACAAAAGACATTCTACATGCTCTAACCAGACAATAACACAAGATAATAGCATAAACAAACATATTTTATCATAATCCCAAAATTAACTTCTTTTAGGCCAGGCAGGTTATCCGCTGCCTTCCCTAGTCGTTTTTGTTTTCAGTCAATTATGTGCCATGTATAATACACGCTTAGGCGATCATGTATCTTTCGATACATGACTGACGAGGCAGATTTTTTCCTGCAATAGGTTGCCATTTCTTTCTGCGGTAGACCAGTTCACATCCAACTTTACAGAACCCGGTCTCTCCTACTATTTACCCATAGCTGGGGGGGGAGAAAGCCGCTACCCATTACTCCACCGTGCTTGCTCTCCAAGCCCTCCTTTTTCACTATATGTCCAAGAAAGTTCAGCTATATTTTTGTTACCACTTTCCTTCAGACTTCAAACGCGCTTCATGCATAGAATTCTCACTATCCTTCTGCAGAACCACATCACTGTTGCCTCCAGTTTTCTCCTCACCTGTGAAGTTGATGATCCAGCATTCACTGCCATATAAAAGGATTAACATTGCATACTTTCAGTACACTATACATTGTTTCTTATGAAATTTTCCTGTTTCTTAATACAGGGTTTTTCAAAAAAGAATGAACCGATTTCATGACGCATTGCTTCAGTTCTCAAGCATCGTCATGGAATGAATCAGTGACCATTTGAAAGAAGGCTTTTCTAAGTCTTGAATGGCTGTTACAGTGGCGCTGTAGTTGCGTCGTATCTCCTGCAACATCCAGTTGTTTGTTTACACCCGGATTGCCGAGTCCTCAGTATAAGGCGTTCTGCGTTCTCGAGTTCGCGCAAGCAAATACAGTGGGCTCTGTGGGTGTTGAACAAACACGAATGTGCCTGAACGGGCGTTAGCAATAGGAATTGGCTAATCGCCCTAGTAGACGGGTATTCTCGAAATATCAGTGGCCAACTATGATATATATATATATATATATATATATATATATATATATAGAAAGAAATATAGTTTTACGGTATGCTATATTCAGAGATAGAGCGTATGTAAATATAAAAGTGAACATTGAATTCAACACTCAGAAGCGACAGACTGTTTCACTCATTGCATTATATGTATGTTTTACTGTGTAGTAGGTATGTTTTAATTTCCGAATACGGCTAGCACATTGTGGCCTTTCTCGTAGTTAATATTGTTAAAAGTTGGCTTTTTCTTTTTTATTATTAAAGCTTCCATGATTTTTAATCATAAGACCCGATGAAATGGAAGCCATACAAGAAAAAAAAACATTATAAATATTACCTTGTCAATGTTGTTTAACAAAAACACACAAACACACACACACACACAACACACACACACACACACACACACACACACACACACACACATATATATATATATATATATATATATGGAACAGTCTGTCGTCTCTGAGTAGCCAGATATGTGTATATATATATATATATATATATATATATATATATATATATATTTGGTTGGATAGATGTGAGTTTGTGACCCTGGGTTTCACGCTTTAGCGATCGTCAGACAAACTGATTAATTTTTAAAAAAATTGAGTTTACGTAGATTGCGTGTATTGATGTTATTGTGGAAGTGGTGGGGGAAACTTCGTCGCTTATGTCATCGTACTAACGCAAACATCGATGTATGCAGACACATATACATACTTGGTCGTCCGTCAGGACTCATACATATATAAACATATGTGTGCAGTTTCGGATATGACATATGTATGTATATGGGTGGTGTTGTGTCTATACATACGCATTTGTATGTTGAAATGTTGAAATTTAAAGATTGGAAGTGTGGCGGAAATGTCTCGTGAATGTCTCGTGAATGTATACATGTCATATTATTTATTTTTTCCGCTGAATAATATTTCCTCGCATGTATGTATATACGTGTGGTGGGGTTTGTGTAAAATTATGATAGGTAAAAATTATTATTATTTATATTTATTTTTAAATTTTTGAAAAAAATGGGGGTTTATTTGTTATATTTAAAGCTGGTTATTTGTTTGATTTTGGTGACTGTGTATATGTAACAGGTAGAAATTTGTAATCCTTATTGGTTAATTTATATGGTGATGTTTAATATTTAATGTCCTGGGTGAGAGGGTAGTTTAATTTAATAACGGCTCTATATAATATGATGTGATAGTAATGCTGGAAGGGATTGGAGACAGTGATAATATAATTAGCTAATAGTTATTGTAAATTGGTAGAAATTTTAAATTGGTAGAAATGATTAGTAACGGTGGTGGGAGAATGATAAAACCATGAATGTAGTTATAGTGGTGGTAGCTAGTGGTGGTAGCTTGAACTAAAAAGTGGTTGTTGGTGTTTTATTTTATTTTATTTTGTTATATGTATTAATTTATTTTGGTATAAATCCTGATAATAGGTATTCTGTGTAAAATTATGGTAGTTGAAGATTGCTATAATTTTTAATTTACAAAAATTATTGTTATTATATTAAAGCTGGTTATTTCCTTTTTTTTATGACTGTGTATATGTGACTGGTAGAAATTTCAGTTTGTAATCCTTATTGGTTATTTTTATGGTGGTATTAAATATGCTGGGAGAGGGGGTAGTTTACGTTAATAATTATGGCAGGATTATATGGTAATGGTAGATATGGTGTGATAGTAATATGTGAGGGGGTTGGTGGCAATAATAATATAAGTGGTTAATATTTATTGTAAATTGTTAGTAGTGATTAGTAATGTTGGTGGGAGAATAATAAAAACCTATAAATGTAATTATTGTGGTGCTAGCTTGAACTAAAGAGTGGTTGTTGGTGTTTTATTTTATTTTATTTTCTATATTTATTTGTTTTTTTTATTTTTTTAAATTTTTTTATTTATTATGAATCCTGGTAATAGGTGTTTATTCTCATGGTTACATACGGAAATTATATCTGATCATATTGTTTTAAGGTATTAAATATGCTGGGGAGTAATATGCGTTAAAGATTGTAGTAGATGTATATGTTTTGATGGTATCTTGAAATTAAATTGTGATTGTTGGTGGTTTGTCTATTTTATCCGTTTGGTATGAATTCGGTTTTCACGTATATATATAGGTCTGATGATTTGGATCGTATTTACGATTCCAATGGAATAAATTATGACCATGGAATATTAGTGTTTAAGCATTTTTATTATATCCTTACTCTGTCCTAGACATTGAGTTCTACCTGGATCCTTCCTCTTGGAAAAATTTTTTTCTGAAAATATACATGTATGGAAATTTTTTTAGATATATATTTTTCATATGTATGTATATTTTCCACTAATATTATCTATCTATCTATATATATATATATATATATATATATATATATAGGGAAACAGTCTGTCGCCTCTGAGTGTTAACTTCAATGTTCGCTTTTTATATTTACATACGTTCTAACTCTGAATATAGCATATTGTAAAACTATATATATATATATATATATGTGTGTGTGTGTGTGTGTGTATGTATGTGTGTGTGTGTGTGTCGCGCTCTATCTCTGATATTGAGCACTTTATCCCATAAATATACCACACCTTAAGACTATATTTCTTTATATATATATATATATATATATATATATATATATATATACACTTCCAATGTTCTGTAGTGTTCATGTGTGTGCTTGTGTTTGTTTCAGGCAGTATGAGTATATATATTCATTATAATATATATTTAAAATCCACATAATAACTTAAAACGTTTGCGGCTTCTCTCTTCTATTCACACACACACACACACACACACACATATATATATATATATATATATATATATATATATGACTATTCGGCTCATAAATTTTACAAGAAATCAAATGTATCCAACGAGAAGAGGAGGGTATTGTGAGTCTCTGGGGAAGTCCGCGCAAATATCGTGACAGTAAATCTAATCTAATCTGTTAGGAGACTAAACTATTTAGATCATGCTCCGTGGATGGAATTGATCCGAATTAAAGTTTCAAATATTTGTACGCTAATTGGAATTGCTTTGAGACAGAAAACCAATTGGTATCAGGGGATATCAGTAGCTACAAAGTTATGGAGGTTAATACAAAGTAAAATTGTTTAATCAGTAAACTCACATAAATAGGTTCAACAGATAGATATATATCTAATAAATCGATAAGATATATCTAATAAAAATTGATGTGTATATATATATATATATATATATATATATATATATATATATATATATATCTTATATATCTAATAAAAATTGATAAGAGTTTACATATATATGTATCTAATATATCTAATAAAATTGATAAGTGTACTCACACACACACACACACACACATGTATATATATATATATATATATAGTGTGTATATGTGGAGAGATATATAGATATTATCTATCTCAGAGCTCTATATATATATATATATTGGAGAAGATATAAAGATCAATAATTTCCAATTATATCTATCTATCTATTTATCTCTCTCTCTCTCTCTATATATATATATATATATGTATATATATATAATAAAAATTGACAAGACCGTACACGCGCACGCACACACACATATATATTATACTTATAAAGATCAATAATTTCAAATTATATCGATCTATCTATTTATCACACACACCTCTCTCTCTCTCTCTCTCTCTATATATATATATATATATATATATATATATATATATATATATATACTATAGTATTGGCGTTTATGGGTATATAACAGTAAGAGATAGATCAAGTATCCACCATCATAAAGAATGAAAAATTAAATTCATAAAGATTATTGTTTAAGATTGACGGACACGCATGTCTTAATTAAGTTTTTTTTTTTTTTTTTACGAATTGGTCAAACCCAAACTCAAACAAAAACATTGTTTTCAATCGTTATGAGTCTCCCGATTGAATAGAATAATTTTATAAACAATTGTCTTGTAAATAGAATTCTTAAAGCATTCTGAATGTAAAAATAAAGAAAAAAGTGTGCAAGACAATAAGAAACACTACATGCCAAAAAAAAAAAAGTGAAGTTTTGTTGAAATCGGTTGAAAAATGTAGGTAGCCTTTCTGTAATCTTTTAGTTTTACAATTTATGATTTTTACTTATTGAATACAGTAAAAAAAATGCATATTTTGCTTGTGGTGATTCATAATTAGAATTCTTATTTAAATATATTTTCCACTTGTTGTTTCTAATACAAAAAATATTAACTTTATTTGGGTTTATTAATTATGATCTAACAAATCTTATTCATTTAGTAGCCTTTCGGTAATAATAATCTTTTACAATTTATGATTTTTACTTATTGAATACAGTAAAAAAATTGGACACCATGTGTATTTAAAGTAGTTTCCTGTTCCGGTTATTATTTTAAGTTAGGACTTGTGTATGTTTAGATTTCATTATCTTTCCCTAAAGATAAAGAATTTATTCCGATGTTTGTATTCGTACAATCAGTAGAGATCGTTAGATGATTGTTTAAGGTTGACGGACACGCATGTCTTAATTAGTTTTTATTTTTTTTTATTTTTTACGAATTGGTCAAACCCAAACTCAAACAAAAACATTGTTTTCAATCGTTATGAGACTACCGATTGAATGGAATTTTATTATAAATAATTGTCTTGTAAATGGAATTTTTAAAGCATTCTGAATGTTGAAAATAAAGAAAAAAGTGTGCAGGAGAATAAGAAACACTACCTGCCAAAAAAAAAAATAGAAAAAGTGAAGTTTTGTTTTATCGACTGAAAAATATAGGAAATCCGATGTGAGTTGTCCCCCTTCCATTTTCACGCTGTCTCTTAATCGTGTTTTCAAATTGATTTTGTGCAAAAACAATTATATTTTTCCCATTTTTGGCGCTGTTAGAACCACCACAAGGTAATTTTATGTAGTCCTGTGAAGGTCGGTTGAAAAATGTAGAAAATCCGATCCAATATATAAACGATACACACACACACACACACACACACACACACACACACACACACACACACAATCTGCGTTTTATAATAAGTAAGATATAATAAAAATTGATAAGAGTGTACACACGCACGCACACACACATATATATTATACTTATAAAGATCAATAATTTCCAATTATATCTATCTATCTATTTATCTCTCTCTCTCGATATATAATTTATCTCTCTCTCTCTCGATATATATATATATATATATATATATATATATATATATATAATACTTATAGCGCTGTGTAATATTGGAGAACAGAAGATATAAAGATCAATAATTACCAATTATATCTATTTATCTCTTTCTATCTCTCATTCACTCACTCTCTCTTTCTCTCTCTCTCTCTATATATATATATTAATAAATATACATATGCCTACATTTGAAGTTCAACTTAAAGTTTTGTTGTTCTACGAACTAATCAGACCTGAAATATTATTTTTTTTTTACGTATTATTAGTTCTTCACGAATTATTACTTCTTATTCTGTTGGCAAGTACTAATTCGTGACTGATGAATTGGTAGAACAACGAAACTTAAGTCGCACTCCAAACGTAGGTATATGTATATTTATTAATATATATTTCTTAGCTCTGGCTAACCACATTGAGCACTGCTTTGTTTACATCTTAAATTAACTTGAGTAAATATTTATTCGCTTGCCTGTATATGCACGCTAACACACGTATATACGTTTGCTAATATCTAGTTTTTGATTTATCCACGTCAATACCCCCACTCTCTATCTCGCTCTCTCTCTCTCTCTCTCTCTCTATATATATATATATATATATATATATATATATATATATATGTGGTGCAGTTTAATTTATATTACATGAATCATTCATACAAAAAACAGATTAGTGAAATTAATGATATAAATGGCGAGAATACATCTTCGCAAACAAATTTATTAAAATTACATTAACCCACGAACCTCTAGATGAATGTTATGATTCCTGATTTTAATAAATTCAAAACCTTATACAACTTGAATTGATTAAAAACAGGGATCATAACATTCATCTAGAGGTTTGTGGGTTAATGTAATTTTAATAAATTTGTTTGCGAAGATGTATTCTCGCCATTTATATCATTAACTTGACTAATCTGTTTTTTGTATGAATGATTCATGTAATATATATATATATATATATATATATATATATATATATATATATATATATATATATATATATATAGAGAGAGAGAGAGAGAGAGAGAGAGAGAGAGAGAGAAGAGAAAGAAAAGAGAATTTGGTTTTGTTTAGTTTCTTTTACGGCATATCAACCTTTATGCCGACAAAATTTTTATTGTTGGTAATATTTTTTTTTCAAAGATTTGCTGGCAATAATTTTTTTACAAAGTATTTCTGGTATTAAAACCTATTTCTACACTTTCATAGTGTTTTGACCAACAGTTTGGGGTCAACCACCTGTTCAGGGCGGACCCGGGAAACACCAGCAATCAACAGGTGGTTCCACGCTCCTCAAAACCTCCTGCTCAGAAGACTTGCTGTTGAACGTAGTTTATCGTCTTACCCAGGACGCGGATGTCGTTCATCGTCATACCCAGGACGGAGACAAAGAGAAAGTGAAAAAACCGAGAGAGATTTACACGCAAATTTAGAAACTGCTTTTATAAAATTGTGCGTCGAAAGTGCTCGATACAATGAAGATTTTTTGTAAAAGCATTAAGTATAAAAATATAGAATACATTATTTACTTAAATTTCTCGTCTATGATCCCGCATCATCTACCAGGTTCTATTTTCATGATACAAACTGAGATGGGTACTTATCTGAGCACGGTTGGTTTGTCAAAGAGGTGACTTTTCGATATGTTCGGTCTGGGGAGGCGATCCTAGCGAGCGGGTACCTTTGGAAAAATACATGAAACCCATTTCACGTACTGACCCAAATTTTGTTATTTGAACTGGATAGAATGAAGTCACCAGCGGTTGTGCAACAGTGAAGTCAGAAGTCATCGTGGCCGACGGTTTCAGCGTACTGGTCTTGGTCAAACTGTTGATCAGGTCTTAGAAAAAGGAATTGCTTAGTTTGGACACCTAACAATTGAATGTCTCTTGCCGGCGTCAAGAGAACTAAAAAATTTAATCATATTTGTTAACCTAGTCATTTTTCTATACTCGTATCTCCTCCCAGTACAAAGCCCAAGTCTTACTGAAGTTAAATAGTTACTGTGTAATGTTGCATGAACATACGAAAGAACAAGGAGTGAAGTTCATGGGGTATGCCGGAAAGTTAACTTTTAACCCTAGACTTGAAGAGGTCAAGATTCTAGCGATTGGGAAAACATCGTATCGGGGGTCTGTTCCGCCTAGTAGCTGTTCTTGAGAAGATGTTTTTCAAATGGAACTTACTTCTTCCTATGGAAATACGAATGGAATGAGGATGACTCTGTTGGAATTTTTGGCTACACTGGTGTACTAGTGAGCCAGCCAATATGAGCTGACTCATTTTATAGTTCACCAATAGAAGGCTTAACCAATCAGAACGCTCAAAATATTCAATGCTACGTGTATAAAGGCGGCCATGTTTTTTCCCGAATATTCACTGACAGCCAGCCTTTGATATCGAATACTGAATAATTACTGAACAGCTGCTGGTGGTATTGGCGATATAGTCAGATTCAGTAGTGTCCGACTCGTGAGTATTAATCTTTAACGTTGTTTCATTGAACAGATTACGTACTGCGCTGGATTCTATATTCATAGACTATGGTGAACATGGTTAACAGACTCAGCTTTGTGGGCGTGGCAGAGAGGGTCTCATATTTAAGAATCAGGGGGAAGGTAGGGCTAAAGAAAGCAGGTACTCAGAACATATTCTATTAAAGTAACGGTAGTGCAGCGAGAGGTTGGCAACATTTTGTCTCTGCGAAAGCGGCTATGGTGTATAAAATATTCATCACCAAGTAGACCGCGTAGTCGCTCTTGAAATCTATCAAGAATAGGCAAACGTTTCGCTTTTATTTTAGCTTCTTCTGAAATTTCGGAAAATGAACTGCGGTCAATTCAGTAATATATCGTTTGTTTTTCATTGGTCAAGTAGATCTCACGTGGTTTTGTCTAGTGCTGTTAGTGTGTGTATGCATGTGTGTGTGTGTGTGTGCGTGTGTGCGCGTGTGTGTATGTTTGCGCTCGTCTGGACTCTAGTGGACATTTTTGTGTCTGACTATTGTAGTGTCCATGTGATTAATTACTGAAGATGATAGTGGGGGAAGACAGGAAAAAGTGTACCTGTATATATATATATATATATATATATATATATATATATATATAAAGGCTGAAACACTAATATTCCATGGTTATAATTTATCACATTAGAATCGTAATCACGATCCAATTCAAATACAATACAAAGGTCTGATGAATTGGATCGTCATTACGATTCCAATGTAATAAATTATAACCAGTATATATATATATATATATATATATATATATATATATACGACGACAATTATTTTAAGACATTTTTATATGTATACATTCTTTTTTACTTAAATATTTGTATCTATAAAAAGAATGTATAAACATAAAAATGTCTTAATATATATATATATATATATATAATTATAATAATATTTTTTGTTTAAAAATATGATTCCTTCGCTACATAAGAGTTCTCATGTTTCAAAAACGAGAGCCGAAATATCCAAATAATTATTAAAATTAAGTTGGATTGTGGTGTTTAGTCCCGTTTTCTCTT
>CAHIKZ030005136.1:1170000-1245000 GCA_903632075.3 Acanthosepion pharaonis
TGCCGAAGTTTATTGCCATCAATTGGATTGAATGCACATTCAGTTAAGCAAAATGCGACAGGTACCATTTAATCGACAATTCTGCTTCACCGTAATGCACGGGTTTATGTTACCCGGATGTCATTGCAGAAGCGCAACAACAATGATACGAACCTTTGACACATCCAGCCTATTCACCTGGTCTCTCGAGCACTAACTACCATTTTTTCAAGCATCTTGACAATTTTTTAAGCCAAAAGATATTTTATTATAAAAATGTTACAGAAACACACTTTCAAAGATTTCCTGACATCGAAGTCCTTAGAGTCTTATCCTAAAGACAAACTTATAATTCGATGGTCGAAATGTATAGATGCCAGTAGATTTCATTTTAACAGGTTTAAACACTGTTTAAATACATTAAATCAGAAATAAAAGTTGCTTCTAAAATCGGACATTATTTTCCGAACAACCTAATATTTATTTCAAATATGTCATATACCATGTGTAAATTATTGAGAAGTCAATTTTAAATGCGTTCTATACTAAAAACATCTGAAACACTTAACCTGAAAATGTTCGATTATTTGTTTTTAAAAATAATTTTAGCGTTATAAAATGTATTTGCGTAAAAATCGTATGAAAATAAATCTAGTAAACTTGACCAACGGCCATGTATTTTAAATTATTGTGTTATAAAATTACTGAGATAAATTTTCTTGAAAATATTCTGTAAATTTGCGTAAAAAGCAAGAATAAAGTAGAACTTTTCATTGCAGAATCATGTACATTCCCAAACTAGAAAAAATACTAAGGTATATTAAACTGTCTATATTTCATACACAGATGTCCTCAAGGACACATGGCACAGTGAATAAAGGCGTTGGTTAGATCCAGTGACAGGATCCAAAGAGTGTGAGTTCAATACCCGGTTAAGGCAGTGGATAACTTGGAGAGAGGAATTAACAGGAGATAACTAATAAGTGACATCCATTAGACATGGCACGTGGAACTAGAACAGTCTGCCCCAGTGAGCAAAATAAAGGGTTCAGTTCGACATTCCAACCACCTGAAGAAGGCCGGAGCGTACAACAGTTGAAACGTTGTGATAAATATGGCGACAAAGTCTACATAATACCTCATCTCAGAAATATAGACAGAGACAGAAAGGCCGGAAACGTTGTAATAAATATGGCAACAACTATGAGGACAATAATAATGTAAATAATGTACATAATTCCTCATCTCAGAAATATAGACAGATACTGAAAAACCGGAAACGTTGCGATAAATATGGCGACAAACATGAGGACAATAGTCTGAATAATGTAAATAATGTATATTAAACTGATTGGCTCGTTTTCTACGGCTTATCAACCCCTTGCAGGTTATACAAGTCAGAAAATATTTTTCGATTTGACGATTTTTCGTGATACAGCTCATAGTTGAGAGAAAGATGAATTGACACCTGGTCTGAATTTGATAAACGACAAGAATCCTACTGTAATTATAAAGTTGAGGATCAATTCTATATTACAATGAATATATATACTGATCCCTCACTTTGTGGCCTCGGCAGTTTCTATACATTTACATTCCAGAGAATGTAAATAGATCTAAAATACTTGTATTTAATCAATATTTCATAGTTTGATTGATTCATTTTCTACGACATATCAACTATTTTCAGGTTATTTAAAGCCAGAAAATATTTTTTATAATGTAATAATTTATTTTATATAATAACTATTTAGTAATACACGTCTTACTAATTAACCCATAGGTGGGGTAAAAGAGGTAAATTCATACCTTACCCAGCGTTATTTCAGCGTAAGTGAATTCACGAATCCAACTGCAATTAGAACTCTGATTATCAATTCCGAGCCATTATCCGTTACACCACCCGCACATCCAAGCATTCTCATGGGTCACCCATCGAGGTACTGACCAGATTTGGTGTTGCTTAACTTAGCTGATCATACGGGAACCGGTGTTTTAACATTATGTGACAGAGTGCATGGTCTTCAGTAAGAGGAAGAGCCTAGAAGGAACACTAGAATCAAGCAGATGAGGATGTTTAAATATCTGGGAAGCGTCTTGACAGAGGACGGTAAGTGTGACACTGAGATCCGTAGGCGTATGGGGATGGCCAAGGACACATTCCAGAAGCTGAGCTGTTACGTGGCATCTGTCCTCCTTTACGGCAGCGAATGTTGGACGGTCTCCTTAAAGATGAAGAAGAGACTCGAGACGACGGAGATGTGGTTCTACAGAAGGATGCCAAGGATATCATGGACGGAGCGTGTGAGCAACGATTAGATCTTAGAGAGGTTGCAAACAAGGAAGAGGCTTATACTTAACACCAGGAAGAGGCAGCTGAAGTTCCTGGGACACATAATGAGGAAGGGTGGCCTAGAGAATCTGATACTCACAGGTCGAACAGAGGGAAAGAGAGACAAGGGAAAACAACGCGTGACATACCTGACGGACTTAAGCAAGTGCATGACAGAACGTGGTTTGGTGGAGGAAGCAAAGGGAAGGGACTTGTTGAGAGCTACAAGGGATAGGAGGAAGTGGAGAGCCATGATCGCCTACGTCCTGAAGGAACATAGCACATAAAAAAGACTGTAAACCTTAAAGTATATTAATCTAACATTATTGATTTCGTATAGATACAGAATATTGCTAAGACGTGTATTGGCCATTGAATTATTTTAGCGATTTTGAAGTATGACATATGAGCCCAGGTAAAGGAGATGCAATCAGAGAAGGAACAACATGCTGTTCAATAATATACTCAATGGTATTTACTTTCTCATGTAATCGAATGTGAGGATAAGTAAAATTCTTGTGTTACATGATGCGTAATACCTGCTACTGCTGTGACGAAGCGGTACATCATAGAGAGTCACCAGTTTATTCCGAGGGGTCATTTTATATCGGCTCACTGGTCTTTTAGGCTATTCAAAGTAGCCAGTATTATCAGAAAGCTTTAATAGTCTCGAAATGACACAGAAATCTATTAACTTATTTTGCCGAGGAAGAAATCATCATCCCTTGAGTGTTTAGCGTGACAACCCGAGGCCCGAGTGATTCATCATCTCTGTAACTCGGGCGTAGGGTTGTCACGCTAAACACTCAAGGGATGATGATTTCTTTCTCGGCAAAATAAGTTAATAGATTTATTAACCTTTTTCAAATTCCAAATTAGTTGTAAAGTGTTGTTCTATTTTTATAAGTGATATATGTGAATGATAGGATATGTTCACACCACCTAGTTTTAAAAGAATTCTTAGTACTCCCTATATAAAACTTTTCAACAGTCGGATTCTCTATTGAAGTAATAGTGGTTAAGTTAACAAGCGAGTTGGTCAGATATTTGTTTTGTAGTGGACAACAATCAGAATTTCTACAATTACATTTGTTAGTATTATCGACATTAGTTACTTTGGAAAATACCATTATTACTCGGGGTTTTATATCTGTTTAAAATTTTATTATTATGTTTATTTTATATTTTTTTCTTGCTTATCTATGCAGCTATAGCTTAGTTTTAGATTGTTTCAGTTACATTTGTTTCATAATTACATGGTTGCCACTCGCTTATAGTTCATATTAATTTCTTCTCTGCCACTTGTGATCTTGTCTAGGATTATATTTCAAACCAGATTTTATCATGATCAAAATTCACCCTTTTACAAGTTTCATTTTAATTTTGATTTGTTGTTATCTGCTTTTGAAATTTAAAAATAATTTTACCTACTACTACCTAAAATCGACTGAGGAGACACAATTTGAATGAAACCTATTGTGTACCGATTTTAACATGTTTTTGTTTTAATCTTATATATATATATATATATATATATATATATATATATATATATATACCAAAGTATATAATTGGTATATACGGAATGAATTCCAATAACCAACAATTACTATTCTTAAAAGAGTGCTCAATACAAAGTAGAGCAGATATAATTATTTTTATAAAAAATTATAACATAAGTATGTATATAATTATATATATATATATATATATAAGAATGGAGACTGAGGTCCACAGTAAGTACCAAGAGCCTGTTTCATTGAAGATTGCGTTCAATATGAAACAGACTGTTGTCACTCAGTTTTCACCACAGAGTCCACTTTTATATTCTTATTTACATAAGCTTTATCCCTTATATTAAGCAATTCTATCCATAAATATCAGTCAGTCAGTTCTGTGCCATGTGTGATACACACATGACACATAACTGACGCTTGGGCGTGTATACATGACTGACGAGGCTGATTTGTTCCTGCAGTAGATTGCCATTTATTTCTGCCAGTTGCCATCAAAGGCTATAGAACCCAGTAAGTCCTGCTATTTACCCATACATGAGGGAGAAGAAGAGGAGGATTCATGTCTTTTCCAAGGGTATTAGCACCTAAGTCGATGTAGTGGATTTGACTGGAATTCGAACTCGGCTCTCCGATTCCTCAAGCGAGCCGTTATCCATTACTCCACCGTGCCTTCATGAATATAGCATACCATAAATTTATATTTTTAGAATAGGGCACAAATTATTACGAAGTAAACAATATATACAAGACAAAGTAGGCAAAACAACTAAATAGTGTTAACACAGGAAAGGGGATACAAACAAGCGATCGCAACGTTCAAACTTCAGGACAAGAAAGAACAAAACTATGTCGGATGAAATCGGGATGTAACCTATCTTATTGGCTAGAAAGAAATCTCAGCATAAATCTGTATGTTTTTTTCTATAAATTTGGAGATGGAGATGTTTTATAATCATTCCTACTACACATTGGGAAATGTTTTGAAAATTTCAGCGTTTGAAGTACTTATTCCGTGAGCTTTGTCACTCTTTGTTAGACGTATTGTTTTTGTGTCTATTTTGTCATTCTTTCGTCACCGTCTGTATTATTTTTGATAAATTGTTCTTGTAACCAGTTATGCTGTAGCTGCTGTTGTTGATATTGTTGCTGCTGATTCAGCTGTTTTCCCGGCTGCTGCCTCTTCTTTGTCTGCTTCCGCTGTATCTTGGGTGTCGATGGTGACTTTGACTGCTGCCTCTTCTCCGAGACAGCCTGCTGGGAGTGGGAGGAGAGGTTTAAGTCTTAGATTCCTCGTCACCATTTCCTTCCATCCACTTAGGCCATTGAAAGCCTTGCCGGAATTATCCACAACTAATTCTTCTTTGGATATTGATAGTTTTGGTCCTGACTTCGATACGTACCCGGTGGCGCCACAAGTCCAGCAATGGGGGTCTTCTTCCATTAACTATGAAAACAGTTTATCCGGCCTCTGCAAGTGAATGTGTCAGGGAGATATCGAGCATGACTTTGCAGGTCATTGTCATTTAGAGAACAAATTACTCAGTGGCAATGCCCGATTTGCTTATAATCGAGGAGACATCCTCGACTGATCCATAGGTTGTAAAAACGTCTCCCAAATGGTCCTCCGTGATTCCAATGGGCACTCCGTGTATAGTTAAGTTGATCTTCAGGGTACCCATGTATTCAGTCTGTAATCTCACCGTCTTGGTGGGGAGGGTACTCCCAGCCAGCTGCTTCGCTTCCTCCTCTGATGACAGCAGGATGTTACACATGGCATTTGATCTTTTAGTCAGGGCCATAACAACGAGGCTAAGGCTCCTCCATGATCTCTCTGCTGATGTCAATTAGTTTCCGTTTGTTTCTTACATCCTCTGTCAAGAGTGGGACGGCCCTAGTGGTGATTGCGTCAAGTGCCGCCGCTTTTGTGAGGAACTCATTACCTGCAATACACTACATCATCTTCCTTCATTTGGCTAGTTGGGGACCCATGCCTATGGAGACATGCGGTGTTCCGGTTGCTGCTTTTGAGCAACAGGAGTGGGAGGAGCAGTTGCCGCAGCTGGACTTATATGTGGAGGTGTAGAAGATACTTGCACTTCAGTTCCCCTCTTTGAAAAGTAAACTCTATCTGGAAGAGAAAATAGCTATAATTACTTTCCTAGAACAAAACAAACTACTAAGTAAACGATCAGAACTCATCTCAAAATGCAGACATAAAAACAAATTATATATATATATAAAAATAATATTAGTGGTCAATATATATATATATATATATGTATATATATATATATATTACGTGACTGAGCAGTCGAAAGCACACTGAGACAAAGAAAACAAAGACAATATGCACATAAAACCTCCTTTATAAATAGCAAATACACGAACAGACAATGCTTTCATGATATATCTGGAAATTAAAAAGAAAACCAAATCATACTAAAAATATCATAGAAAATAAGAAAACAGCACCAGCCTACAACAATAAATCCCAAAACTGTAAAATGTATAGAGGAGAAAATAACTTATCATTACCGTCCCTGGCCAACACAACCTACTAAATAAACGATCAGAATTCATATCAAAATGCAAACACGAAAACAAAATTTCACTACGTTATGTAAAACCGAAAACTACAAATGAATAATAAAATAAAATGAATAAATAAATAAAATAAAATAAATAAATAAAATAAAAATAAATAAAATGGTCCAAATCAATAAATCAGTAAATAAATTAAGTAAATAATAAACACATTAATAAACTACGAACGCGCGCATAAACACAAGCAAACATGAAAATAACAAGCAACAATAAAACAATCAATAATAAGTAATAAAAAGTTAATGGACAAAATTATAAATAGGCCCCAAACTTCATCAGGAACCACAATTATTTCCACTCAATAGGCTCCTCGAATAATTCGAGATATTACCATTACCGTCCACCATAACCACCGTTAGAACAATAAGTTAGAATACCCACAATGCTTCATCATCATCATCATCCCCTTGACTTTTATAATCATAGGAGGCATCCGAATGCAGAAGCCATATTGAATCTCCTCCACAACCGTCTATCACCATCAGCCATCAGCCGTTCTGGTATAGTCATACTTGTCTATTGTTTGAAATTGTCTTACCAGTATTTTTTCGTTGGCGTTCTCTCCCACATCCACTTTCAACGGTGCCTTGCATGATGGCCTTGCATAGGCTGTCATGCCTTGTAACGTGTCCAAACCAATGACATTTTTTTCCGTTTGTCAGTGGCGGAAAGAGGTCCTTGGTGGCCCACAAAACTTTCAAACTTTTTTCCTCATTGGTTTTACATTCCCAATAGAAGGTACCAGGGAGTTTTCTCAAGCATTTATTATCAAACGCTTGGACTCTTCTCTCTGTTTCAGCCAACAATGCCCACGTTTCATATCCATATAGGAGAATGGAGACTATCAGTGATTTGTATAATCTGTACTTCGTCTGAAAGCATATTTTGCTTCTCCACATTCTTGCCAATCTGGTCATCGCTGCCACAGCTGCGGCAATCCGTGTGCAGATTGCCGAGTTGCAGGTACCTCCTTTAGACATGATTTCTCCCAAGTATTTAAATCTGGACACTTCCTCTGTTGAATTCCCGTTATTGGTAATGTTGACGCGGGTGTTACTTTTTGTGCTAGTCACCATTACTTTGGATTTTTCGGAGCTGAGAAATTTCATATGCTCTTGTTCTTTCAGCGAGTTTGTTAGTCAAGTCCTGGAGCTTACTATTTCTACCAGCTATGAGGTGAATGTCGTCTGCAAAACGTATGTTACAGACGGGTCTGGCACCTGTAGAGATTGAAGGATCAAGGTTTCTGGCATGATTCAATCTAGAAATAGGTTGAATAAGGTGGGTGAAAGTACGAACACCTGTTTGTGCTGGTGATATCTTTAATTAGGGCTTGGAAGACTGAGATAATTCCATTATCTACTTTGAATTCCGTAAGGATTTGCCAAAGACCGTTATGCCATACAAGATCAAACGCTTTCTTGAAATCGACAACATTGTGGAACATGTTCTTCTGATGTTGAAGGTGTTACAATGCATCACCGACTTGTATATATAAATAGTCAAATAAAAACACAATGCATATGGCTTGACGATGGTGTATAAGCATGAAACAGTCGCCGCTGAGTGTTGACTTCAGTGACCACATTATATGTATGTGTCTGTTCAGATACGATGAAAATGAATACAGTAGACGTCCAACGTTCGTAAGATTTAATTTAAAAGAGGGCTCAATAAATAGTAGAGTAATATTATTTATTTTAGGATATTTAAACATAAACACGTAAGAATCGCTTACAGTCGTGTTTCAACGCATAAAAATGCGTCTCCACAGGCTAAAATTACCGACTCGCCTGTAATTTACAATTGGTTTATGAGACGTTATCCGTTGAAACGCCACTGCAATTGTGTAACGATTCTTACATGTTTTTGTTTATAATATCCTAACAATAACACACACACACACACACACACACACACACACACACACACACACATATGTGTGTGTGTGTGTGTGTGTGTGTGTGTGAAAAATATAGAAAATAGGAAAGAATTTGTTAGGTAAATAATCCAAAGTTCTTTAGTATTTTTGTTATTATTTTTAAAAAATAGTGCTCGATACAAAAGTAGAGCATAAATATAATTATTTATTTAAAAATATGATTCCAACACGCTACATAAGAGGTCCCATGTTTCAAATCAAGAGCCGAAGACTTCAATATAATTATTTGAATTAAACTGAATTAAAGTAAGCTCTGTTCCATCTTCAAGCGAAATTTTTTTGAAATAACTTATTTCTGAAATTTACGTGTTTTAATAGCATATTCATTATTGAAATCAAAAGAGCCAGGGCGATTGTTTAAATAGGGAGGGGTGTAGCGTGTTAATAATTTGTATCAGTATAGAGTCACATTCATGGATGTCAAGTCAGGGTAAGGTGGGGCTGTCTAAATTCAAAACGGAAGATGTTTTCGCCTAGTGTGGTTTACGTGTCTATGGAGATTTATTTATTTTTTTTATTTTATTTCTTTATGAAAGGGTTTTGTGTATATAAAAAAACATCCGTAACATTTGTTTTTTGACGACTTCATAAACGCCTTTTTTTTGTAGGGTATTTAAACTATTTATTAGGGCTGTGGATTATAAAAATTATTTTATTTTATGTTTGTTTTTAAGCTAATTATTTAATGCAAAAATTTGATGATGTCGGCAAAAAACGTTAACTCATGTCTATTGTTTAATAGATTTTTATTATTTAGAAACTTAATAATGTGCAGTTTCTCATGGAGGCACAAAGGGCATGGGTCATCCCAAGTTTTACAAGTTCTAGTCCTGTTTATAATCTTCCATTTTACTTTAGGTGTCCTATTTATTTCCTTCAAATGCCAAAAATATTTAGATAGAGAAGTCTGATTTCTTTTACACACACACACACACACACACACACACACACACACACATATATATATATATATCTATATCTATATATATATATTAAGGAAAACTATGACAAAGTGAAAAAAGTTTTCGTTGATGCATTTTGTAATTTTCGGAGTTCATAAGACAAAAGGATGAAACCTGTCGCTCAAAAAAAATATTTTCACTTTATAAGTTTTCCCTAAATTTGCTTTTTTTATATAAACACACACAAACATATATATATATATATATATATATATATATATATATATATATATATATATATATATATATTACAATGAATCATTCATACAAAAAAGTGAATTAGTCAAGTTAATATAACTTCTTAATTTCTTAAATTGCCATATTAGTAAAAAAAACTTCACTCACTTAAATTTTCAAAAATTCAACCTTAGCGTTGCGACTGCACACTCCGCAAGTTTGTATCCGTTATCAATGACACATTAAAAAATACATCTGGGTTATATTTTTTCGTCTCGGATGCTACCTGAATTTTGCCAAAAACAAAATAGTTTCCATACCTGATGATGTCTAGTAGAACCGTCGAAAGTACTTGCGTATTCAAGGAAAATCTATTACAGCTTATAATAAACAAGGATCATAACATTCATCGAGTGATTAGTAGATTAATGCATGTTTACAATTTTGTTAGTGAAGGGATTTCGCCATTTTATATCATTAACTTTACTAATTTACTTTTTGTATAAATGTTTCATTGTAATATAGATTAACGTCACCAAATATTTCTCGGACATTCAGGCCGGTAAATGTTGTTTAATACTGTTTATTATAAACAGAGGATTTACTCAAATATTTGTATCTATAAAAAGAATGTATAAACATAAAAATGTCTTAAAATAATTGTCGGACTTTGTCCATTTCATATTGTGTGACGTCATTTGTTTAATTTGGATACGCATCGAGCAGATATGAAACATGAGAGATTCAAAATGGTAGTGTAAATTCGACCTTGCTTTGAAACCTGCTTCGTGGCCAAATCAATTGACGGTTCCGTATAGGATACAGGTTCGAATCCTGTCAGAGGACGAATATTTTCTATGAAAATTTCTCGAACATTCAGGCCGGTAAATGTTGTTTAATACTGTTTATTATAAACAGAGCATTTATTTAAATATTTGTATCTATAAAAAGAATGTATAAACATAAAAATGTCTTAAAATAATTGTCGGGCTTTGTAGGTGGTGTCATGGTTAGCAAGCTTGTTCTTGCTAGCACAATTATGACTGAGTAGTGAGTTCGATCCTCACTGGGTGCCCCATACTTTCGGCCTTGTGCCACATATGGGCTACGCTTGGAAAATCACTATATATATATATGGGGATTAAAAAGTAACTCCCCATTTTAAGATACTTGCAATTTATTTATTATTTATAACTTTTACAAGAAATGGATATAATTATGTTTTATTTCAAATTCAATATGGGCGTCATATTTCGGTACCAACTTCTTGAGACGTCCAGGAAACGCGTCGACTGATTACATCCGGAACTATTCTTGTATTGGGGACAGAGTTTCTTATATAGCCCTTCAAGTTCTTCCATAGTCTTGGTTTCGTAGAGTAGACTTTCTCCTTCAACCAAACCCAAAGAAAAAAAAATGACAGGATGTTAAGTCAAGACTCCTGGCTGGTCACACATACATAAAATAAGGAGTTAATTTTCAATGACCTTTTATGATAAAAAGTAAAACGTTGAGCAGTATATGACTGGAGCAGAATGAATTCAAGACAAACTGTTTTCGAAATAAAGTGCTCAATATTCTGAAACAGGGCATTCAAAGTAAATAAATTGAAAAAAAAAAAGATTTATCTCCAAAGTCCGAAGTTCACAGATATTGCTCTGTTAGCACAGAAAACGGCTAAAGGAATTGAAATAAAAGCAAGAGATGTCCCACTGGTAGATGATAACGAGGATAATAGTTTCTCTCGTGATTCAGAGATAACACAAATGATAAAATTAATTTCTTTTTCTCACGAATAAATTGACTATATAGGAAATGAATATTTTTTTTTTTAATCTGTCTATATCTCAGAGGTATTATGATTACTTGCATTATTTACATTATTCGGACTGTTATCCACATCTTCATCGCCATATTCACAACGTTTCGGCGATGGTAAGTAACTGGTAATTAAATGATTTTTAAAATCATTTAATCACCAGTTACTTACGATCGCCTGAAGAAATACAATAAAATATTTTGTGTACCGATTTCAAAATGTTTTTATTATAATCTCTTAGAATAAAAAATATAATAATATATCTATTTCTCTCTCTCTTTCTCTTTCTCTCTCTCTCTCTCTCTCTCTCTATCTATCTATCTATATCTATATCTATCTATATATATATATATACACATATATATTAAGAATAAATAATATATATAAAAAAGGCAGGATGTGTGTGTGTGTGTGTGTGTGTAACGAATGCACGGTCGCAATTTTCCACGGATTTTCACCAAAATTTACATGCACATGCTCATGGTTAGCGGAAAGGCCAAGACTGACTTTGCATTTCCCAACTCCCATCGATAGTGGAAATAATCGATATTTTCATGCTTCCACGGCAGTTTTCATGTAGTTTGCGGCCATTTTCTACTGGCCAGAGTGAAAGCCTATAGCTGGCTACCACGAATATGCAGGAAGATTCTATTGGCCAGTGTGAGAGCCAACAGCTGACTGACACGAATGTTAACTAGCATGCTAGCATGCGAAAAAAAAATCGGTAGCTGCATTCGTCACAAGAGAGAAAAATTTAAATCTGCATGGCACTTTACTCCAATTGGCTCATTCGCTTGCTTAAACTCAACGTTTATTCTGATTCCGAAGAACTGGGTTGGGTGTGAAAAAGTATTTGTTGTTAACATTCTTTTTTCATTCGGTTTTTCCAGTTACGACTCCTTTTTTAAATCTGATCGTTTTGTGTTCATTTTGCTTAGTTCTTTTTTCGTAAGAGATTTAATGTTTAGTATAGAGCTTAGAAACAAATCGCAGTGTGAGATAGGCAAGAAGTAAGGTATGTAGCAACATCAGCACGGCAAAGGGCACTCCTTTAAAGACAAGGAAGGGCAAAAATATTTTAAGTCATACGATCTTTGAATCAAGCCGTGGGGCGACGCAGGCCCAGTATATATATATATATATATATATATATATATATATATATATATATATATATATATATATAGTGCATCTGGGCAGCAATCCCTCTTTTATACAAGTTTCATTAAAGACAAATGACAAGGTAATGCGATTATGGTTTTTTATTTAATTTTTCTTGTGTTCCTATAAGTGTTTTCTTTTCTGGACATGAAGTGTGTAAAAACTGCCCAAATATTCTGCCTATCCGGGCGCTTTCGGCTATTCTGTTATCCGTAATGAAGGATTTTTTCCCTTTTACCTAAATGTGTAAATTTTAATATATGTTTCTAGGGTGATGGGAATGTTCTTTTTTATTTTTCCAAACACGGCCAGCACATTGTGTCCATGTTCATTCCTGTTATTATATTATTGAATGTTGGCTTTCTCTTTCTTTTTCATCTGCGACATGTAGAAAATACAAATTTAATAAACTCATCCACATGTAAATAAAGCTGACAATACTGGGGAGGGGGAATTTTCGGCGTCGCAGATTCGGCGTCGCAGATTCGGCGTCGCAGATTCGGCGTGGCCTATTCGGCATAGCGATTCGACATCGGAATTTTTCGGCAAAGGGATGATTAGGCGTCAGATTACTACTTCGTCGTTATAGTCAAATTTTCTCTTTCTTTCTCTTTCTCTTTCTCTCTCTCTCTCTCTCTCTCGTTTAATAGTTAAATTAGTACTTTGTTGTTATATGCTCGAATAGTTCAATTTAAGAAAAAGACGAGTTGGAGGCATTTTTATATTTAAGAAAAAGAGTACTTGGAGGTATTTTTAAATTTAAGAAAAAAAGATTCGTTGGAGGTATTTTTATATTTAAGAAAAAGATTCGTTGGAGGTATTTTCATATTTAAGAAAAAGATTCGTTGGAGGTATTTTTATATTTAAGAAAAAGATTCGTTGGAGGTATTTTTATATTATATTTCCTTCAGTGCAGCTTCATATTTTTCAGTCGTCAAAGCCATTTTATTCCAAAATGAAAGCAAGTATTTTATCAAAACGTGGAAAAAAAACAAAGTAATACACAATGGATAACTTTTTCTTTTTGACGCACTGAGCAAAGGGGAATCCTAAATTAAAGTTTTGGCGACGTGAAAAGAAATTTGAAATACAAAATCTTTCATTTAACTTATTCCATTAGTGTTTTAATGGGATCCTTAATTACCTAACTGAATAAAAAGTCATGGAAAGTTCGGTGTCAAAGACAGTGACGTCGAAACAGTCTGATAACTAAACGGTTGAGCCGAATAATCCAATTATTTTTCTGACGCCGAATCAGCCACACCAAATGGGCTACGCCGAAACTTACTAAATCCTGTTTTATAACCCTTTAACAAAGGGTTCTCCATCTATAGACAAGTTGGAAGACATCAGCTCTGGTTTGATCTAGAGAGAGAGAGAATCTACGCCAAATCTACTTACCCAGGACACGCTACGCATAAATGAATACCTCGCTGGATATTTACCCCACGATGAAACGGTCCTGATTATTTCCTGATATACACTTTTTAATAGGAATCTTTCGGCAGAGCGACTATTATTTGTTTGAATCGTCGGAATGTGCAGAAAGGATGTGATGCATTTCTCGAAAAGTTCATTGCTGGATATCCCCACACCAAAATAAAAAAGCTAAAATAAAACAAAAACAAAAAAAAACAAAAACTGACGCACGAATAAAAAAAGTCATAATGGAACTTAAATCATTAGATCCTATTGAATTCCTGAAGGGTTTTTGCTCATAATTACGAAATGAAGAAATAATTTCTAAGATTAAATACCTTTATTAAATTTATTAACTTTTTTAAGCACAATATTTTTAAGTTTTTAATTTACATTATTCTTTTCAGTTATGTGCCATGCGTGATACACGCTTAGGCGATCATATATCTTTCCATACATGACTAACGATGCAAATTTTTTCCCGCGGTAGGTTGCTATTTCTTTCTGCGGTAGACTAGTTGTCATCCAAGGCTATAGAACCCAAGTCTATCCTGCTATTTACCCAAAGCTGATGGGAGAAGAAGAGGATTCATACCTTTCTTAAGGGTATTAGCACGTATGTGAATATAATGGATTCGACTGGAATTCGAACTCGGCTCTCCTATTCCTCAATCCGAGCCGCTATCCATTACTCCACTGTGCCGCCTTCAGTTGATATAATAGGATCCTTAATTCCCTAAATGAATAAAAAGTCATATTGAGAGTTGGGTGTTTTCAATGCTTTTATCCTTCAGTGGGGGAGGGTCTGGTTAAAGACAGTGACGTCGAAACAGTCAGACACCTAAACGGCTGTGCCAAACAGTCCATTTGTTTTTTTCTGACGCCGAATCTACCACGCCGAATCAGCCACGCCAAATGGGTTTCGCCAAAACGTACCGAACCACGTTACTGGAAGAATTAATAATAAAAATAAAAAAGCCAACACGCAATAACATCAACTATGAATACGGCCACAATGTGCTGACCGTGTTTGGACAAAAACTTTCCTATCACATTAAAAGTTACATTAACCCTTATTAACCCTTACAAATCTGGTTATTGAATTCCTGGCTTTGGAAAATGAGATGGCCGAGAATATTTCATATTTTCTTTATATATTTTACAAGCATCCCCTCGATATTGAAAAAAAAATGTTTGCTCTACAATTCAACAGAAAACGATCAAGAAGTCAAAAGACATTGTTAACAAATCGACTTAGCCAGATTGCAAACCAGCTTCATATATTATTTATTTCTATTTAGTGATTACGTGGGGTTTTGTAATGTTGTATCGGAACGACTCTGTAACCTTTACAATATCAATGAGAAACTGCTTTAAAGTTTGCGCGAAGCTAGGGAAGTCTGCTCATTTAAATACTTTGTCAGCCTTTCCGTGAACGTTCTTTAGGTCTTCAGGGGGTTGGGCTTCGTTAGGCTTACCCAGGAAAAAAAAACCTGCTACTGCAGCTACAGTACATCTGGTGTTCGTGATCATCATGCCGAACATATGTTTTGGGCGATAAGAAAGCTTCAAAACTTGTCGAGTGTTGGTTTTTGAAGATGAGCGTTCAGGGCGACAAGTTTTTTTTGCTACACGTTAGAAAACGGAAAATATTCGTGATCTTATCCATTTTGATCGTTGTTGCAAAACTCCCAAGCTCTCACACGAAAGGAATCTGTTATGGCGTCTGCCTCTGATATTCTAAACCGGGAACTTTCAAACCTCACCTCGCATTATCCTCAAAAGGCATGGATAAATGGATAGAGACTGGATTATTCAAACGAATCGATAACATAGCATTGAGATGGATCGGCAGACCGACAGATAAGAGTTTGATATAAAAAAAAACAAATTGCTTTTTCTTAAAATGAATTGGCAAGTTTCAAAAGAAAGAAAAATTCCCTTGTCGTTTTCTTTGAAGTTTTAATGCCTAAAAAATTCCCAGACTTCTTTTCTTTAAAGATTCCAGAAAACCATTTTTTTAAATTTGTCTCCGATTTATTTAGGCGAAAGAATTAAAGACGTAGATATCAAAACTTATTTTTATCAAAAAACGCATTTCTATGGACTGGAAATCGAAAGAAAATATTTTAAAATATTTATTTGCGAAAGATTAAAAAAAGTCGTTTACACTCTTCAACTATGGCACACGAAGGAGAGTTTACTCAATCAAAACCTTTCTCGCAGGTAGGTCCATGAGGGTTGCTGTGAATGTTCAGTTTTCTGAAGCTCATGAGATCAATACAAATATCCCCCAGGGCTCACTTCTTAATTCTACCTTCTTTCTGGTATTTTATTAACTGTTTGCTTAAAAACATTTTTAGATCATTTTTAATTATCTATGAAGAAGATAACGCACTTCTAAAGATTAAAATGGTCAGAGTCTTATAGATGATCTCCCCTTTGAATTAAGCCTAAGAGAACATTGGATCAAAAATTGGCTTATAACTTTCAATGCGCCAAAAACTAATCCAGTATCTTTACATTTTTCTTATTGAGTCTCTACACTACACGCATCCAGAGCCTTGTTTACAGTGTTAAGGTTTCAAAGTCGATACGTCTGCATGAATCTTTAAGATTAGGGCAAACTAAAAGATACCCCATAGTTTGTAAATGCCCGCATTCTTATTTGGGATTATCATCAGGATCATTATTTCCCTTTCTGAAGCTTAGCTCTCCAACGACTAACAGCTGTTCGATGGCGATTCAGGCAGGGCCAGATAAGACAGAGGGAATTAAATGGAGCCAGGGAGACACGGGGATGAAGCTCTGTTCATGGTTCAAGACAGAGTTTGTGTTCCACGTTAAAGTGGATGCATCACAGGGAGACACGTTGACTTGAAGCTCTGTTCAGTGGTTCAACTAGGAGCTCTGTTGTTCAGTGGTTCAACTAGGAGCTCTGTTGTTCAGTGGTTCAACTAGGAGCTCTGTTGTTCAGTGGTTCAACTAGGAGCTCTGTTGTTCAGTGGTTCAACTAGGAGCTCTGTTGTTCAGTGGTTCAACTAGGAGCTCTGTTGTTCAGTGGTTCAACTAGGAGCTCTGTTGTTCAGGGGTTCAACTCGGAGCTCTGTTGTTCAGGGATTCAACTGAATTCAGAAAGCTCCGGCTTGACTTGTGCCTCCTTGTTATAGATTCACAGCCGTCGAGTGGATGACATGGGTCAGTTTCCTGCTTCAACTTCTCAAGAATTTGGGAGTGAAGCGTCCTTCTGATGTAAGGTGAAGAACTGCCACTAAACAAATATAGATGATCCACTTTATTTTATTTTTAGACATCCGGTGATCGATCTGCAAGAAGCGTTTAAGGCAGGTTCGATTTTCTTTGCATGGGATGATCTACTCCACACTAGTGAGGCATATTCTGCTGTGGAGTAGTAAAAGGCTAGGGCTGTTGTACGGATTGTACCGGTAGGTGCACTCTATTTGATGTTATCTTCTTCGGGGTATTATTTCTTGATTCAACATTGGTTTTATTCTGTATGGACTAAAACCTAATGAACGGGTTACAGATAAACGTATTGACGAATTCATAGGTTAGGCATGTTTCTGCTGTCTGAGAAAGGTCATTTGTTTTTAATGAGGTAACACATGCCCGATATTCATCATTGTCTTATATTTAGGGTGTGATAATTTACTAATCTACAGACGTCAATTACAGGCCGACCACAACGAAGCAGATAAGGAACTACATCTTAATATGTAAGCGAGAAAATGACCGAAACGAGTGAATAAAATATTATACCTATGAAGCACAACAATATAGACAGGATTTTTTCTGAAGTTTGGCTCTAAAGCGGCCAACACATGTTCTGAAGCGATTCAAGCAGGACCAGAAGAGCCAGGTATCGCTGGTGTCGGAGGGAATTCTGTAGGGTTGAGAGTGAGCCTGTGTTTCACGTTGTTAAGGTGGCGGTACCACAGGGACAGTCTCCGACTAGGAACTCTGTTGTTCAGTTATTCGACTCGATGTTTCGTTTTGACTTCACTTGAGCCATGGAGTGAATGACGTTAGTCAATTTTCTGTTCCAACTTCTTGAGTTGGGAGTGGACTGTCCTTTTTATACAGCCGGTGATCGATCTGCAAGATGTGTTTATGGCAGGGTCGATTTTCTTTGCGTGAGATGACCTGCTCCACATTAGTGAGGCATATTCTGCTGTAGAGTAGTAAAGGGCTGGATCTCTGTTATAGATTGCACCTGCATGGGCACCCCATTTGGTGTTAGCCAGCCTCTTTAGGTTGTTGCTTCTTGATCTCACCTTGGCTTTTACATCATTACATCATGTCTGATCAGACTCTAAGTTTTCTCCGCCCATCATTAACGATTGCACGGTCAATGAGACGCGGTACTTTGGACATGTATTGCGTTTCAAGTTCCCTCTAGATGCTAAGGGTCCACTGCTAAAGATACTAGAATAATCGGAAAGCGATACAGGCAGGACCAGAAGAGCCAGGTATTACTGGAGTCGGAGGGGATTCTGTAGGCTGTTGTTAAGGTGGCTGCACCACAGGGACAGTCACCAACTAGGGATTCTGTTGTTCAGTGGTTCGACTGGTTTAAAACTGGTTGACTGGACTGTCCTTTTTATGTAAGGAGGAGCAATGCGACTAATCAGGTAGAGATCATCTACTTTGTTGCTTTGAGACAACCGGTGATCAATCTGCAATAGGTGTTTATGACAGTGTCGATTTTCTTTGCAGGGGATGATCTACTCCACACTAGTGAGGCATATTCTGCTGTGGAGTAGCAAAAGGCTAGGGCTGTGGTACGGATTGTACTGGCATAGGCACTCTATTTGGTGTTATCTTCTTCAGGATATTGTTTCTTGATTCGACATCGGCTTTAGTCTCTATGGACTAAAACCTAAAATTAAATTAAAATGTTAGAATGAAAAAATCCCCCATTATTTTTTCCATTCTATATAGACTCTTCTTCTTATTGAGTTGTTACACAACACCTATCCACTGTTGCCTTCAGAGCCTTGGCTGAGGCTTTAAAGTTTTAAGGTAGGTGTGCATGAATCTTCAAGATTAGCGCAAATTAGAAGATGTTTCATAGTGATTGCCCACATTGGCAGTTGAGATCAAGAGCGGTGGCATATCACCATTTGTAAAGGTTGGCTCTACCAACAGCTGTACGGAAGCGACTTAAGAAGGATCAGAAGAGGTGTCACTGGAGTCGGAGAGGATTCTGTAGGGCTGAGAGAGAGAGAGAGAGAGAGAGAGAGAGAGAGAGAGAGAGAGAGCCTGTGTGCCACGTTGTTAAGGTGGCGGCACCACAGAGACAGCCCCCAACTAGGAACTCTGTTGTTCCGTTGATCAACCCAACGTATTGCTTTGACTTGACTTGAGCCGTGGAGTGAATGACGTGGGCCAATTTTCTGTTCCAACTTCTCGAGTTGGGATTGGATTGTCCTTTTCATACAGCCGGTGAACGATCTGCAAGTGGTGTTTATGGCAGGGTCGATTTTCTTGCGTGAGATGATCTGCTCCACACTAGTGTAGCATATTCTGATGTAGAATAGTACAGGGCTGGATCTCTCTTATAGATTGCACCTGCATGGGCACTTTGGACGTGTATTGGGTTTCAAGTTCCCTCCAGACGCTAAAGGGTCCACTGCTAAAGATACTAGAACAATGGTCGGATGATTCTATCGCTCAAACTTACTCATTCTACTATGGTTTATCCTTAACAAAGTTAAATAAGATCAAAAGATGGAGTATTGCTGCTATATCTCAGCTGAAGCTACACAATCTTTCCAGTCTTGATCGTGTTCAAAATATTTTATGGGAGATGATGGAAACAAAATGAAAAAAAGTCAATCGAGCTTTCGTCCGTTGATCTAACATAGTCTGGTATTCCTGCAATATATCTAAAAATTCTTGATGAAATCCTAAGAAAACTCTGCAACATCATAGAACAAGTTCCGTTTCATGATTTGGTAAGAAAGGTTGAATCCGTTCATAATTCGTCCAGAGACACCATAAGGTTTCAACTTGTGAAGAAGACTGGTACGCCAAACCCTGTTGAATGCTTTTTGAGATGTCCAAAGCAACAACCCATGCTTCACCATTTTTATCTAAAGCTTGATAGACTCTTTCTGTAATAATCGTTAATATGTTAGCAATTGCCCTAGAGAAACAAATTTTATTCGCTTGTCTGAAAGAACGCTCTGCAATGTGAGATGTTTAAATAATTCAGCCTTTAGTAATTTGCCAAAAAGAGGTAGAAGGCAGTTAGTTGGAAGAATCAAACGGTTCATCTTAGTTCTTAAAGATTGGAATAACAGATGAGGATTTCTGACAATCAGGAAAGCAAGAAGCAACAAGGCATTTATTATGCAGTTTAAAGAGAACAGGAGCCAGTTCGAGAGACACATTTCTTAAGGGCTATTAGATCAGGTCCACATGCTATGTGGGCATCCACACACACACACACACACACACACACACACACACACATATATATATATATATATATATATATATATAAATTAATTCAATATAGATTAAATTTGGATTAGAATACGACAGAATGTGATTATATATATATATATATATATATATATATATATATATATATATATATATATATATATATATTTTATATATGTGTGTGTGTGGGTGGTGTATATATATATATATATATATATATATATATATATATATATATATATATATTATTATTATTTTTATATTGCATGCATGGTACTTATTAGAAAGCGCTCAATATCAGAAATAGAGCTAACATATTTGGTTGGATTGATGTGAGTTTGTGACCCTGGGTTTCACGGTTTTTCAATCGTCAGACAAATTGATTAATTTTTCAAAATTTTGGATTTACGTAGGTTACGCAACCCTACGTAAATCCAATATATATATATATATATATAGTTTTAAGGTGTGCTATATTTATGAGATAAAGTGCTCAATATCAGAGACAGAGTGTATGAAAGTGAACATTGAAACCAGAGGCAATAGACTGTTTCATGATAGTCTAGCATGAAACACTTGTTATATATATATATATATATATATATATATATATATATATATATATATATATATATATATATATAAGTTCCAACATTCATAACATTAATTTAAAAAGGGCACGCTGTAAGTTTAGAGCAATAAATATTTATTATAAACTGTTACACTGTAAAATGCAGGTTGCCACGATAAATGCATATTTCTTTGGGTGTCTAAAACGTCTCATTAGGTGGTTGACGATGGTGGTATAAAAGATTTTATTTAAAAATACAATTTATGAAACATCACTTCTTTTTATATTTTAGAAAAATTTCCATAGAAGGCAAAGAAACAGATATATAAAAAAAATCTATACATTACATAAAACGTAAAGAAAGAAAAAAGCAAATTAGTGAAAAATATATATATATATATATATATATATATATATATATATATATATATATAGTGTGCGTTGTCATCTAAGTTACACAAAAAAATAAAATAACACTGACATAAAAATCGTCATTGGTTTAAGAACGGTCTCCAGACGACTTCGGAATCTCCTGCATATCTTTGTTTATTCATGAATGTTATCATAATCGTTGCCTTCTGTTCATCTTAGGTATTGCAAGGAGTTTTGTTGGTTTCTCGTTCAACTGTGCCGCACACATAATAATCAAGGGGGTTGCAGTCTGGGGACGTAGTCAGATGTAAAAGCTGATATGGTCGCAGAAATTGTCTGACAGCCATGACTGGGTTCTTTCAGTATCCACCCTCTTGACTCAGAGCACTACCTCCTCAAGGCACTTGGTGTAGACCTCTGGTGTTGAATCTGGGGCGCTGTGGAAATAAGAGCGGAGGCATAACGTCGCCATCACTAGTGATCACACCATCACCTTCGTAATCACCATTAGATTCATCAAACTCTTTCCGAATCCACTGCACTGCCGTCAGATCGACACCCAAACATTGTAAAATGCTCCTACTAGAGCTTCCGGTGCGAATGACAAGCAGTACTGCATGCTGTTTCCAAATATCTGACGGAGGAAATTGCGTCATGGTGCTTTTTTTTTTCTTCTCACAGACAGAGCCCAACTGACCCTACAATACTGTGCTGTCGAAAACATCAAAAACGAACAACGCTCATGCGCGAAATAAAAACAAATACAAAATGGCGACAATTTACCCATCGCAACCTGTAAATATATACAACGCTGTGCAAAAATGTGACCCAGTCAAATTTATTTTGGAAAAAATCTTGTTTTTCTTAATATTTTCTGGAAAAAAAGAATTTTAAAAAATTGTGTGTATAAGTAAGGGAAATGATACATTGCCTGCAATTTTACAAAAAAAAAAAAAAAAAAAAAAAAATCCAAAGAAACAAACCTAAAGCATGTTATTTTTTGTTTTTAAGGTAAATATTTACTGTGCAAAGATGTGACTCATTTTTTATACAGTATTATGTACAATATTAATGTTATATTTTCATTTAAAATTTAGTAAAATAAAAACACAAAAGAAAAATTTCATTAGTAATTTATGCTTCCATCTTTGTTTTTCTGAACTTTTTTGACTTGTTTCCTTTATACTCTTAATGACATTTTTACAGATGTCATCTCCTAGCAAACTGTTCCACTCCACAATAAAATTTTAAAATTTTTGTCTTCGAAAGTTTCAATTTCTCCAGGCTCCATAAATTCTCGATTGGGTTTTGGTCAAGAGACTATGGTGACCATACCATAACAATGACATTTTTTCTCGGAAAAAATAATTTTTCATCTGCTTCAATGTATGGAAGGGAGAATTGTCTTGCATAAAATGAGATTTGATTGATCAATTCCGAGTTTTTCGGCAAATGGCAGCAAGCAGGTGTCCAATATTTTTGAGTATTGAGTGCTGTTCAACATTTTATCTCTTGATTTGAAAAATCCAGCCCCCTTGGATAAAAACAACACCCAAACCATAAATCTGACAAGATGCTTCACAGTATTAACATTTTCAAAGGGTTTTCTTTGCGCCTCCGTCTGATTTTCGTTCTTTTGTCTTTTGAAAAGATTTCAATTTTTGTCTCGTCCAATTAGACTCAGTGAAGGACTTGTATGTGTTTACCCATGTTAACCGTTAAGCCTTATGTGTTTTATTTAGCAGGGGCTTAAAAACTTTTGAATAGGCTTTGGAACCTTCGTTCATGAGCCATCTGCATACAGTAGAAGAGTTAACACTTCGAGATCATTTTTGAAGATAGCAGCAATTTCTGCACAGTTTTGTTTAATTTCTCTAATGATTTTGTGGCCGGTTGCCCCATCGATCTCGTGTTTTCTCCCCCTGTTTTCTATCTTGATAAATGTTTCACTGGAACTGAAGCTTCTCAAAACCCTCGAGACAGTTGATTGAGAAGTGTTGAAACTATTTGTAATTTCTCGAGTCGATTTATCAGCTTTTGAAAAGGGCAACTATTGCTATTTTAACAGATTGCGATGTGTACTTATAGCTTTTCATAACAAATCACTAATTAATTATATTTTTGGTTTCTTTTATATACTTTCAAATAATTCTAGAACTTTCTAAAATTTTTAAGAATATTCTGGAATAAAATTATGGAAATAAAATTAAGAGGTGTTTTAAAATAAAGACACATTTTTTTAGTGAGTCCCTTTTTGGCACAGTAAACATTTACTTTAGAAACAAAAATAACATGCTTTAGATATGTTTCTTAGGAAATTTTTTTTTGTCAAATTTCAGACAATGTATCATTTCTCTTATTTATACATACATCTTTTAAAACTTTATTTGTTGTCTAAAATATTAAGAAAAAACGACATTTTTTTCAAAAGTAATTTAACAGCACTATATATATAAAGACATTTTTTTAAATCTTTATACATTCTTTTTATAGATATAAAGTACATGCTATGTTTATAATAAACATTATTAAACAACATTTACCGGCCTGAATATCCGAGAAATTTTCATAGAAATCGAACCTGTATCCTATACGGAACCGCCATATAGCATAACGTGCTTTTACCGATTGAGCCACAGAAGAGCGTTTGGTTTAGCAAGGTCGATTTTACTGTTTTTAAACCACAATTCTCCATAATTTTCTCTCCTACATTTATATCTGCTCGATGCGTATCCAGATGGAAACAAATGACATCCCATATTATGAAATGGACAAAGTCCGACAATTCCTGTTGGAGGACGCATATTTTCTATGAACGTTTCTCGGACATTCAGGCCGGTAAATGTTGTTAACTCTGTTTATTATAAATAGAGCATTTAGTTAAATATTTGTATCTATAAAAAGAATGTATAAACATAAAAATGTCTTAAAATAATTGTCGAACTTTGTCCATTTCATAATATATATATATATATATATATATATATATATATATATATATATATATATATGTGTATGTGTCTGTCTGTGTGTCTGTATGTGGTTTAAATAAATGATTGTTTAGTTCGTGTATGTGAAAGAGAACGAACAAGAAACGAGTCTGCCAAAACAAGGAACCATCATAGTTGGCTTTTCTCGGCTTGCATTTCTTCAAGGAATCGCTGGTAGCGTAATTGTTCTGTCTCGGTCATTTAGACATTGAGCACTCTCTATTACTGTTTGTTTCTTTTTCTTCTTAAGTTTTATATATATATATATATATATATATATATATATATATATATATATATATTTAAAGAGTGAATATATAGTTGCAGCAATTTTAATACATTTCAAATTACTCTAGACTAAATATGCAGTTGAGATTAGCAAGTGTTCATATATGCATATCAATACATGCCCAGTTTGAAGAAAAAGAGCTGGATTAACAATTTTGAGTATTTTATTAATATACTGCATATCCTCCTTGGGGTAAATACTATCGTACAGATGGGGAATAACCTCAGGCTATTCTACATCACTTGAGCCCGTTGATGCAATACACAAAAGTTGTAGATAGGTTAAGTGAAAGAGTCTGATGCCGTCCCACTATGTCATATAAATATACTTGTCACTGAAAAAATATGTTCTGTTCCAGCAGACTAATTCCCACCCACATGATTACAATTATACTTAACGTATTCTGTAATTTCCCTGACAAGCACAATGGAGAAATGTGGCTTTATGGACAGAAGAAGTTGCAGAGTAGTATGGGCATAATGTGGGAGGCATTATTCTGGCGGAACAGTACATTATCCTTTCATAGGTACGGCAGCGGAAAAGTTTGATTGATGTACTGATCGTTCACTAATTTCTCTCCACAAACTTTACACACATTTCCTTCAACAGATACCAAAGCCGAGTGATAGTCGTAACATATGGTACACTACACCATGATATCGCAAACTGGGCCTCTGTGTAGTAGATGAATAGACTTCGACATCCTCTTAGCTACGACACACACACAACCTGCTCGCAGCTTAGTATATTACCAAACCACGGTAAAATCACCAGATAATGAAGAAAAAGTATACATAGTAGTAACTGAAGTACCCTGGAAACAAAGAAACTATGGACATACATCTTTCACAAATAGTAAATACCGGAACAGCACAATGCTTTCCAAGTATATCTGGGAAATTAAAAACAAAACACAAATAACACCAAAAATATCATGGAAGATAAGGAAAAGATCATTAGCCTACAACAATCAATCAAAAACCTGCAAACTTTGCTTTGAAGAAAAAATAGCTATTATTACCTTCCCAGACCGAAATAAACTACTAAATAAACGAACTGAACTTATCTCAAAATGCAGACATGAAAACAAATTTTTACTACGTTACTTAAAAATCGAAAACTGAAAATTTAAAATGAATAAATAGAAATAAGCAAAATAATATAAAAAACAGGTAAAATAAATTAACCGAAACAAATAATAAACAAATTAACAAAAAACCACGTCAGAATAAACGAAATAAAATAAGTAAAAATAAAATACATAAAAAAGTAAAAATGATCAACCCAAGTAAATAAATAAAGTAAATAATAATGAACAAATTAACAAAACAATCCCGCCAAAATAACCGTTAGAATAGACTCCAACAAGAAATTCAAAAATCGGACGTAAAAAAGGCTATAACTACTATATAACACAAAAAATTACTACGTTACTCGAAAATAGAAACCAAATACAGTAAAAATATACAAAATTAAAAAATAAGTAAATATATAAAAATCGAATAAAAATTAATCCAAATAAATGAACAAATTAACAATATTAACTACGAACAAGGACACAATGTGCTAACCGTGTTCGGAAATTAAAAACATCCCTACCACACACTAAGACATCCACAGAACGCACACACTCAATTAAGCTGAAAAAAATCGAATCATCCTTGATAATGGCTAAAGGTATAGCCGAAAGCGCTCGGTAATATAAAACATTAGGACAGTTTTTAGACACTCTTTGTCCAGAAAAGAAAGCTCTTGTTAGAACAGAAGAAAAATTAAATAAAAAGCTTAATCGTAGTACCTCGTCTGTCGTTTTTAATGAAACATGCATATATATATATATATATTTGTTATAATTTTTTTATATAGAGAAAACCAACTTTACTCACTACAAAGATGCAACTTCGTTTCAGTGCATTTAATTTCACTTTGACTATGAGAACCAAAATGTTTCCAGTCGAAGTTGCATCTTTGTAGTGATTAATTTGATTTTGTCTATATGAAAAAATTATAATAAATAAATAATTATTGCTCTACTATCGGTATTGACCCCTCTTTTGGCTTAATACTGTGAACGTTAGAATTTATATCTTATTTTCGTTTTCATTACATTCGAATATATATATATATATATATATATATATATATATATATATATATATATATATGAATGAGGAAATATAGTTTTAAGTCTTATAATGTGCCACCGACCGGTATATATAAATAACCGAGAAAAAAAAAGACAACACTCGTGGCCTGACGATTGCGTCTAGTATGAAAGAGCGTATCGCCTCTAAGTGTTGATTTCAATGTTCACTTATACATACATACATACATACACACATACACACACATACATATATATATATATATATATATATATATATATATAATCTTATAACTATAAGTAATTATACTCGCCTGGAAAAACCTTAGGTGATATATATATATATATATATATATATATATATATATATATATATATAATTTCACATAAGTCAATCACATAAAGTCCTTTTAAAATGCATTGAAACGCAATATGACATCACTTTGGAAATATTTTTGGGAACTGAAGGAAGAAGGAAAAGCACCTAAGGTTACATGGGAAATCCTAAAACAAGCTAGAACTTGCAATTCTCTGAACGAACCGTGCTTTTTATATTTGCAGGAGAAAATATGTACTATTGAGCTTTCAAACAACACCCAATTATTAAATCAAAGATATGAAACCACCATTTCTTGTAGGCATATTAAAGATCTAACATTACAATCTTGCTAAATTCTTAATTCCCTAACTCTAAACGTTTAAAATTATAACTCATCACCTTTGATAAACTGCCTACCCTCTTATTTACCTCCCCACTAATTGATCTTAGATTATGATTCTTAAAATATTTTTTGCATATATATTACTAGTATTACTTTCAGATACATTGTTTTACACCCATCCTTATTCTACACGTTATACTGTCCGACAATAGGTCAAAATTAGATTATAAATGCTATCAAATATCTTACTTATTATAAAACGCAGGTTGTGTGTCTGTGTGTGTGTGTGTGTGTGTGTGTGTGTGTGTGTGTCTGTAACGTTTATATGTTGGATCGAATTTCCTACATTTTTTAGCCGATTTCAACAAAACTTTTAATAAAATCATTTTGAAAACGCGATTAAGACACATCGTGAGAATGGAAGGGGGACAACTCACCCACGAAAATGTAAACAAATGAGCATAGCATGATGAAAAAGACTTGAAATTGACGAAAACAAAATTTTATCGTCTAATGTTCATATTATTATTAAAGAGGAAAGATCAAAGTATTTTTGGGGTATTTTTTACATTTTTTAATCGTTCCTAGCACGTCTGAAATTTTCGTTAAAATTTTTGGACAAAAAAATGGACAGATAATCATTTTCAATCATTTTTTCGATTTGATAAAAAAGATTAAAATCTTACTTTGATATTCTTTTTAAAAATCAATTATCATTTTTTCAAAACTGATTTTAATAAAAACAGATATTATACTGTTTATTTAAAATATTTTGAACCAAGCTTAACTTAGCTTCTGCGCCGAAAAAATATAATTTGAAAATAAAACAAAGCTGGTCATAACCTTTCGCGTCGCTTGACGATTGACGAAAGGCACATTCATGACGTTTAGATAACTTACGGGAGGAGAATTCTTTCTACGGATGGAAGGAAGTGAAATTATTTAAGTGAACAAATTATTTACCTTGTTACTTTTAAGGAAAACTTTCAGCGCTCTAATTTTTTATTTTAAAAAAAATTATTTTTGTACTTAGCTTTCATTTTTACGTTTACGATACTTTATGGAAAATATAAAGAAATTAAAAAATTAGACTGTTAATAGTGAGATTAAATTTCATAAGAAAAAGGTGTTGCAGACCCGGTAGGGTGCAGTGCTGGTTTATTACAAAGTGGCCTTGTTCCAGACACCACACTTAACTACCGAGTCCACAAGCAATGTATAAAAAAAAATAAAAATGCGTGAATGAACAGTGAGAGGAAAGGGGTCAATCAACAAGTGCATAAATTAATAAACATCAAAGAGATAGCCGGAATAAAATGACAAAGACGTCTGTTTGTAAAACATGTGTATCTTTTATTAGATGGAAACAAGTAGATTATCTCGTGGTACGAGATCAAGGAAAAGTTCCGCACCTAAATAGAAATGCAAGATGAACAAGGCTGGAAAAGAGTTTTATAAGGTTCTGGAAAAAGGAACTCGTTAAACACGAGGTGTATGTGCGCACAGATATAAAGGAGTAGTCACTGTGGATTTTTTTGGCGTTGAGAGTGTATGTGATTTTGTGTTTTTTCTTTTTTATGTTCAGGTTCAAAGTAGGGTCTCAGAGTTCGGTCAGGTCTTGAATTAACTGTTGAAAATTTTAACGGAATGCTGTGGACGTCTAGCCAAAAGGACGAAGAGTTATTTGCGGTTGGTTGCATCGTCTATGAGAAGTTAATTATGGCGAGTCCAGAAAGGACGAAGAATGTCTGTTCGTCAGTAAGATATCCCTGTCTGTATTTAAGATTGACTGACGTAGTGACGAGGGATAAAAATAATCCACTTGTTGAATACGAAGTTTTGCTCACGACTGTGTCGTGTGTCTCGAACGTCTTCTGGTCGAAAATGGAGAAAGGTCTGACCTGCGGGCAGCTTCAAGACGAGAAGAAGTCTTGGTAAAGTGTGAGGTCGACATTGTTGAGATAAGATATTCCTGCCCGCATATGGGTTAAGGGCACGGAATAAATGAGTTGCCCGTCTACTCAGGTTGAGAACCGGAAAAACAACTGGTTTGCAAACGCTGGCCGTTTGAGAAGCCGCGAAACGCGCGGGAAAAGATTCAAAATCTAATTTGCATAAACATCAGGAGCAGCTGGTCGTTTGCAATCAGCAACAGAAAATGGCTTACTGCTATGTCTGACTGAAAGAAAAAAGAAGGGGGGAAAACGCGTGCACACACGCGCGAGTATGAAAGGAAGGGAGGAGAAACTCGCGCGCGTGTAAAATAAGATGGAATTAATGTGTTAATTCCATAAAGGTATCTAATTAATTTAGGTACCTTTCTTATGAAATTTTATCAGAAGTGTACATAAAATACTATAATTTTATGTACATTTATTACATTTTACTGTGTTATTTGTATTTCCATTCATTTTATTAATTTTGCTATTTCATTTATGGAAAAATGTCATAACTGAGATTAATATAAAAATAAGATCATATAAATTAAAGTTTAGCAGTAGTTAAATTTCATAAGATGATACTGATTCTTATAGATACCCTTCTCAGTTGAAATTGAAAAATCAAATTAACTTCTCCATACGTGTTTCGCAAAAGTAAAGGGCTTAACAGCGGAGAACAATGCTGAACAAATAATGCAACTAAATTGTATTCTGGTTGGTCTTCCGTACTTGATAATTACTGTCCGACTATAAACATAAAAATTACATTTCTTAATTACCATGGCTAATCTGATTGGTCCAAATTATACAATTTTCAAAGCGCTAGACAATGACAATCTCACACGGACATTCTGAAAGGTTGATGTTGCTTTAAAATTCAATTTAAACATTTTTTTAAAATCTTTTTAAAATTAAAGAAATAAGAAATAATTGTATTAAAAATTCAATTTTCATTGAAAACATTTTTTGCTTTCAGAAAATATTGTGCATATTCATAAAAACAAATTAAAACAAATAAAAGCATTTGAAACTAAATAATATATTTGTTTTATTGAGTTTTGTATGTTACAATTCACAGCTGATTTTCAGGTACGTTGGCCAAAAAAAAAAAAAAAAAAAAAACATGATTTGCATTCTTCAAAGCCTTGTGCTTTTAACTAATGTAATCACTAAAACCGATGGTCTCGAATTTCTAGAGTTTTTCATAAAATTAGTTATGGGGGTGTTAATAAATATAAAAAAATATTTCTCTCATGACTTTAATTAAAAAAAACATATTTATAATAATTTCGATCATTTGTGAATAGTTTCTGAAAGTTTCATTAACATCTGACAATTATTTTTATTTTTGCAAGATTTTCCAAATTAATGTGTGTAAATACAAAAAAACGCGCTAAACATTATCTATGTTATTTACTACCTCTTGTTGCGACAAAGAGAAACAAGGTTTTTTAAATCAAAATTTAGAATATTCTAAAAAGATGGAAAAATTTTTTAAAAATAATTAAAAAAAATTTAGTCTATCCTCTTCATAAAAAAACATAAGCATTTTGACGATAAAATTTTGTTTTCATAAACTTTTGGCGTCTTTTTTTCATCAGACTATGCTCTATGTTTTATGTTTTAGGTTAAAAACCCAGTTGTTTTGTTTGTGTGTGTGTGTGTGTGTGTGTGTGTGTTTTTATATATGGGATCGGATTTCTTAGATTTTTCAGCCGATAAAACAAACATCCACTTTTTTTTTCGGCAGGTAGTGTTTCTTATTGTCTTGCACACTTTTTTTTCTTTATTTATATTCAGAATGCTTTAAAATTCCATTTACAAGACAATTGTTTATAATAAAATTCTATTCACCAATCGATAGACTCATAACGATTGTAAACTTTTTGTTTGAATTTGGGTTTGACCAATTCGTAAAAACAAAAACAAAAAAAACTAATTAAGACATGCGTGTCCGTCAACCTTAAACAATAATCTTTGTCAATTTTATTTTTCAGTCTTTATGATGGTCGATACTTGATCTATCTCTTACTGTCACATCCCCGGGCAACGCCTGGCTCTACTGCTAGTATATATATATATATATATATATATATATATATATATATAATAAAATGCTTAAACACTAATATTCAATCCTTACTCTGTCCTGGACATTGAGTTCTACCTGGATTCTTCCTCTTGGAATTTTATTCAAAAATATACATGTATGGGTATTTATATATTTTGCATATGTATGTATATTTTAATATATATATATATATATATATATATATATATATATATATATATATATATATATATATATATATATATAGTTAAACCTAGAGAACCAGACTAAATTTACCAAGGTTTCACCTATGTGGTTTTTTTCTTTGGGCCTTGAACTTGCATGCTAGACGATTATTTACGGCTGACGTGCATGTTCTTGGTTCTTTTTTTTTTTTAATACCTTTTTTCCCTTTAGGTATTGGCTTGTTTATTTGCAAATCAAGACACCAAAGGTTTTCCCATCGAGTATAGTTTCTCTTATAATAATAATAATAATAATAATAATAATATATATATATATATATATATATATATATATATATATATATATATATATATATATATATAGTTATGTGAAATCCTTTGCCCTTTTCAACATTGATATCATATAACTAAATAAATAAATGTTCAAATATATTTAAAATGATTTTTTGTAAGGAATTTAATACAAATGCAACGACCTCGTGTTGAAAGACTCAGGTCATCTCCATATGTATTGTTACTTAAGATGATTTAATGTAGAATCATGTGCACCTTATTAGATGCAAATGATTAGAATCTCATTAGACAGGCTTTTAGTGGAGCTTGCTGTATTTAAACTTCAGACATTTTGTTTGGTTGACACTTGATTTGGATGGCATCACTGAGGCAAGACCAAAAATAAAGAGCTCAAGCCTGTCTGGGAAGGGATTTAAAAAATGTCCCCAAGCAATTAGAAATAAGCCATTCCAGTGTCCAGAAAATAATTTGAAAGCGGAAGACTTTTACAAGTATCGCTATTATGCCTACTTCAGACTGTAGTATGAGAATGGGACTTAGAGCCAAATGTTGATGCAGTTTATGCTATATTAGAGCAAGGATGCTACAAGACAAAAAGAAACAAAATAAATAACAAAACAACAACAAAAAAAAGAGCAAGGATGCAAGACTAAACAAGAATACCTAAAGACTTTTTGGAAAAAGTCACTTTAAACTGCAAATAAATAACTGAAAACCCAACCCTCTCCTAGCCGATTTTGAAAGTTTTCCCTTGTCCTAGAAAACAAGGCAAAACAAAAAGCTGGGGGGGAAAACATAACTTTATGAAGAACTCGGCTCTCCGAATTCCAATCGGAAGATACCCTAAAAACTAAAACAACGAAAAAGAATACCTAAAGACTGGTCGCTCCTTTCCAAGCGTGCCGCTCCAACCTTTTGGTCAGATTCAGCCTTTCGACTTTACCTGGTCACTAAAGCAACTATACCGATCTCCGGTCTGTCTACCCACGCTGTGTTTAGATCTTAGACAGACGGGACCAGCAGGGAGAAATATGTTGAGTCCGACGGGGTGGCAAAACACAAATAAAACTCACGACACCAAACAAAATTGCTGATAAAAAGGGTAACAACCTTTTATATCTCAATGTCTATTACATGACGAACCCGTTCTGTGAACCAAGCTTCTATCACAAAAATAGCAAAAAAAAAAATGTCGAACTACCTTAGAATCATGTATGTATGTCGGCGTGTGGTTCAGTTCGACATTGGGCTAATTTCTATCGGTCGTTCGCAGTTGGTTCTTCTCTTCGACGTGAACTGTATTTCTTCTTCTTCCTGGTAGATTTCTTGTTTCAACCCAGTGGAAGACCTTGCTTCAATTCGGTGGGATTTCTTGTCTCAATTCGGTGGAAGATTTCTTGTCTTCAACTTGGGCTGGAAGGATTTCTTGTTTCGAGGATTCTTCTGTCGTCCGAGGTGAACTGCAACTTTAACCCAACTTCAGCTGGAGGGGTCCTGCTTATATTGACGCCGCAACAAACCGGGGTGGGTCGGTCGGCGTCAGGGGTTTCTCGATAATTTCAAAAGCCGTATTAATTTTGACTTTCCATTATCGTTATTGTTTTTACTTTCTCACAGTGCTCTTGGGGCGGCGCATATCTATTTCTCTTAGTCTCTCTCATGTCAGGTGATCGCTCTCAACCAATCGTTCCTGATCGAACCTTTCTTTTCTCTTCTTTCCGCAGCCCACGTGACCGCCTCGTCCAACAGTTATTGATCGAGGTTTTTTCCTTCTTCTTCCGCGGTCACGTGATTATCGACCGAACACCCTCTCCCTTTTTTGGAATCGTTCTTGTTTAAAAAAAACAAAATCCAATTTTCCTTTTTTGCACGTACGCAAATGACAATCTTTGGCTTTCTCTCACCTGGACTTTGTCAACAGCCCGCTGCTAATTAGTCTTGACTTTTAGAAAGGGTCTTTTTCCGCCTTCCTGGCGCCCTCCGTGGTCCAAAACAATTGCTCTTCTTTTTACCTCTTTGTTTTTCCTGATAGCCGAGAATCCTACTTTCTTAACGTATGTCAATTTTCAATTGCTATCGTTTTAGTCCTTCCCAACCCAAAAGAAAACTAAAGTAAAATTTCAACGAAAAACCTTTCGTTATTTTGATGGAATTTCGAAAATGTTTAGTGACCGATATTGATGATGTGCTCTGACCGACATCATGCGGCTGTTTTGATATAGTCTTTTCCTTTCTTTCCCCCTTTTGTTATTATCTTTCCTTTCTTCCTTTTTCCTTTCTTTCTTTTCCTTGCTTTAGGATCGTTTAGTACATTCTTAGTGAATTATTTTAAGATTTTCGTTTTTAAAAAAAAAAATTAAAATGTTTAATAAACTGAAAGAAAAAAATTAACTCATATTTCAGAGAATATTTCAATAAATGCAAGGTGCCCATAGATGTGACCATGCGGAGAAGCAATAAGTTACATTTTCCAAAAAATGTAAACAAGACTAAACAGAGTCGCAGTCGCAGTAACTTTTTGGAAATAATTTAGTCGCAGTCGCAGTAACTTTTAACCCAGTAATTTTAAAAGTAACTCCAAAATTCGCTTGAGGATGAAATAGAACTAATGTCTTTAATTTAATTGCAAAATTAAATTCGTGGCTTTTAGCTTCCATTTTTGAAACATGGTTAGAACTGTGTAGCGAAAAAACATATTTTAAATCAATTAATTTATAATATTAATGCTCTGTAAATTTACATTGAGCACTATTTTGTAAAAATAAAAATATCTATAAGAACACCGGATTATTGCTGTTCTTTCTTTATATATATATATATATATATATATATATATATATATATATATATATATATATATATCACATAGGTCAATCACATAAAATCCTTTAAAAATGCAGGCAAACGCATTACGATATCACTTTCGAAATATTTTTGTAAAAAGAAGGAAGAAGGAAAAGCACCTAAGTTTAAATGGAAAATCCTAAAACAAGCTAGAACCAGCAATTCTCTGAACAAACCTTGCTTTCTTATGTTTGCAGGAGAAAATATGTATTATTGAGCTTTTAAACAACACCCAATTATTAAACCAAAGATATGAAACCACCATTTCTTGTAGGCATATTAAAGATCTAACATTACAATCTTGCTAAATTCTTAATTGCCTAACTCTAAACTTTTAAAATTATAACTCACCTCCTTTGATAAACTTCCTAACCTCTTATTTACCTCTCCACTAATTGATCTTAGATTATGATTCTTAAAATATTTTTTGCATATATATTACTAGTATTACTTTCAGATAAATTGTTTTACACCCATCCTTACTCTACACGTTATACTGTCCGACAATAGGTCAAAATTAGATTATAAATGTTATATTAATATCAAATACATATATATATATATATATATATATATATATATATATATTTGTTGTATTTATATTTAATTTCTAAATCAAAACGGTTTTTTAAAACCCGAATAGCTTATATATTCAACATACTAAGAAGAAATCAACAATCGTAAATTTATTAATTTACAATATAATTGACCGTCAAATGGGCTGATGTATTAGCGTGAGACTTAGTGTTAGTTCTTCATTTTCTCTGATGGTTGTGACACACACACACACACACACACACACACACACACATATATATATATATATATATATATATATATATATATATATATATATATATACATATATATATATATATATATATATAAAAGTGGACCTTGAAGTCAACAAATATACTTAAATACTTATAGTTGATAACAGGAGATATTGGTTTATACCAACGGCCCTCCATACTTAATACTTTTCTTCATTTTCACTCTCGCGTGATAATGTGTGATGTCATGAACCGCAATGCGATATTTGCTTCCTGCGTTTCATATGCACGCATTTATCGTTGCATAGCAATCTTGCATGCATACAAAACAATCATTATTGCAATGTCCGCATAACCAATCTAAAACAAAACATCTTTGTTATTTAATTTATTGTAATGTACTTGTAATCTCTGGTAATGGCTTATGTAAGCCGAAAGCTTAGACAGGATTAACAATAAAAACATGTATCAATATGGTGATTGTCTTTTATGTTTCGATGATAATGCTAAAATGCTTATTCGGCAATATGAAAGGAATTTATTCAAATAATTAGACAAAACTTGTCTATGCTATTTAACGAAACATGCATTAATGAAAAATGCTGCCTAAATACACACAATATATATATATATATATATATTATATGAAATGGACAAAGTCCGACAATTGTTTTAAGACGTTTTTATGTTTATACATTCTTTTTATAGATACAAATACTTAAGTAAATGCTCTGTTTATAATAAACAATATTAAACAACATTTACCGGCCTAAATGTCCGAGAAATTTTCATAGAAAATATTCGTCCTCCGACAGGAATCGAACCTGTATCCTATACAGAACCGTCATATAGCCTGATGTGCCTTTAAACGATTTGGCCACAGAGGAGCATTCGGCTAGCAAGGTCGATTTTATTGTCTTTAAACTACAATCTTCCATGATTTTCTCACGTACATTCATATCTGCTCATTTCGTATCCAAATGTAAACAAATGACGTCACACATTATAAAATGGGCAATTATTTTAAGACATTTTAAAAAGAATGTATCAGGGTTTGAATCTCAATATGGTTTATTTGTCCGGACGTTATCATAGTGGTGTTACCTGCCTTGGGAGGTGATCTTCGCCCGCGGCGCCATTTGAAATCTGCCTGAAAACCATACAATAAGTTGACCCAAACCTTGTGAGAGAAAATAGATTGAGCTTCTTGTTCGTCGATGTTTGTGCAAGCGCAAAGCCGCATGCCAACGTGAGTGAACAGGAATTGAGTGAACTGACTTTGTTCAAAGCATTGATCAGGCCATATGATGTGTTCTCTCCCAGAATATATAAATATGGTTCTCCAGCATAGTTTTCAGTATGAATCCACCCCGTGGGTGTTGAAAAAGGTAAAAAAAAAAAAAAAACCCAAAAGAACAAACAAACAAAAAAAAACTCACACACACACAAATGTAACAGAGTATTCATCTACAACAGCGATTGGCGAGCCGCCCTATCGTACGGGTGTAATCGAAAGAATTTGCCGGCAATTAAAAATATGTATACACTTACAGGAGTTGGTGTTGACAAGTTTTCAACCCGATTAAGAATAGCTTTAGCAAACAGGCATACGGCGACATCCCATTAAAACCCGGTTCTCTTACGATCTCCAAAGTTAAGCAACGTGAGCCTGCTCAGTAACTAGATGGGTGGCCACTTGGAAATCCAAAGTGCTGTGAGCTTGGATGTGCGGGTGGTGTAATGGATAATGTCTCGGAATTGTTAATCGGGGAGCCGAGTTCAAATTCCCGTTCGGTTTGTTATATTCCCTTACGCGCAAATTTCCTTGGGAAAGCTATGAATTCATCTCTTCTCCCCCAGCTATGGGTTAATTAGTGAGACATGTATCACCAAATCATTTTTATTTAAAATAGAATTCCTACAATCTAAAAATATTTTCGGACCTTAAATAATCTGCAAGCGGTTGATAAGCCGTAGAAAACGAATCAATCTCTAAAATATTGATTAGCTACACAGACATGTCTTTTAGATTGATTTCCATTCTTTGAAATATACATGTATAGAAACTACAGTGATCATAAAGTGAGGGATCATTTTATATATTGATTGTGATACAGAATTGATCCCCCACTTTCCATTCACATTATAATTTCTTGTTTGTCAAATTATGATTAGGTATGAATCTACATCTTCTCCCCCAGCTATGGGTTAGACATGTATCACTAAACCATTTTTATCTAAAAAGGAATTCCTAAAAAAATCTAAAAATATTTTCTGGCTTTAAATAGCCTACAAAGTGTTGATAACCCGTAAAAGTGAATCAATTTAATCAGTTTAATAAACTATTCTGATGTTTGATTAGATTTTGGGAAGTGTTTAAGGCCAGGGACATTCAGCATGTCTAATTGATTAGGTTCCTCTCTCTCTCTCTCTCTCTCTGTGTGTGTGTGTGTGTGAGAGAGAGAGAGAGAGGGGGAGAGAGAGTTTGTATGCGTAAATAGGCTTGTTGGGTACACAGGGCTTGAGAAAATCTTAAGTCCTAAAATCTGATCTCTTTATGGTTCACCATTCCAGTTCGCATGTTTGATTTGAACTCTTCATTCATTTCTAGATCGAAGAATTCTCTTTATTGCTGTTTTCATTTCCTCAAATGTTTTACTTGGCAAAGTTAGATTTTGTCTTTGACCAAAACCCAGTGTTTATCAATGGAGAATTATTAAGATTCCAGGCCATGTCTGGACCACGCCTGCTCTGACGTTCACGAATCTTTTATTTATTTCTTTATTTCGAAAGTCTTTTATCCAGAGAGCAAACATATGTCGGTGCTTCATGTTTTTAAAACATTTTTGACATCCGCGCCCACTCTCCTTACAACTGCAGTAACAATAATTTCTGAAAAATGATCACGTGACAATTGATGAAATGAAAGAAATTATGAGTCAATAAGAACTTTTGTAAGAATTTGGCCACAGGCTTATTTGTCTTTTCTGATTTACTCAGATTTTCTTTAGGATAATTTGCGAATATAAAACCAGTAATACTTTGATTAAATAAAATAAAACCAATAATACTTTGATTAGAATTTGCGCATAGCATTGTGGTACCCGGTGTGGAGAGATGGTTAGATAGTCGAGTTCAAATTCTAGCCGAGGCTGTTGTGATCATTTTCGCACACATACCGTTTGGAAAGTTACAAATCCACCCCTTCTACCAGTATAGTAGGCTGTAATCTGTATTTTGGGGTGATAATCAGTATCGTCGTCGTCGGCATCCGTCTGTCTCGAGAGACGATGGAGTAGCGCGGTGCGCCACGAGCCTGTGCGGGATATATGGAGAACTAGGGCTGCCCGGACGTCTAGTTCCCCCTCTCAGCCTTGCTAGCAGAGTCCAAAGGAGAGCATAAGCCAATACAGTTTGGTACCAGCGCGGCTGCAGGAGTTACCGGAAGGTATCACAAAGTGCCGTCCATCCTCCTTAGGGGCTCCACTCCGGGTTTGAATTCAGAGTTGTCCTTCTCCTAGACCAGTTAACATCCAAGGCTATAGAACCCAGTCTGTCCTGCTATTTACCCATAGGTGGGGGAAGAATCATACCTTTCCCAAGGGTATTAGCACGTAAGTGAATCTAATGGATTTGACTGAAAATATATATATATATATATATATATATATATATATATATATATATATTGGACTCTCCTGTCGTATGAGGGTCAAGCAACTCAGTTCTTAGGACCAACAGCCAGCAGCCAGACACACCTTTACATAGGATTTGATTATAGTGGTGAAGGTTTTGTTCAGAACCAACCATACTTTTTGACTGGCCTAATACAGAGACCTTGTGCACTACGTGCCACAAGGTCCCCAAACGGCCCTCCGCAGGTTTTAAATTCAGAGTTGTCCTTCTCCTAGACCAGTTGCCATCCAAGGCGATAGAACCCAGTCTGTCCTGCTATTTTACCCATAGCTGGAGGGAGAAGAAGAAAATTCACACCTTTCCCAAGGGTATTAGCACGTAAGTGAATGTAATGGATTCGACTGGAATTCGAACTCGGCTCTCCAATTCCTCAATCCGAGCCGCTATCCATTATTCCACCGTGCCTCCTCAGTAATAAGTATAAGAGAAGCAAAATCGCGGTAAATGCAATAGGAAATCACTAAAGTATCTTTTTCAAGAACGCATGTCAATTCACAGATAGTAAAATGAATCCGCGGAGAGCTGTCATGAACACTTAAGTCCCCTAAGAGATTTAGGTGCTCCTGATGGCTTTTAAAAAAATCTTTTCATCCCTAGCACATAAATAAAGCCACTAAGACGCGAGAGGTTACTGAGTGTTTCAGAAAATAAGAACTATTACGAAAGGAGAAGAATAAAAGAACCGAAATTAAGAAGTCAGAGGATAATTATTGACATAGCATTTAAATTTTTGAGCATCGAAGTTGATTGACAAGCAAAAAGCTGAAGAGAATTCCACAAGCGAGAAGTGCGATAGACGAAACATATGGTTCATGTAATCATTTCAGCTGTAAATTGATGAGACCTTACTGCCAATCTAGTACTGCGCCTGAAGTCATAAAGTCATAGAGGAAAGTAATATTTATTTTGAGTAATACAAAAATGTGGCACAAGGCCAAAAGGAGGAGGATGATCTTCACTGTCTTATCGTAAACTTAGCTAACCACGATTACTGATCCAAATATACCACAGTATTCCTTACAGCAAAACAACCCATTCTTACTTACTATTCTTACTACAGTCACCATAATACCTCGGGTCTCTATGAAGTCCTAACTAGTCGCTATATGTACAATTTGTTTGTGGGGCGGCGGTAATATAAACCAACATAGAGGAAAGTAATATTTATTTTGTTATAAAAATGTAGCAAAAGCTCAAAGAGGGAGAGGTGAAATCTTGTCTTCAGTCTGTCTTTTCTTAAACTTAGTTAGCCATAATTACTGACCCAAAGTAAGTATTCCTTACACCAAAACAACACATTCTTACTACAGCCACCATAATACCTCAGGGTCTCTATGAAGTTCTAACTAGTGCCAATAAGTACATTTTGTCTTGTGGGGGTGGGGAATGAAAATAAAATGAAACTCCAAAGAGGAAAGGCCAAAATGAGGAGATGGGGAAAAGGATGGCCTTCATCTGTGTTAACATTAAACTTAGCTAGCCACAAACACCCAAATATACAACAATATTCCTTACATCACAACAACACATTCTTATTTATCTTTCTTACAGCATGCACCGTAATACCGCATGGTCTCTATGAAAGTCCTAACTAATCCTCATATGTACAATTCATTGTCTGTGGTGGGAAGGGAATAACATAACAATTTAAAAATCTAAACCCCGGTGAATATTTACAAAAATGAACAAAAATATATATACAAGAAGCTAAACAAAATAATGTTTGTAATACCCCCCAATTCTTAACTGTGGCAGAAACATCAGTCTACTGGATGAAATCAATGCGGGACTTTAATAATATAAGGCAGTCATTCATCCCAAACGCTCACTCGTTCAAACCCAACAACAAATACGAAAATTACACCCGAAACGAAAGACGCCCCGCATCCACCAGAAAACTGACATCTCTGACCACCTAACCAGGGAAGGGATGGAGAATTAAACCAAAGAAAACAGGGGACAGAAATAAAAGGGGACCAATAAGCATACATTCCCTAAATAAGTTAACCTGAAGGAAGAAGCTAAGGACACAAAACAACCCTAAAGTAACTTAATTTCGGGCCAATAGAGGAAAAGTAATATTTATTCTGTTTAATACAGAAATGTAGCACAAGGCCGATGGCGGGGGGATTGGGGAAAGGACGGTCTACTTCTGTGTTAACTATAACTTAGCTAGCCACAAACACTGACCCAATCGTACGGACAATATTCCTTACACCAAAACAACACATTGATACGTACCTTTCTTACTACATTCACCATAATACCTCATTGTCTCTATGAAAATACTAACTAGTCATCATATTTACAATTCATTGTCTGGGGGGGGGCGGGAATAAAACAACAATTCTAAAAACCAGCCCCAATGAGTATTTACAATATGAATACAAAAACTATTTGCAAGAAACTAATGAAAATAAGATTAGTAATACCCCCCACAATCACTAAATTTGGCAGAAACATCAGTTCACTGGCCGAAATCAATGCGGGACTATAATAGTATAAAACAGTCATTCATCCCGAGCACACACTGACGCAACAACAAATACGAAAACACACACACGAAACGAAAGGCGCCCCGCATCCACCAGAGAACTGACATCACTGACCACCTAACGAGAGAGGGGATGGGGAATTAAACTCAAAGAAAAATAGGGACAGAAATAAAAGGGGGCCAATGAGCATACATTCCCTAGCTAAGATAACCTGATGGAAGAAACTAAAGACACAAAAACAACTCTAAACTAACCTAATTTCAGGCCAATAAAGGAAAAGTTCATCAGAACAATTACCATGAGAATATTTATAGAAAAGCTAGAGGGAAGCTATGTTAAGCCCATGAGTAAGGGACTGAAACGGAGATGCCAGGTCAGGACTAATAACTTTAATATTTCGACGTTTATTTGAATCATCATATTATAAATCGAACTGGCTTATTTTTCTTACAGAAATCAATATTTTTAACTGAACCCAACAACAAATATATAAGATGATCGATGATTAAAACACATTCAAATAACAAATCTATTTTATGCGAATGTTTGTTTATCCTAAGTTCTTCTTCTATCCGCCGTTTACCTTCCGGACATGCACAATTTATCCGAAAGATCATAGTAAGATTCGTCGTTTCACCATCCCTCCCAGTGCCTTTTTGGCCATGGAAAAGGAGGTCATTCCTTCAATACTTCATGTGAGTGTCAAAGTCTCCAAACTCTCTTTCCTCATTATGTCCTAGATAATTCGAAAAGTTACTCACATGTTCAGTCTGTGCTATTCTATTCGAAAGTTTACTGCCATATAGGCAGGCATTTCTCTATTCGAAGCGACATTCCTCTTTGGAAAAGAAAATTTGAAAAATTCGTCTATTGGAAAAGACATCCTCAATTGAAAACATTCCTCTATTCTGTTGGAAAAAAGCTATTCGAAAAATCATCCCTTTATTCGATAAAACATTGCACATTCTTCATTATATCCGAAAGGTCATTCCTTTATTGAAAAAGATATTCCTCTATTCAAAAAGACATTCCTCTAATCGAAAAATAATTCCTCTATTCGAAAAGTCAATCCTAGTAATGGATAAGACATTCTTCTACTCGAAAAGTCACACCTCGATTTCGTCTATTCGAAAACACATTCCTCTATTCGAAAACTCATTCCTTTATCCGAAAAATCATTCTTCTATTGGAAAAGACATTCCCTATTAGAAAAACATATTCTTTTCGAAAAAGCATTCCTCTATTCGAAAAGTCATTCCTTTATTGAAAAATATATTCCTCTATTCAAAAAGACTATATCCTCATTATTATTGAAAAATCATATTCAAAAGACATTCCTTTTCGAAAAAGAAAAGACATTCCTCTATTGCAAAAGTCATTATTCTATTCGAAAATGCATTCCTTTATTTGAAAAGTCATTCCTCTAACTATTATTCCTTTGTTTTCTATAGTTGTCTTTGTTTTTCTTTGTGTTTTCTTTTTCAAATTAAAGAAACTATCTGGCACAGTTAATTTCTAGGATTTTCTTTTAAGGACCTGACACGAGTTAAAAGCAAAAGAAAAAAAAGAAAAAAAAAAGAAGATTAGGAAAAATCCGCAAACTTTACTTGACCTTTAAAAACAATATAGAGGATTTTTCTTATTAATTTAACGCATGCGCACCTAACCCATTTCCGTTGTATAGTTATGACAAAAAAATCATTAGTGGTAGTTGACTGACATAGTTTTTCAATTAATTTTTTTATTGCAACCAAATGTAGGTTTTTTTCTAAGAAAAGAGACGAAAGCAAATAAAAACACAAAATATTCGGCAAGAACTTCAAAATGAGATGAAATATCTTTCGCTTGACGATCTCTTTGTGACAGGATTTCGTTCAGGTCACGTGGTATTTTCTATGATGAGGTCCCATTTCCTTCCTTAATTCACCATTGTTGATCGTTAAGGAATTCGATAAATGGGATTTCAGATTAAGGAAACTGCTAGGTGAGTGGTATTCAACCAGAATTCTATTTCCATTGGCCTAGAATACAGACTGGATTCTTCCAACGACGATTGAAGTCAGAGTGACACGAGAAAATTTGGAAGTGCCAGTATTTAAACGTGAAACTGCATCTTTAATGCTTTTATCATGACATTTTTCGATTTTTAGGAGAATTGCAGTGATTATCAATGGAACATTGCACAGGAGTTATTACAGTCATTGCTTTTTTTTTCCTAATACTCAGGCCGTCATCTTAAATGTAGATGAAAAATTGTGGGTTCCGGTATTTTCTCTACCATTTTTTCTGCTTAGTTTGTGCTATCTCATTCTGTTCCTATCTATCTATCTATCTATCTATCTATCTATCTATCTATCTATCTATCTATCTCAGTGTTCATTTGTGCTCATTTTGTCCCTATCTATCTATCTATCTATCTATCTATCTATCTCATTCTGTTCCTATCTATCTCATTTTGTTCCTATCTATCTATCTATCTATCTATCTATCTATCTATCTATCTATCTATCTCATTCTGTTTCTATCTATCTATCTCATTCTGTTCCTATCTATCTATCTATCTATCTATCTATCTATAACAGTGTGTTCATTTCTATCTATCTATCTATCTATCTATCTATCTATCTATCTATCTATCTATCTATCTGTGTGTTCACAGTGTGTTCACATCTATCTATCTATCTATCTATCTATCTATCTATCTATGTGTGTTCATTTCTATCTATCTATCTATCTATCTATCTATCTATCTATCTCAGTGTGTTCAAATCTATCTTAGTGTGTTCAATCTATCTATCTATCTATCTATCTATCTATCTATCTATCTATCTATCTATCTATCTCAGTGTTCATTTGTGCTATCTCATTTTGTCCCTATCTATCTATCTATCTATCTATCTATCTATCTATCTATCTGTTCCTATCTATCTATCTATCTATCTATCTATTATCTATCTATCTATCTATCTATCTATCTATCTATCTATCTATCTATCTATCTATCTATCTATCTCAGTGTGTTCATATCTATCTATCTATCTATTATCTATCACAGTGTGTTCACATCTATCTATCTATCTATCTATCTATCTATCTATCTATCTATCTATCTATCTAGCTCAATGTGTTCAAATCTATCTATCTATCTCAGTGTTCATTTCTATCTCTCTCTCTCTCTCTCTCTCTCTCTATATATATATATATATATATATTTATATATATTTATATAGATAGATAGATCATCGACATCATGATTATGTTATTATGTTCTTTAGGAGTTAAATATGTCATTTATTTTAGCTCTTGCTACTGTTAAAGGTAGCCCAAGTTGAAAGAACCGATCTTTCTTAGGGATACTGTCTGTCCAGCCCACGAAACTCGAAGTAGGAAGATCCTCAGCAAGACGTACATAAAAAATAATAACACTTTTCTATCTGTACCAATATATTTATCAAGTTTCTTTTGCTCACAATGTTTCACCTGTTGTACTACCTAGCCTTCTACAAATGATCGATGGCCGTCATTATACCTGAAGGACATATTTTCATGGGAAAAAATCATTAGAAAGATTTTGTAAGTTTCACCTGGTACCAAGAATTGCTAATCAGTCAATAAATGCTGAAGATTCCGGTTAAAGTAAACAGCTAATATTACTCTTTCGTTTTCCCGCTCATTAGTAAAATTTTATGTTCCTAATTCCTCCACACCCTGTAACATCTTGTGCCTTCGTGGCATTACAGTAAATATGTATGTAGAACAGAGAATAATGGGAGATAATTCAGAATCATCGTGGCCACTCGATTCTTAGAGAAAATCAGCACATACAATAATTTGAAACTCCATAAACTACTACTACTACTATTAATAATAACAATAACAGTATCCATTAAATTCAGTTACGTGGTAATACCATTGGGTAAGGTATGAATCCTCTTCTTCTCCCCCAGCTATGAGTAAATAGCAGGACAGACTGGGTTCTATAACCTTGGATGGCAACTGGTCTACCGCAGAAAGAAATGGCAAACTAATGCGGGAAAAAAATCTGCCTTGTCAGTCATTTATTGAAAACCCGCACATACGATGATTTGAAACCCCATAAAATACTATTAATACTACTACTATTAATAATAACAATAATAGTAATAATAATGATAATATATGTCTTTGTGCTACATCATGCCTTACCCTGATGGCTTGTGATCTTTAATTGACCGGAGTTGTTATCGTGTACATATTTTTACCTCTTTTGGATGAAGTTGATCTCGAGCCGAGTTCGAATCCCACCGAATCCATTATTTTCACTTATGTGCTAATACCCTTGGGTAAGGTATGGATCCTCTTCTTCTCCCCCCAGCTATGGGTAAATAGCAGGACAGACCGAGTTCTGTAGACCAAATGCCGCAGAAAGAAATGGCAACCTAGTGCGGGGGAAAAATCTGCCTCGTCAGTCATTTATCGTAAGATACATGGTCACCTAAATGTGTATGGCGCATAGCACATAACTGACTGATCTACAGTAAATATCCCATTCAGTAGCACATACTTTGTAGTCATTTGTTTGTTCTTAACATTTTAGGTGTGTCTCCTAGGGGCTAACGTATTGTGCATCTCTATTGATGAGCGAGGGTAATGGCCAGGTAGCGAGAGAATCTTTTTTTTAAGCTTTAAGGACAAGAACCACAAGACGATTTGGGATTCACATTTAGATCAATAGGAAACCGTATGAGTGGACTGGGTAACTTGACCTAAAAGTATTCCTTATTCATGCAAGATATACGCTGCGTTTATCAAAACCACTCACAATATCGTGTCCATGTGGCAGGTATTCCCATAGGAGACAGGGTGTCATGTTGCGTATAAGCTACCTCTTCTTCCTTTATCGCTCTCCATCCTCCTAAGACTGTGGTGTATTCGAATGCATTACTGACAGCATTGACAAGTCTCTCTCTCTCTCTTTGTCTCTCCATCCGTTTGCTCACATATTCGTGTTTGGTGATTTTAACGTCCATCATACCAAGTGGCATCTAGATCAATGTGAAACCGTATGAGTGGAGTGGGTTACTCGACGTGAAAGTATTACTTATTCGGGCCCCACCTGCAAGATATTCACTGCTTTTTATCAAAACTGCTCTCAATATAGTGCCTATTTGGCTGTAATAGATGTAGCAGGTGAGACGGGTGTCATAATGGATATATTGTACTCCAGCGTCCCTTAGTTGGTGTGCTATCTTGCTCAATGATAGTGATATGTCCTTGAGAATAATAAAAGCAAATTGTTTTGGAAATTTAATATTTAAAATATGTGGGTAGAGTATCGGTTATCGGCGCGAAAACTGAAATCAGCGAGCAGAGTTCAAATTCCAGTTTTGTCTGTAGCTTTCACTTTCGCACAAACACAATTAGGGTTCTTTAGCTTTGGCTGGCAACAAATGTAAAAGGCGGGCTATTTTGAGTTCAAGCAGATGGAGAACGCAACGATAATCTACTCCACTATATTTTACAAATGGTCAATGGTAATATACGAAGATATTCACTGCTTTTATCAAAACTGCTCAAAATATAGTGCCTATTTGACTGTGATAGATGTGTCAGGTAAACCTATATGAGACAAGATATTTTAAATTTCAACTGGCAGAAATAATCTCTGCTCGCTCAGTGAATGCCGAAGGTTTCCATCTGACCTCTCGATCCCCGGCTACTTTCCACTCAGAAAAAACTCTCAAACCCATATGCATGGCCTTGGTGTTTACGTCAAGGATCATCTCCCGCTGGCTAGAGAGCCGTCTCTTGAATTTCCAGACCATTCGTATATGTGCCTCCGGCTATCTCTTTTCAATACTGTAATCTACGTCTTCCTCCTTTATCACTCTCCATCCTGCCAAGACTGTGGTGTATTCGAACGCATTACTGACAGCATTGACAAGACTCTCTCTCTCTCTCCATCCGATTGCTAACATATTCGTGTTTGGGGATTTTAACGCCCATCATACCAAGTGGCATCTAGATCAATGTGAAACCCTATGAATGGAGTGGGTTACTCGACCTGAAAGTATTCCTTATTCGGGCCACACCTGCAAGATATTCAATGCTTTTATCAAAACTGCTCTCAATATAGTGCCTATTTGGCTGTGATAGATGAGGCAGATAAACCTATATGAGACAAGATTTTTTCAATTTCAAATGGCAGAAACAGTCGCTGCTCGTTCAGTGAATGCTGAAGGTTTCTATGTCAGTAACCAGCTAATATTACAATTGTCATTAGTGATGAGGAGAAGAGATTTGATCCCAACCGAATTTTAAGTGATTGAGGGCAAACCTAACTGCAGTAGCACTGGTTACAAAGTCAATGAATACCGAATGTTCCCATATAAAGGAAACGGTTAATATTAAGATTACCATTAGAGGGGAGGAGGAGAACAGGTACAACACTTTGATCCCAGAACTATGGCTAGGTACTGAAGGAAAGCGTAACTCTATTAGCAGTGATCCCTCGGCTAATAAATGCTAAATATTCCCATATAAGGAAATCGCGAATATTATCATGAAATATCTTCAAAGTGAAAAACGTTTTTTTTTATAAGCAACGTAGAAGACAATCGAAAGAATCAACATAGCGCAAATTTAACTCATTGATTGTTTTGAGTAATAAGTTTTATTTGGTTAGTGGCATCTTTTCGCTATATGTATTACTAGCAGCATGGCCCGGCGTTGCCCGTGCTTGATTCAAAAATCGTACGATTCAAAAATCGTACAGCAATCGCTATCACTTGACTTAAAATATTTTTGACCTTCCTTATCTTTAAAGGAGTGCCCTTTTTCGTGCTGATGTTGCTACATGCCTTACTTCTTGCCTATCTCACACTGCAAAATTTTTCTAAGCTCTACACTAAACATTAAATCTGTTACGAAAAAAGAACTAAGCAAAATGAACACAAAACGATCAGATTTAAAAAAGGAGTCGTAACTGGAAAAACCGAATGAAAAAAGAATGTTAACAACAAATACTTTTTCACACCCAACACAGTTCTGCGGAATTAGAATCAACGTTGAGTTTAAGCAAGCGAATGAGCCAATTGGAGTAAAGTGCCATGGAGATTTAAATTTTTCCTTCTTGCTAACATGCTAGTTAACATTCGTGTCAGTCAGCTGTTGGCTCTCACGCTGGCCAGTAGTAGAATCTTTCTGCCTATTCGTGGCAGCCAGCTATTGGCTCTCACTCTGGCCAGTACAAAATGGCCGACAACTACACGAAAACTTCCGTAGAAGCATGAAAAAATCGATTATTTCCACTATCGATGGGAGTTGGGAAATGCAAAGTCAGTCTTGGGCTTTCCGATAACTTGGAGCATGTGCATGTAAATTTTGGTGCAAATCCGTCGAAAATTGCAGCCGTGCATTCGTCACACACACACACACATATTCTGCCTTTTATAGATAGAGATTTTACCGAGTGAATGGAAATCCTGCAGTCTTTTGGCACGGCATAGTCTTTTAACGAGTCAGTCGACTTATTTTCTAACTGGGGCTAAACAAAATCAAAGAATTTTGAAGTAGGTGTTCCGATTTATTATTTTCTTTCTGTTTCAAATAAATTTTCAAATAAAAAACAAAAAATCCCACATTTCTTTAAATTTGAACATTGACTTCAAATGCCGGAGGGGAAGTCTCGATTTTTGAGCTCGTATAGTGACGAAGTAGCCAATCAAATTTAAGAGATTTCAAACGACCGCTAATTTGGACTTGTTAAAAAACTGCGTCCATATATTTTTGATGGCAAGAAATGTCAGGTAAAAATTCTCAAAGTTTCCTGTCGGAAAACATTTTCCTGAGATGCGCGTGACACTTGTTTTTTTTTTTCCGTTGTGCAGGTCGATGATGAGAGCATTAATCTCACAAGCCATTGGAAATGTGTGCCTTTTATAATTGGGAGTGTCTAAAAATATGCAAGTTGAACTTGAGCTCTAAAATTCTATTTGAAGTTATATTTCTGTCTCTCTAGCAGATAGCAACGCCCCTGATTTTTTTTTCAGCTAAACGATACAGAACGAAAGAAAAATGCACACAAGTATAAATTTTATAAAACATCAATTTCATAACAGACAAAACAAACTAAAAAGTTTGATTGTGGAAAGGCGCGCCTTCTATTAACCAAAGAGTCCACATGTCCACATTTGAACAATAAAAAGTATTATTTACTAAGCTGTGTATGTATAGCTGGCCACTCGTATTCGAGGATAGCCATCTACTGTAGGCTACTCAATCCCCTTTGCAGGCATCTGATCAGGCGCATTTGTGCTTATTCAATATCCACAGAGCGCACCTGTGTTTTATACTGCAACTATGCTGGGAAAACCTTAGTTACAGTTACTGATACGCGTGTTTTCCAGCGTGATCAACAATTTGAACAAGGCGAGAACGCTCGAGCACTCGGCCACGATGACTTGCGACTCCGTGCTAGCACAGCTATTGACGGTTCCGTCTACCGAGTTTCACTCACATGGCTTGCGTAAACCCGTGGTATGGTTTCCAGGCACTTTCCGAACGCTGGGATCGACCCCCTCCAGTCCGATAACATCTAGGTGTTTCTTTCATGACAAATCGAGATTCGAACCCGGGTCTCATGGTTAGAATGCGTTCTAACCACTCGGCCACGTGTGCACATTTACTATACAGGAAATACAGTTGGGAAAGGAAATAAATAGAGAAAGTTTTTTGTTGGCAGTACGAATTACTTTATGCTTATCATGTCAAACGATATATATATATATATATATATATATATATATATATATATATATATATATATATATATAGTCTGTTACATACTACACGCAATCGTCAGGCCACGAGCCTCGTGGCCTGATGATGGCATCTAACATGAAACAGCCTGTTGGCTCTAAGTGTTGATTTCTATGTTCACTTTTTTATTTACACACGCTCTATCTCTGATATTGAGCACTTTATCCTGTAAATATAGCACACCTTAAGACTATATTTCTTCATAATATATATATTTATATATATATATATATATATATATATATATATATATATATATATATATACTGCGTGACAAATTATTATCGAGGTAACTTTTCTTCTAATATTTCAAAACCATCCAATCGATTCACAAAATTTTCACACAATGTTGGCAACACTGACCTGCGCAATTACTGAAATTTTTGTACTTATCTGCGCAATGTAAACAAACTGGCCATATTTGTTATCAGCACGTATGTATGTTTGTATGTGTGTGTGTCTGTGTGTGTGTACAGGGTGCGATGGATACATTGTTGTATAAATTACGCAAAAATGAAAACAACACTGATATCTCATTTTAACACATATAATTGCCGAAGTTACGCAAAATTTTCTTGGAGTAAATTTATTCGATAAAATCGTCATTGGCTTCGAACCATGACCTTCAGACGACTTCGGAATCTCCTGCATCTCTTCTAGACGGTCTCCTTATTTAAGTTGGTGAATGCTCCCATAACCCTGAGCCTTAAGTTCATCTTTGGTCTTACAAGCAATTTTGCTGGTCTCTCTGTTCCCCACACATAATAATAAAGTGGATTTCAGTCTGCGGAGTTAGGCGGCCAGGTATAAGGGGTGATGTGGTTGCAGAAATTGTCTAACATGACTAGATACTCATTCTCGGGTGGTATGGTGCAGAGTCCTATTGCCAGACGTAAGATATTCCAGCAGTCAGCTTATTGACCCAGGCCAGCATTACCTCCGCAAGGCACTTGATGTAGGCCTTTGTGGTGAGTCTGAAACACTGTGGTAAGATGAATAGAGGCATAATGTCGCCATCACTAGTGATCATTGCAAACACCTTCGTAATCACCATTAGACTCCTCTAACTGTTTCAGATGCGCCCAACTGACCTTACTATACTGTGCAAGTCGACAAAGTCAAAAATAAACAAAGCGCATGCGCAAAATTAAAACTATAGAATGGCGACAATTTACCCATGGAACCCTGTCTGAAATATAACGGAACTGGCTTTCTTCACTGATGTTAGGGCCATCGTCCACAATGAGTTCTTGATCGTTCTGATTAAATAGTAGGCTTTGATTATTTTATTTTATTATTCTAATTTTTTCTTCTAAACATAAGTCAGCCCTCAAAGACTATTAGGAGTACGTGTGGAACCTATAATCAATTCCCAATATATATATATATATATATATATAAAAGGAAGAGGTTATAGTATTTTCAACGTGAGAAAAGTGCGTATATTAAAAAGAAGAGAGAGAAACCGGAAATGTTTTTGGTTGTAATGTGAATTTGAAAAAAATATTATGCTTTATTTTCCATAATTTTGCTACACGGGTTTCGGTCTCGCGACCGTCATCAGGCAAAGGGTGGAGATTTTCCACATATTATTAAAAATAGTTCATTTTTTTCTTTATGTTTTTCGATGTTAAATATTTTCGATATGAGACATTCACTTTTTTGTGTGTAAGTGAACCAAATGTTTTTCTTGAACTTTTTCATTAATGCATGTTTCATTAAATAATATGGACAAGTTTTGTCTGTTTTAAGTAAGTTCCTTTCATATTGTCTGATAAGCATTATCATTGAAAGACGAAAGGAAATTACCATATTGATACATGTTTAAATCCAATCTAAGCTTTCGGCTTACATAAGCCATTATCAAAGATGACAATTTCAATATATCAAACAACACAAACTGTAGGCATTTAAAACAACATGCCTGGCCGCGTACTCAATTCCGGAAAATCCTTGTTGAAAACACAACTATACTTAAATATGAAAACAATAAACAAAAATTAAAAATTCTTGAAGCTTTATACATAAAACAGTTGAAACCTAACCTGAACAAAATAAACTATGAAATCTCTACAAATATTCTTAAATGCTTATAATTTATAACAGAAGCCATACATAATACTTCTTGTTTTCACTCTCTCGCGTGGTCATGTGACGAGTTTGTCGTTGCTTTGAAATTTTTCATGCCGCAAGGGCGGACTATCATTGTTGTTTCGTCCGTGTGTTGTTTTTCGTTTTTCAATGATAATGATATTAAGCTAATCAGACAATATGAAATGAACTTACTTAAAATAAATAGACAAAACTTGTGTATATCATTTAAGGAAACATGCATTAATATATATATATATATATATATGAAGAAATATAGTCTTAAGGTGTGCTATATTTATGGGATAAAGAGCTCAATATCAGATAGAGGCCTCTAAGTGTTGACTTCTTTGTTCTTTTTTTTATTTATATATATATATATATATATATATATATATATATATATATATATATATACCAGTATATGATTGGTGTATACGGAATAAATTCAATAGCTACTTTTGTATTTTTGTATTTTATAACATTTTTGTAGTGATTTTATAACATATTTATATTATAATTTATAGATAAATAATTATATATATATATATATATATATATATATATATATATATATATATATATATATATATATATATATATATATATATATATATATATATATATATATAAATATATATATATTAAATATATATATATATATATATATATATATATATATATACGTATATATTTGTGGAGAAGATGATTTGTAAATAGCTAACTAGCATTAAATTTAATTCCTTTGTAAAGTTTTTTTTAAACATTTTTAAACATTTAAATTAATATCAAACGTTAAAATTGTTTTCATCTAAATTGCTAAAGTTATGTCACCCGTCTCCTTCCTCCCAAACCCTACGTTCATCTCTTATCTCGTTACTTCCCCCTTTTTTTTCTTTTTCCCTTTTTTTCTTCCTTTTTCCTTTTCCCATATCATTTCCGTTAAGTTGAACGATTAAGTAAGTCAATGTCTGATCCTTACCCCCCCTCTTCCTCAATATTAAGTATTGTAATAAAAAGAAATATAAATGTTAAACTCTCCCTTACCTCTCTAAGCTCGACCATGTCTCTCACACCATTCCTCATCGCCCTCTAATTCAACTTATATAAGCTTAATACTGCCTGCAAAAAGTGTAAATTTTAAATTCATTTTTTCGTTTCGTCTTTGAAAGTAAAGTCTGAGGATCTAGAGAAAAAGTAAAATTCTCTGGTGAAATAAATTATTACTATGGAGCCTTAAAGTGGTCTGTTTTACTTTTAAATTAAATTATTTCGCTCTGACTTAACATTGAGCTGTCAGGATTTCATCCTCCTTGGGATTATTCATACGGATTACCAAGATTTTCGTTACTTATATATATATATATATATATATATATATATATATATATATATATATATATATATGTGTGTGTGTGTGTGTGTAAAATATATAGAAAATAGGAAAAAAGGATATAGAAAAATAGGAATATATATATATATATGTTGAAGAAAACATATATCTATCTACTATATATATATATATATATATATATATATATATAATATATATATATCTATCTATCTATCTCTATATATATATATATATATATATATATATATATATATATATATATATATAGTGAAGAAAATAAAATATAAAAGAGGAATAATCAACCAAAAAATAATTAAATATGGTAGTTTGCTTTCATGTCTTTAATATTCTATAACTTTTCTTTCTCTTTTCATTCACAACACCAACTAATTTTCATCCTCTTTAAATTTTTTTTAACTGTTCGTAAATCTCATATTGTGGTAAACTTCAAACCATTTTTCTTCTTTTATTGCCAGTGCATTTTTCTTTCTCATCCTTGCCCGGAGACCATTAGTGTCTCAGAGTCCATCTGAAATTGAACGGTATATACTGATTCGATTTTCCGCTAGGCCTTCTATCAGACATCGTTAAACAGAAATATGATTGCAAGGATTGACACAGACTTGATCAATACGTATTTATTGACGAAGATCGGCTCTTAAACAAAAGCAGATATCAATGTGTCGGCATTGAAATGTTATGGGCTATAAAGAAGCTGACAGATTAATGGAGATGTTCGAAAAGGAACAATTGTTTTGGTAGAGAAGTATAAGTCACCCTAGCAGTTCGAACATCTTCATTCCTTTCCATGAAATGGGTGGCTTCGAATTTTAATTTCCTGTTTGTCTAGCAGCGGATCGTCTCCTTTTTCACTAATCTATCTATCTATCTATCTATCTATCTATCTATCTATCTATCTATCTATCTATCTATCTATCTATCTCAATCATTATCGATGTATGTGTATCACGTTCTCTTCATTGTCTATCCGTCTATCTCTCTCTATATATATCTGTCTCGTTCAATTCATTATCTATCTATCTATCTATCTATCTATCTATCTATCTATCTATCTATCTATCTCATTCCTCTCATATCAATCCATCTGATTCCTCTCATGTTTAATAAGACAACAGGATAGAGAGAGAGAGAGAGAGAGAGAGAGAGAGAGAGAGGTAGAGTGATAAAGTGAGAGAGAGTGTTAGAGAGATTAGAAAAAAGAGTATGAGAGAAAGTATAAGTGAGAGAAAGAATAAAGAAAGAATGAAAAACTGGGCCAGGAAAAAGAAAATGTGAGAAAGAAAGAAAGAAAGATAGATATGAAAAGGTTGAGATAGATAGATAGATAGATAGATAGATAGATAGATAGATGATAAAATAAAATATCAGAGAAAACGGTAAAAATCAAGCTACACACCAACACAAAATCTCCATCAGTCTCCCCTAAATCCAATCCTTTACTATTTAGGGTTTGTTTTTTAAATTGGGTCGTTCAACATTTTCGATATAAGCAATTTGAATTCCTATCTGGAAACATGGCTTCAAGGGAGCTACCATTTTGTTTCCGGTAAATAAGTTCCTACCTGGGATTTTTCGAACGGTATAACTTTTTCATCTAATGATATCTATAACATTTTAACATCTGATACACTTTTTCAGTAACAATTGAAGTTATGAAGAGGATTTTTGGAGCCAACGTCAGGATATAGAGGCTACTATTATTTTTTTTTAAGTTATTAATCCCCTGAATATATTTTCAGGGACTGTTTTTTCTCGATTTATGGTTTTTTGATGAAAATTTGATTAAGATCGATAGAGAATCGGGCGAAAATTTGATTAAGATCGAACATAGAGAACCGTCTTGAAGAGAATTGATTTTTCTTTTCGATTATTCTGTCACTTGTAATGATTATTAACTTCACTCCGGGTAAAAAATTACTCAAAAAAAAAAGATGAAAAAAAAAAGCGTAATATTTGTAATGGCCCCACCAAAATTGGATGTCATTGCATTGAAACACGGTCAGTTATCACGGCAGAGCTAAAACACAGTTAAAGCGATTCACAGATGCTTTTTCGATGAAAAATATTTGCCGAAAAGAAATTATGGGCATGTTTTTTAAAGATTGTTTAAATGGCGCTTGTAAGGAGGAAATTGGTCTTAAGAAAAATAATTGTAATTATTCGTGTTTAGATCAGATTTTATTCATATTACACCTTTGTGAAAAATAATTTAATTACAACCGCTTTACTTTCTTTCACCATACGGTAAGTTTTAAGCCCACTTGAGTGATAGGGTGTAATCGATTTCTATTTGCAGTGGTATGCAGTAATATGAATTTATTTTCCGGGTGCATGATGGAATTTGTTTGGCATTGAAAAATATTGCGGCATCCGTGATTGCATCAGATTTTAATCACGCCCAGACAATATTGTCTCGATTGTCGATTAGTTGTCCTACGGCCATTGTCGTGAGTGTCGATTAGTTGTCCTACGGTCATAGTCTGGGATGACAATTACTCCAAGGAAGTGTAAGAAAATAGTAACGCTGCATGAACACACTGGCAAGCCTCACCAGTGAGCAAATCAAAGTACTATAGTTTGGCCCAGAAAACTTTCCTGATTTAAATCTAATCGAGAATCTGTGGTCACTCTGCAAGGAAAGATTTCGTGGAATGGACATACGAAATACTAACATGAGCATTGGGTCATATCTCATTGGAAAAATATGAAAAAAAAAGTAAGTAATAACGGAATTATTCGTTTGGTTTCAATTAATTTGAACAAGGGGGTAAAGAATGGCTAATAAAATATTAATAATAGACTGTGAAAAGGCCTTTAAAATTTGGGATGCATCTCCACAAAATGTTCAGGTTAATTATCATCAGTAACACCAAATGGAATATTCTATATATATTTTCTTTCTATAGTAACATCAACATAAATGTTAAATAACAACATTGAACACGCTTCAGTCATCACTACAAAAAGCCGGAAATATAGGAATAGTAGACTGTTTGTTTTTGTTGTATTTTTAGCTGCATACCAACATCCTTATGGGTCATTTAATGCTGAAATTTAATTTTCTTAGTGTTGAAACTTGAATAAAGCATGGAATAATAATAATACAACACAAAATGTACTTAAACAAAATGTATTGACACAAGAACGTATACACAATATTTACAGATAGTTTGGTATATTCTTGGGAAGACCGTTCCTGTAGAATGGGTTGACTTAGTCGCAGTCGGGCAGAGTCTCTGGATTGGATGTCTTCTTCCTCCCCCGTCTTCCCGGTACCAACCATATTTATATGGTCGGTACTCCACTATGTAAATTAGGTGGATCGTACCACAACACTTAGCAAAAATGTATCACTGGTAATTAAAAAAAAATATTATGGCTGGTATATTCACTAGAAAATGTGAAAGATGTATTTTTTAGACTTTCATTATGTCTGACCCCAGTTTGAAGGTTAGCAATTTGTCCACATCTATGACCCTAGCAGGTGCTACCGTCACGGGTCAGGGTGGACCTAGCAACAATAACAATTAAAAGGTAATTCCACGCTTCGCCTTGCTTTTCTTTGTCTCTCTTTAAAATTCAATCTAATGATACATTCAATCTAAACATTCAATCCAATTATTTAATTTAATAATTGAATCTCACGACTCTATCTAAACATTCAATCTAAACATTCACTTTAATCATTCAATTTAATCATTCAATCTAACCATTCAATATAACCATTCAATTAACCATTCAACTTAATCATTCAATCCGATCATTCAATCTATGCATTCAGTCAAATAATTCAATTTAATAATTCTATCTAAACAACCAATCTAACCATTCAATATAATCATTCAATTTAATCATTCAATCCAAGTATTCAATCTAACCATTTCACCAAATCATTCAATGTAACCATGCAGTCTAATCATTCGATATAACCATTCAATCAAATCATTCAAACTAGCCATTCAATGTAACCATTCATTCCAAACACTCAATGTAACCATTCAGTCTAATCATTCAATTTAGTCATTCAGTTTCACCATTCATTTTAACCATTCAACATGAGATCCCTTCTTTAAACGCAGAGGTATTTCATCATTAGTGTGTTCGTCACTGATTACGCGCCCAAATTGCACGTAAGACGTAACATAAATATGTATCTTTAGTGAATTATTAATATTGTCACTTAAAGGTTAAATTGGAATATGAATGGTAGATAGTAGCTATTTGCAATTTTTTGTTCTCTTTGTTTAACCTGTGGCACCATTTACCGAGGCAGAAAAAGAAAAGAAAGAAAAGAAGGCAAAAGAGAGGCGAGACCCAAAACGTGGATGATAAGCAGAACACCACGGCTAAGAGACAATGGATAAAGGATATTTTGATAAGTAACAAATGGCGAAAGAGTGTCATTACAATGACAGGGAAATTCTGAGTGGATAAAGGAATCGGGTGTGTTTTGGCGACGGCTGTGTTATCTGGGATGCGTAAACAAACTGCTGGTACGAGAAGGCATCTGATTATCAACCACAGACCGACTGGCCAAAAGAAAATCCAAATGAAAATGTTATTTCGATAAGTGACGAAAAACAGGTGGACTAAAGGGCTTTGGATAGATATGAAAAAATTAATTGTGTCAAAAAGCCGCACACGATGTGTCCACTGACCGATTTCTTTCGACGGAACATATTTAGCCTGCGATAATAAAATTATGTTATCAGAAATATGTACCGAAAGGAAATGAATGGGAACTTAGAAATGTTTCTTTTCAGGGCGACGTCTGGCCGTGTTAAAAGAACACCCATTCTGATAATTAGCGATAAGATGACTGACGAAGCCCAGGTGAAGAACAAAGTTATGACCACCGTCGTTCGTATTGTCCTGTTTGCGGCTTAGAGAAAATGATAACTGCGATTAAGAGGAAGAAAAGGAAAAGAAAAGATATTTTTTTAGTTAAGCAAGATATTTTTTTTCCTGAAACAAATCCATGGATTCGTCCACGCCCGACTAAAGACACCATTGGTCAGTGGTGATCACGTGACGCACGAAGGCTGTCGCCGCTCATCCAGAGGATAGGTATGAGAAGCTGCTACGAAGAAGTGGGGAGGGCAGCTCACGCCCCTCTGAAGTATGGTGAGAAGGTGGGAGTAAGAAAAGGCCCCAAAAATGGAAAAAAGTGGAAATTCCTAACCAGAAATAAAGAGGTGGATGTATTTAGAATTATCGAGGAAACCCGACGCCGACAAACCCACCCCGGTTTTGGTCGGCGTCCATATCAAACGAAGCCGCAGCGAGCAGAAATCATTCAGTTCAGCAGAGTGGAGTTGCAGCAGAGTTCGAAGCTCGCAGTGGAAGTTAGTTCCGCCTCGCAGATAGCTGACTTGAAAGATTCACGCACATTCGGACTCCTCTTCAATCCAAGAACAATTATTTTGAAGAGCGACTTAGATTCAGACCACCAAAATAAGTTTTTTCGACTTTCGTCCGAAGACACACCGAAAACCAATTTCTTAAAGAGCAAACAACTTGAAGCGTTAAAACTCGCCTAACGGAAAACAACGTGTCACAATCCATAGAACGGGTCGGGAGATAGACGCAGTCCTATGTATCGAACAACTAGACATAAAGTTTGTTATCTTTTTTCTTTGATACTTTGAACTTTTGAGTTTTTCATTTTATTTTATTTTATGCATATTGTGTGGTGTCACCCCGTTGAACCCGATTTGCATTATGGGCTAACTACTGATTGATCTCGTCTGCCTAAGATCAATTCACAACGTGGGTAGGCAGACTGGAGATCAATGCAGTTACTTTGGTAACCCGGCGTTGGAAGCGAGTTGGGAACGACGAGGCTGATATCAAATCTAATCAGATTCCCACCCGAATCACCAAAAGGTTAGAACGTCACATTTGGGTGCCGCGACCGATACCAAGCCAGTTGGTCGTCACATGAGGAGACAACGACTGACGCGACAGGCGGACGTCACGTTTGGGCGGCGACACCGAACGGAGCAGAGAGGAGTGAACAGCTGGCGCCGCGGCGCGGGACGTCACAGTTGGTGCCGTGGGTGACCAGGATAGGACGTCACAGTTGGCGCTGCGACCAGGGGACGACGTCACAACCCGAACTCTGACCCCTGGAACATTATTTGCATCGCCGCATGTTGCCGACTATGACTTCTTCAGAGATCAGATAAAAAACACTCTTAACTGGTGGTACTAAATTAGATGTGCCTCTTACAGAATGTATAGGGATCCATATGGCAAATCCTATTGTATTGGCCAGAAGATCTGATCTGAGTGGCTGTTACCTGAATCACGTGGATGTGAAATTATGATAGTGATAGACATTTTTCTTTTTAAAGATTTTAATATAAGAGGAAAACAGGCGCGATGACAGTCGGTACGATTGCAAGAACAGAAAGGCGAAGTCTACGTAGTTTTCTTAGTGAGACAAACCACTACGTGGTGATGTGTAGGTAGCCAACCTGTTGGCATCCGTCCTCTCTAGTTCCATCTTCCTCTTGTTCATTCCAAGGGACGTTGCTACGACGCTGTTCCCGCACTCCACCGTAAATAAAGTGAAGAAAAAAAAATCAGTCGTTCATTTAATCCGTGATGCAGCGTTGGGACTTGAGGAATTGCCGATAAATTTGAGAAAAGCCAGGGACGACACGAAACGTAACATTTGTTACTTTACCAAGGGTCTCTCATTTCTTCAACCATTCCGGGCCAACTAATCAGATGTACATGTTTATAATCACAATTCCTTGCGCAGCTTTGCACCAGAAGCTATTTAGTTGTATTTTTGTTCTTCGGAATCATCATCATCATCATCCTTTTTTTTATTTCTTTTCCTTTTATATATATATTTTTTATTTTTTTAATCATCATCTACTTTTCTTTGCGTCTGGTCATTTTATTTGATTTCTGTAACTCTGCCTTGTTCCGTTTTCTTTCTCCTCGCCATTTCTTTTTCTTACCCCGTTTTTTTTCTTTTATTATATATAAAGAAAAGAGCAGGGCAATAAACAAGAATAAGAAAGAAAATCACTGTTTTCGACCGACCAGAACCGATCAGCATAAATTCGAAATTAATTGCCAACATTAAAAATGTAGCACACTTCAACTTCGGAAGTCACAAATTAGAAAACAGAACTTAAACAGCAATAACAGAAAAAGGAGAATAAAAAAAATATATATATTACCTCTATCATTGTACGAAAATGCGGTGACGATAAGCGTTTCTCTCAATTCTCCAAAGATTTTAATGGCCGTTGCACAGTTACTTTGCGCCTCGTTTTCGCTTTTGATGATGTGCTAAAATATTCATTACATTACAACTGGAATCCATCCGGAGTGCCTTATTAAGACTTCGTTATTATTCAATTCATTCACCGGAAGTCGCTGGGCAAATTTGGCTAGTTAAGTGAATTGTATTTCTTTGATTCTTCTGTTCTTACTTATTATTTCTGCCATTTTCCCCTGATTTCGATTTTCCTGATTTGCAATTTTTTTTTTCTTCTCCATTTTTTTATCATTTTAGCTCATTCTTAGTGCCTTGGTTTCAATTCTCTATACTTATTTATTAATATATATATATATATATATATATATATATATATATATATATATATATATATGTAGTATTTTTATTATAATAATTTACAATAAAATCATTTTACATCGCTACACAAAAAATGTTTCAGTACTAAGGTGATATTCTTCAATCATATATATATATATATATATATATATATATATATATATATATATCGTAAGTAAAACTATATTTATGGGATAAAGTGCTCAAAATCAGATATAGAGTGTGTGTAAATATAAAAGAGAACACTGAAGTAAACACTTAGAGGCGACAGTCTGTTTCATGCTAGATGCAATCGTCAGGTCTGACATGTATATATATATATATATATATACATATATACATATATTATATATATACATAAATATTTATATATTTATATATATATATATATATATATATATATGTATATATATATATATATATATATATATATATATATATATATATATATATTATAATACTTTACAATAAAATCATTTTACATCCTTCAGGGCTGACGATTTCGTCCAGCATGAAACAGCCTGTCGCCTCTAAGTGTTGTCTTCACTGTTCCCTTTGATATATATATATATATATATATATATATATATATATATATATATATATATATATGAAGAAATATAGTCTTAAGGTGTGCTATATTTATGGGGTAAAGTGCTCAATATCAGAGATAGAGTGTAAAATATACAAGTGCAAATCGTCAGGCCACGAGTGCTACATACCCTTTATTTGCTGCTATTTTCCGAACGTATTAGCCTGATGATTCCGTCTAGCATGAAATAGACTGTCGCCTCTATGTTTTGACTTCTATGTTCACTTTTATATATATATATATATATATATATATATATATATATATATATATAATGTTTCTAGTTCTTTCTTTTATGTTTAATTTTTTTTTCCCTCGGGTACCAATTTGTTTGATAGACTTGCAAGTTGTGCTATCAGAAGTTTTTTCCAACCGTATGTTACTAGTAGTTTAATATATATATATATATATGTGTGCGTGCGTGCGTGCGTGCGTCTGTTGTCTGTGTTGATATATTACGAAAGAACTTGTTAGGTTGATGATCCGAAGTTCTTTAGTATTTTTGTTTTAATTTTAAAAAAAACAAAACAGTGCTCGATACAGAAGTAGAGCCTAGATTATAATTATTTTTTTAAAAATATGATCCCATCGCAACATAGAAATTACTATGTTTCGAAACTGGTCAACAGTACTTCAATTTAATTCCAATATTATAAATTAGTAAAACATTTCGTTCCATAGTTATTCCAAAACAATGCTTGAGGATGAAACTGCCACCCAGAAGTTAAGGTTTAATATTGGAATTAAACTTAAATACTGCTGACCAGTTTCAAAACATAATAATTTCTATGTCACGATAGAATCATATTTTAAAAAAAAAATAATAATTATAATATGTACACACACACACACACACACACACACACACATATATATATATATATATATATATATATATATATATATATATATATATATATATATATATATATATATATAATATGATATAGAAAGGTCAAACACTAATATTCCATGGTTATAATTTATTACTTTGAAATCGTAACCATGATCCAAATCATCAGACCTACAAATTAAAAAAGAAATCAGAAAATATAACTCCGGGTATAAAAAACAAAATTTTAGTGAAAGTGAATGTGTGGGAGTGGAAAACAAGTGTGAGAGGGAAATATATATAAAAGCTCTAGAGAGAGGGGTAACAGATGAAAGAAGAACAGGAAGGCCTAACGGTGAAGGTGGGGATTAAAATTTAAGAGAGAGAAGTTTTAAAAAGAGGAGTTAAATAACTGCTTAAAAGAGTGAGATACAGATAAATATGAATTATTTTCCGATGCGTAATTCATTACTGAATCGCAGACATAAATTAAGTTAAAAAAACGACCTATATATATATATATATATATATATATATATATATATATATATATATGTACACATTTTCCTGTCTTCTCCCATTATCATCTTCAGGAATTAAACACATGGACACTACGAAACAGAGACAAAACATTAAAAATTAAAATTAAAAAACCGACACCGGAAACGTGTGGATATATTTGTGTTGACATTACGCACAATAAAAAAAAACGATATGATTTAAAATTACAATCAAGCCAATTCATACTGCCGATGCATATGTGAAAAAATTTCCGTCTGCTTTGCATTACTAACCTTATGTATACAAGAAAAGAGAAGATGAGAGAAAAAAAGGGGAAAGTGTGGGGGTCGCTAACCAAAAAACGAGGGCATTGAAAAGAGAAATGATGTGTAATCAAGAAGAATTATACAAGGCACGTAATATTACCTACAGGTTACAAATTTAACAGAAACATGTAAAAATATTTAAAAATATTTAATCTAGTAAAGGCATACTATTTATATGCCCCAAAACACATACGTATATACACACATACGCAACAATATATATATATATATATATATATATATATATATATATATGGTTGGATAGATGTGAGTTTGAGACCCTGGGTTTCCGCTTTAGCGATCGTCAGACCAAGTTTGTCTGACGATCGCAAAGCGAAAAGCGTGAGACCCAGGATCACAAACTCACATCTATCCAACCAAATATGTTAGCTCTATCTCTGATATTGAGCGCTTTCTAATAAGTACCGCGCATATAATATATAAATAATTATATATATACATATTTAATTATAATTATATACACACACATATTTTTATATATATATATATATATATATATATATATATATATATGTATGTATTTATATATTTTTAAATATAAATGACAATAGCAAAATTCTTGTAGTTACTAACGCGTTTCGTCCAATATCGACTTTCTCAAAGCAAAAAAAAAAAAAAAAAAAAGAAATGAGAAAGTCCATATTGGAGGAAGCGCGTTAGTAACTACAACAATTTTCCTATTGTCATTTATATTTAAAAATATTCTCTCTTTTTAGAGGTTAACGCTGAGAATTTTTTCATATATATATATATATATATATATATATACACACACATTTCATTGAAAACGACAGACAAGGTGAATTTATTTAGTTTTTTATACAATTTCTCATGGGATCTAATTTTTTTTTCTTTTTGGATGATAAATTATATAAAAACTGTCCGAATGTTCCTTTTATCCGAGCGCTTTCGGCTATACATTTAGCCATTTTCAATGATTATATTTTAACTGTTAAAAAAAGAAATAGTTTGTTGTATGTATGTTTTATAAAATGTTTTCATTTTTTTTTTTTTCAAAACACGGTCAAGATATTATGTCCATGTTCAAAGTTTATATTATTAAGTGTTGGTTTGTTTGTTTTTATTAATAAAGCTTCCATTATTTTTAGCCTTTTTTTTACATGTAGATGATACTATTATATTTGTGTTGTCAACAAGTATGTTACGTATAGTGTCCGGTAGGTCTCCATGAATATTTAAATGAGATCTAACTGAGCTATGATTAGAAAAGTGTAGAGTGAGTCTGCGTGTCAAACATGTTGTAGTGTGGCCTATATAATTATTTACGAATTTTGATTGATCAGGAATACAATTCCTTAATGGGCATTTAAATTCGTAAATAATATTTGCTCTATTTAATTTAATTCTAAGAGGTGAATTATTATTTTTAACTATAAGGTTAGAGGTTTTAAATTTTTTGTAATAAATTATTTAATTTTTTTCCTATTGTCAACTGGTGTTATGCATTTTTTATAATGTTCTTAATTCTGCATTCATCCTGATAATAATTTTCGTTCATCTGATTTTTATAATAAAATATTAATATTATTGTTTATGTTTCTATTCTCGCCGTTGCTATTAGCTACCTTAGACAGAAAACGCCTAATGTGGAAATCCAACAATTGATTTGGAAATCCGTTATTAAAATCAGCGTTTGCTTTACATTGTTTAATTCTTTAAAGAAAATCGTGCGAGAGAATGAGTTCTTGTGCGCTCTCGTGAGGAAATTTTTAGTAGCACTTATTTTATATCTAAGAGGGCATTCACTAGAGAAATTAAAATGGCAAGAGTCTTTACTAGTTGTTTTTTTAAACAGAAGTTTTAAAAGTATTATTACTAAAATCGTTTTCAATGAAATGTGCCTGAAAGAAGGATTGCTGCCTAAATACACACGCACACACACATATATATATATATTAATTTTTGTATTCGTTAATGCTTTCTGTCTATCTTTTAGTTTTCATTTACTGTCTTCTTTCGATTTCATTTCTCTTTTATTTATTATTTCATCTTTTTATTTTATTTTTCCAATTCTTTCATGGTTTCTCTGTAGCTTTCAGTATACAGAATATAATTTCTTTTTTCTATTGTTTTGTCCACAGAATCTCTAATGTGGCGTTTGAAACCATTTTTGATTTCTTTGACTGAATTCTGTTCTGAGTCGATCGATAGAAATCAGTTGAGAATTCCCATCAGCCGCGTCACTCATTTCATTTTTGCGAATAAACATCATACATTTTATATTCAGAGACAAGAAAGCCTCATGCTTCTTGGTCTGTAAGCCTTTGATCTGAACCCTTGCCAGCACCTTCAGAATTTTCTATTATTTATATTGATCATATTAGTGTTTTCCTTTAAGCAAAGCTTTGATGAAATAGTTTTACTTCTTCTTGAGAAACTGCTCATGTAACTACGGTGGTTTTTTTTTTTAAAGATAGATGAAACGAATAAAAAAAGAAAAGAATTTGATAACTCTTTTATTTGCTGCTATTTTCCCAACGTATTAAACAACAAAAAAAGGTTTTATCAGTATGCGTTTTTAAAGCAGACTTTACTGAAACTACTAAATGTCTAGTGACTTCCTTTTCCTTTAAGAGCATCGTGTTTTCACAGTACTGATAGCAGACACGAAAAAGAAATGACAAAACCTTCTCCATGACGTAGCGAAGGATAGCGAGAATCGACTAAGCATAAACGGCAAGAAGACATAATGCAAGGTCATCAGTAAAAGGAAGAGCTCGAAATGAAGTTATAGGTGGGGGAAACTAAAATCAAGCTAGAGCGGAAATTTAAATATCTGGGAAGTGTTCTAACAGAGAATGGTAATTACGACACTGAGATCCGAAGACGTATTGGGATGGCCAAAGAAGCATTCCAAAAGCTAAGCAGAGAATTAAGAGACAGGAAAGTTTCTTTAGAAACAAAGAAAAGAGTACTGGACTGTTACGTAATATCAGTCCTTCTATATGGCAGTGAATGCAGGACAATCTCTTCAAAGATGAAGAAGAGATTTAAGGTTTTGAAGAGAATGGAGACAGTGATCAGGAAGAGGCATCTGAAATTTCTGGGGCACGTAATGAGGAAGGAAGGCTTGGAAAATCTGATGCTCACAGGATAGAGAGCGGGAAAGTGGAAGAGTCGAAAACAACGCTTGACATACTTAATGTGCTTGAGCAAGTAGATGGTAGAACAGAATCTGGAAGAAATAAGAAAAAGGTAAAAATTAATTAAGAGCTACAAGAGACAGGAAGAGATGGAGGGCTATGATCGCCCAAGTCCTGAAGGGACACGACGCATAAAAGAAGAAGAAGGTCGGGTTTAATTTAATTTGCAATTTCTCAAAAGATAAATTCCGCTAAAAAAGCTTATACCGTACGGAATAAATGATTTAAAATGGACATTTATATCAGTAAGTTGATATAAAAATGTGTTCTTTAAAAAAAGAGGGCATACATGTCATTAGATTTTTAATAAAATTAAAGCAAGAAATACATTGTCTATTAAGTATGTCTCTAGCTTCGATCTGGTTCAGACCTACTCAGCCCGACTAGTCACATTAATTTTATTTCATTCTTTTTTTTACTTACATTCTTTGTTTAATTTTTTTCTTTAATTCTTTTTTCTTCTTTATTATGAACAATATCAACAAAATGTATTTCGGTCAATATTTTGAGGCAGGGAGTTTAAACAATTAATTTTGGATTGAACCGAAGTCAAGAACAAAAAACGGCGCTTTTACGAATTTTTTTTTTTTTTGCTTTGAAATTGATATACTTGAATGTTGAATGTCGCCACTTATATATATATATATATATATATATATATATATATATATATATATATCTAATTTTCTAACATTACTCATAATTAAACATCAAGAAGAGGCTGCTGAAATTTCTGATGAGAAAGGAGGGCTTGGGAAATCTGATACTCACAGGGCGGATAGAGGGAAAGTGGGCCAAGGGAAAGCAATGCGTGACATACTTAACAGGCTTAAGCAAGTGGTTGGCAGAACAAGGTCTGGGAGAAATAACGAAAAGTCAAAGCTTATTGTGAGCTACGAGGGACAGGAGGAGGTGGAGGGCCATGATCGCCTAAGGCTTGAAGGGACATGGCACATAAAAGAAGAAGGTCGGATTAAATTTAATTTGCAATTTCTCAAAAGATACATTCCTCTAAAAAAAACAACACTTTTCTGTACGGAATAAATCATTTAAAATGGACATTTAAAAACAGTACTTGGAAATAAAAGTTTTTGACTAGTAATAAAGACAGAATGCATGGGCATCAGTAAAAGGATGAGCCCTAAATGCGATCTGCAGGTCGGGGGCACTAATATCAAGCAGGTGTGGAAATTTAAATACCTGGGGAGTGCTCTGACAGAGGACGGTAAATGCCACGCTGAGATCTGAAGACGTATTGGGATGGTCAAAGACGTATTCCAAAAGCTAGACAGAATATTACAAGACAAGAGAATTTCTTTGGAAACAAAGAAAATAGTACTGAACTGCTATGTGACATCTATCCTCCTTAACGGCAGCGAATGTTGGACGGTTTCCTCAAAGATGAGGTTCAAGGCAAAGGAGGTATGGTTCTACAGAAGGATGCTGAGGATATCATAGACCGAGCGTGTGTGCAACTATTTGAAGATAATGCAAACAAGGAGGAAACTTATACTTTATACCAGGAAGAAGCAGATGAAATTTCTGGGACACGTAATGAGAAAGAAGGTTTGGAGAATCTGATACTCTCAGGTCGAAAAGAGTGAGAGAGAGAGAGAAGGGAAAACAACGTATGATATACCTAGCGGCCTTAAGCAAGTGGGTGACAGAACATAGCCTGGGGGAAGTAGCAAAGGGACAAACATATTGAGAGGTACACGGGATAGGGAGAAGTGGAGGGCCATGATCCTGAGAGGATACGGTACATAAAATGAAAAGAAGACGAAATTTACCATCTACCTGCGTCTGTGTTATCTACATGGACTTAACACTGACAAATGAGCTGGCACGTCTTTTGTACAGTTTTATATACGAATGAAACAGAAGTCTCCCACAAAGATCAAGAGAGAGAAAGTATGTCGCTATATGTAATATTTGTTAGATTGTTAAATAGAGATAAAATATTATTTTGTGTGAATCCTGTTTTTAGATGATAGTTGAATTTGCAACTTTTTTTTAATCGTCGACGCTTCGAATTTATTTGTCTCAAAGCGACTGTGGCGCCACTGACAGAGAAGGAGGCGCTCTAATAGGATCGATCAATGATTTATTGATTTTATCCACTTCCTTGCAGAGCTGAGAGCGATGCGGCTATTGTCGATATGCATCGCTTGACGGCTGGCGCCTCTATTAAGTTTAATGTAGTCATTGATCCTAACTTGTTAACCATCACCCTATACTAGACGGCTGAACAGTTATTTTAAATTTTATAACAGTAGACGATTAATTCGTTTGTTTTCGGTTTTCTTTTTTATATCTTTATAGTCTAAATAGATTTCTATTTTTTGAACTCATCTCCAACCCACAGTCACTATAAACACGGAAAAGGTCTGCTGTAAATATCCGAACGAAATTGAAAAAAATGCTTACGCCATTCTGATTGCAAATCGTCATACATTCACAAAAACAGAAAACATAATCGTATCTTTTTCATTTTATTGTTTTTTTTTCAAATAATAAAGATAAGATTAATAGACGAAACTAAAACATAAAACTCGAGCCATGTTTTTAAATAGCCTCGAAAGATCGAGATATTCAGATGTCAAACATGGCGCCAAACCTGTTCAGAAATATCTAAACTGTCAGTTGTATACAACCGCTTTCTAAGATTCATGATGAAAAAAGGTTTTGAGTGACTAAAGCTTGAGGGTCTTGGCAAAGATAACCAGTCTTTGAACATTTTGGACTGGCGCTACAGAATCACAAACAAAGAACTCTACTAAATAACGGATACCACATCACTTGAAGACTACCAACATCAGCAACAACTAAAATGGATAGCACATGTAACCGGAAGAATAAATAAGCACATAATAAAAATGTTAATATTCCACACCACTTCAAATAGATGATTCGGAAGATCCCCCACCTAAACAATAAATGGGACTTAAGATAAACCTTTCCCAAACAGAAAGTATGGCTGGAATTGGAATGAAAACACCGACTCTGAATCCATGATAAAAATTCACGATGTGGAATTATTAAATACTAAACACTTCGGTTTCTTTGGCGTGTGGATCATCTGTAACAAATTAAGCGTAGGAGAAAAGGAAACGGAACCCAGACTAGGCTGTGCCAGATATAGTTTCACACAACACCGGAAATTGTTACATAACCAAAACATCAAACTTAAAACTCGAGTCATGTTCTGAACTAGCCTCGTCAAATCGAGACTTTTATATGGATGTCATGCATGGCACCAAATCAGTTCAGAAATATCTAAACTGTTAGTTGTATACAACTGCTTTCTAAGATTAATGGCAAAAAAAAGGCTTTCAGTGACTAAAGCCTGGGGGTCTTGGCAAAGATCATCCTTCTTCGAACATTGTGGACAGGGGTGACAAAATCACAAAAAGAGCTGCATCGAGTAACAGAAATCACATCACTGGAGGACTACCAACAGCAGCAACAACTAAAATGGATAGCACATATAACTCGAAGAGAAAATAATGACATAATTAAGAGGTGAACATTCCACACCATTTCAAACAGAAGTTTCGGAATGAAATGTCCATCAATACTGGAAAGAGTGGTAAAACTGACGGCACTTGAGAAAGCTGTTTTCTAACAAAAATCACCCGAAAACAGCACTGGCTTCTCGGTCAATGAATGCCAAATGTTTCCTTATAGGGAAATGGTTAATATTACCATTATCCGTCTATGAGTGCATAAATCATAATGAATATTTAAGTGCGTGCATTTAGTTGTCTACATCGGTATCTCTCTGTCTATCTATCTATCTATCTATCTATCTATCTATCTATCTATCTATCAATTTTTTTTATATCTATCTATTTATCTATGAGTGCATAAGTCATAATGCATATTTAAGCGCGTGTATTTAGTTGTATGCATCGGTGTTTATCTATCTATCTATCTATCTATCTATCTATCTATCTATCTATCTATCTATCTTTTCTTTCCAGCAGGTCATCCCATAAGTTCTGTCCGAATTTTGAATAAAGAAAACAAGTGACCAAATGTTACATTTAATTACAGATTCAATCAACAATGTATTTTCCCTGATTATAGATGACTTCGTTCCATCTATTAACAAGCTTATTAATTCCATTACTGTAAAATTCTTTTTGATTGAAGAACTCACAAATGTCAGTTTTAACCTCTTCCTGTGTTACAAAAGCTGTTTCGTCCAAATGATTCTGTAAGCTACGAAACAAATGGTAGTCTGAAGGAGCAAGATCGGGAGAATAAGGTGGATGAGGAATTTTCTCCCAACCAAGTTCTTCGATCTTTTGTGACGTGATTCTTGCTGTGTGGAGTCGCGCATTGTCCTGATGAAACATCACCTCTTTACGATTCACTAGAGTAGGTCTTTTTTTCCTCAAAGCTTGGTTCAAATGCTTTAATTTCTGGCAGTATATTTGAGCATTAATTGTTGCATTAGGTGGTATGAATTCAAAGTGGATTATTCTTTAGCGATCCCACCAGATTGAAAGAAGAACCTTTTGCCCATGAAGTTCCCTCCTCGGCTGTGGCTGGGGTCTTTCCCCTTTACCAAGTCACTGTCTACGACGCTTAACATTTCGATAAAAGATCCATTTTTCGTCGCCAGTCACAAGTCTATCCAAAAAAGGTGAAACAAGTTGGCGATAATGGAGAGAAGAGCAGATGTCAATTCGGGATTTGAGGTTGTTTTCAGACAATTCATGAGGCACCCATTTTCCAAGTTTAGGAACTTTTCCAAGTTGTTGAAGATGACGATGAACAGTTGTATGGTTTGAACTGAGAACCACTGCCAATTCCTCAACTGATAAAGCAGGATTTTCTTCAAGGGCTGCTTCAAGAAGCTTTTCATCAAACTCAACTGGACGTCCGGTTCGATCTTCATCTTCAAGGGTGAAATCTCCACCTCTGAATTTTGCAAACCATCTTCTGCAGGTTCTTTCATTCACACATCCTCTCCATAAACTGAGTGAATGTTGAATGTTTCTACCCGCTTCGGCTGCTGAGTTTCCTTTCTTGAACTCATAAAGCCTTATGTGCCTCAAATGATTCTTGGGTACTTCCATGTTAGCAGGGATTTAATTAAACAAAATTTAATTTTATTGTTCTCTGAAATAAAATTTGATGAGTTTAAATGCATCTAAACATAAAAATAATGTTCAGCTCCATTAGACATTATAAAATCCTCTTTAAATTTTGTTCATTTTAACAAAAAGTTAAAATTCGGACAGAACTTATGGGATGACCTGATATCTATCTTCCTCCCTGTTCTTTTCATGCATATATGCGTCTATCTTCCTTTTCTATCTATCTATCTATCTATCTATCTATCTATCTATCTATCTATCTATCTATCTATCTATCTATCTATCTATCCCAGTCTGTTCATATCTATCTCTATTTTCTATCTATCTATCTATCCATCTATCTATCATTCATCTATCATCTATCTATCCCAGTCTGTTCATATCTATCTCAGTGTGTTCATTTTCTATCTATCTATCTATCTATCTATCTATCTATCTATCTATCTATCTATCTATCTATCCCAGTCTGTTCATATCTATCTCAGTGTGTTCATTTTCTATCTATCTATCTATCTATCTATCTATCATTTTCATCTATCTATCTATCCCAGTCTGTTCATATTCATTTCAGTGTGTTCATCATTTTCTATCTATCTATCTATCTATCTATCTATCTATCCCAGTCTGTTCATATCTATCTCAGTGTGTTCATTTTCATTCATCTATCTATCTATCTATCTTCTATCTATCATCTATCTATCTATCTATCTATGATGATTAAGTTCATATCTAAATCTATCATCTATCTATAGGCTAATGTATCTTGATGATTGCTTAAACCATTATAGGCTAATGTTCTTGTTGGGTGATAACAATATAATAGTTTCCTAAGATCGTGATGATTTGAGTGCCACTAATATTTTATGCGAAAATGTTACCTGCGGACAGGCAAATTGATTAATTGACGCAAATTGAATTTTTGCCAAGTTAACCTTGTTATCAATAATAAAATGTCCAGGTAGAGAAAGGAAGAAATAAAAATGAAAATAATCTTCTTAATCTAATGAGAAGTTCTTCAGATTGTATTTTTTTCAAAAAGAGATATTTCTCTGTTTCTCTTTCGAAGCGAATAGCAAAACTCGAAAGGGGTTCATTCATTGCTTTTTCGTCTTATGTTGGGCAGGTCTTTCGAGTGTTTTAATCTTATTTTCTTTTCTTTTAAGAAACCATTTTCTGTCGACTTTGTTGATACCAGCACTTTGGGTTGATTCTTGTTGAGTTAAAAATGGAACATTCTCCAAGACAAACATCGAAGATATTTGAAATTTTCAGAAATCGTTTTAGTCGTAATTAAAATTAATTAACAGCAATTAAAATTAACGATGGTAGTTAATTCTGAATAAAAACCTATTTAAGGGTTTTTGAAGAATGTGTCTGTTAGCCATAACTTGTGCTGAATGTTACATGAAGTGTCATATGCAGAGATCTCTGAACGAATATCAATGTTACCAGAGTTGATTTTTACCTTGCTACGTAAGAACAAGACTACCCGCACAAGGCATGAAAAGACATGAAAACAGGGGAAAAACAAATATGTGTCAGTAGTGTAATAGTAATGTTAGATGTTTCCTTATAAGGAAACATTCAATATTCAGTGATCGAGCAGACGGTGTTATTGTCCGGTAAAAATTAAAAACTTTTTCTCTTAAAATAATTTTTCAGGAAAATAGGTTTCTCAAGGTCAGTATCTGTTATTGCTCTTTATATATTTTGAATTAATTAACCCCAAGAAAGGCGATAATGCCACTAAGACGCAATGGACTACAAGACATCATATTCGTAGGAGTTGTGTTTCTTGGACAGATAGCCTGACGGAGTCCAACCCTGTCCAGGCCTGTTTGGAATTCCAAATTACTTTCTCCTAGACAGATTGCCGCAGAAGGCTATAGAACACAGTCTCTCCTGATATTTACCGATAGCTGAATGCAAGGAATCGACTGAAATTCGAACTCGGCTCTCCGATTCCTCAATCCGAGCCGATATCCATTACGCCACACGTAAAGCCATTAAATGTACCCTTCAAAAGTTGTGACGTTATAAAACTTTCACTTTAGGAGTTTTCCTTCTCCCAGACCGGTTGCCACCCAGTCTGTCCTGCTATTTACCCTTAGTAGGGAGAAGAAGTAAAGGATTCATCGCTTTTCCACGAATATTAGTACGTAAGTGGATGCAATGGATCCGACTGGAATTCGAACTCGGCACTCTAATTCTTCAGTCCGAGTTGCTATCCATTACTCCACCGAAAATCCACAGCGTGTAAGAAAAAATGTAAAAGGAATCGGAAAGCCAATCCTAAGCAGGAAGTAAGGGATAAACCTCTACTCCTGTTCAAAAGGGTTGGGAGTAGTATGAACCCTTATTGAAGAGGGTTTCCTTTCTAACCTTTTATTTGAAGTAGTGTAGAACATCAACACCTTGATTATACTATTATTTCTTTTTCTTTGAGTTACACGTGCAATCCATTTTAGTTATTGCTGCTGTTGAAAGTCTTCAAGTGTTGTTGTTTCTGTTATTTGTTAATTTCTTTGTGATTCTGTAGCATAAGTCAATGATGTTCGACTTAGGATGGTCCCCGCTAAGACCTACAGCGTTCATCGGCTCGAGGTAGCCATTAACCATCGATCTGAGAAAGCGGTTGTCTACAGCTAATAATTTAGATATTTTTCTACGAGTTTCACTCCATTCTTGGCATCTACACGAAAGTCTCGAACTGGCGAAGCTATTTAAGAACGCAGTTCGAGTTTTGAGCGGTATTGTACGAAGGTACCATGAAGACACCCTATCCTAAGTACAATTTTCTTATCTGCCGTACTGAATTTGTTATAACTGATCTATGTACCAAGGAATTTGAAGTGTTTAAGCCTTGAGAGCCATTGCAAAACCCATAAGGATGAAGCAGTAAAAACTACGTATTCATTGTACAGA
>CAHIKZ030005136.1:1252500-1255000 GCA_903632075.3 Acanthosepion pharaonis
TACACTATTACGAACTCTTGTCTTCTAAATTACGATAGCCAATGCCCGAAAAGATATAAAATGGCAGTGATAACAAACTTTGTAAATAGAGCACACCAAAATTCCTCTTCTCCCTGCAAAATATTTCTAAGCGAACTAAAACACATAAAATTTTAAAAACTAATGAACAATAATTTTCCTAACTACATCATTGACAAGCAAATAAACTTATTCTTACAAAAAATACACGACGCCAGTAACAAAAATACAACACCATAAAACATTAATCAAATGCCTATATCAGACACACTACTACCTCCTTAAGTAGACGTCTTACCTGTCACCTTTCGAAGCAGAAGGCGATTATTAAACATTTATGAACTCATAATCTATAAGAACCTTTAAGTAAAGTTCTAGCCGATAACACAACGATTAAATCAAAGATCAAAACATTAACATCTTTTATTGCAACCAGATGCATAATAATTATAAGCAAGATGAATTTGCTAAAAGGAAAATCATTAAAAACCATATTTCTGCAGTACCCCCTAGAAAACATATAGAGTTCATAATATATTATAGAAAAAGGAAAGCCGCAAACCTTGTCGCCACCAACCGAAATAACCCCACTATGACCAACATAGTGTGCCAATTTCAATACCCAGTACAAGACTGTTACTTGTTAAAAATCAATTGCCTATACCAGACACACTACTACCTCCTTAAGTAGACGTCTTACCTGCCAGCTTTCGAAGCAGAGTGCGATTATTAAACATTTATGAACTCATAATCTATAAGAATCTTTGAGGAAAGTTCTAGTTGATAACATAAAGATTATTTTCAAATCACATAGTCGTACACGACTCATCATTAGGGAAGAACTGCTAATTAAATACCATTCTCCCGCTCTCAATCTTACATTATTTAGCAGTGGAGACCGCGTGTTATAGATTTTCTAAAAATAGAAGTGATGCCCTGGTCAACCGGCCACTCATTGTACGTGACCGCCAACAAACCATACAACCCACTGCACGTACTCCACACAGCTAAACTATTATGTAGAAGTCAACACGCAGAAATTCACCATCCAAAAATAACATCCTTGATAATGGTTAGAGAACTAGCCGAAAGTGCTCGGAAAAATTATAACCATGGACAATTTCTATATTCTTTAAACCCTGAAAAACGGAAAAGGTGTTAGAATTTGATAGTTTGAAATTGTCGAAAGTATCTTATTATTCAAGGAATTGATAATTAATGTCTCATTAAGTTCTGTTAGCGAAGTGATTTTGCCATTAATCACATTAATATTGCTGTTTAATTCTTTGTATAATTGTTTTCTTTATGATACAAAATATAATCTGTACACTCTAATATATATATATGTATGAACGCACAACCTTTAAAAATTCAAAATCAAACTCAGCGTTGCTTCTGCGTGTTCCAAAACCAATAACTCATTTCAATAGCATTTTCGGATACAACAACACATATATTTTCGTTGTCCTCTTATTACTAAGAGAAAAGAACAAGAACAACATCTATTCTATACCTGAAGATGTCTGTAGGAACAGACGAAAGCTTGTAGTAAAAATAACAACTAATACGGCAGAAATTTATATAAACAAGGATCATTTCATTCATAACGGATTCGGAGGTTTTTGTATACTATTTGAATTGTTTGCGATGGTGGATGTCTCGCCATTTAAATCATTAACCTTTGCATTAGTTTTGTGTGAATAATTCATGTATTTGTAAATTGATTGCACGTTTATTGTAATATATATATATATATATATGGATGGGTTAGATTTTAGAAGTAAACAAATGAACTGAACTCTGGGTATTAAATAAAAAAAATATTGGCTTTTATCTGAAGTTGAATATCAGAAGCAACTTGAAGCACTGAACGAGCGTAAAAAAATGACGAAGATGGAATTGGTGATTCAAGTAATTTCTTCGAAAATCATTAGTCAAAATCCTGATTATACTGGATTACACAAATTGTTACCATTTCAACCACCGTACAAGGTCCAGTAATACAAAAACTCTATGTAATCTATTTCATAAAAAACTTTATTATGCATTGCAATTAGCAACCATTTGCTAACACTTTTATTTTCTCATGGGGAAATAATTAACAATTATAGTCTTTCTGGCCATCCTTAGAAAACTAATTTCGACGTTTTCCTCGGGGATAGTTCGATAAGTCTTCCATAAATTATTTCCACTCGCAGTCATTTTAAAATTACGACCCCCCACCACTTAAATGAACTCTTGGGAATTAGTTCAGACGCAAGGTGATAAACTCTGGTCAGTCGGACGAAATTCTTGAGCCATTAATAGCCAAATTTCTCACATCTAATAATCACACATTAATTGTATAACATCACAAAAGGTCAAAGTTCATAAATGTAATTAAAGGTTATGAAACATCGTCTTATTTGTCATCTTGAAAGAATGTGGAGACCAGATTGGATGAGAAGGACGCTGGAGTGACACACACACACACACACACACA
>CAHIKZ030005136.1:1257500-1320000 GCA_903632075.3 Acanthosepion pharaonis
ATATATATATATATATATATATATATATATATATATATATATATATATATATATATATATATATATATTATAATTATTTTTTTAAATATGTTTCCATCGTGGCACAGAAATTACGATGTTACAAAACCAAAACTTAAATCTTAAATTTAAAATTTGAAGTTCTGCTCCATTTTCAAGCGATGCTATGAATAAACTTTGAAAAAAATTGATTTACTCTATTTATAAGGCAAATAGTATTATATATTTTAAGTTGGTGGATGAATAAGAATTCAGAATATTTCATTAAGCGGGTGTTGGCTTTTTTTTATGAAAGAAGATACAAGTATAATGTTTTTGTTGCAAATTGAAGTCGGTTAAGGTTAGGTGCAGGTTGGAGATTTCTATCTGTTGATAATGAGTTCCTTTTATGCGAACGTGTTATCAGTGTCTCGTTTTTTATTTTATTGTGGATTATAATACAATACATTTGGCATTTATATTTAATTTTTATTTATTTTCTTGTATTCTAAAACTAGATCGAGATTTTCTTAAAGGGGTTTTCAAATATGATTAAGTTATATTATTTATATTTATATTTTTATTTATAAAGATCTAAATAACTATATTTATTTCATTTACTAATAAACTATATATGGTATTGTAAAATTAAAATATTAGAATTCAATTACCCATTTATAAATTAATTTATTCATGATCAAATAATAGATATAAAATTATGCAAATTATTTTTATAATTAATTATTTGAAAAAATAATTAATTATAAAAATAAAATATGAGACAATGTCTACAAAAATTGCTATTTCATTTCTTTGATTTAATAAATAAAATGAAATAGTTTGGTTTGGTTGTTTTGTTTTATGGCATATCAACCTCAGTGGGTCATTTAATGCCATCAAAATTTTTCAAATAGATACATAGCGATAGTTTGGTAAAAAAGGTGTGTATGTATTCATATTTGAACCATTTTTCAATTACTTATATTTTTGAGTACAATCACTATTATTATTTGTAATATTTTTTTCCAAAAAACATATTGCTGGTAATAGTTTTTTTTTTTCAAAAATTAATTTCTGGTAATAATTTTTTTTCAAAGTATTAAAACATATTTTTACACTTTTATTATGCTTTTTACCTCGGGGGTTAAATACTTGCCGATAGCTGGGACCCTAACAGGTGCTACCACCCCGTGTCAGTGTGGACCTAGGAAAGGCAGCAATTAAGAGGTGGTTCCACGCTCCTCAAAACCATTTGATCAGAGGCCTTGCTGTTGGACATAGTTTATTGTTTAAACTTGGACGCGGATGTAGTTTATCGTCATACCCGGGACGTCCCATGGCTTGGGTCTTACCCCTCTGCATAATTGTAGTCAGCGTATTCTACGGACCCCAGCCGACAGGGCGAAAGGAAATAGTAGAGAGAATTATGGGAAGGAAGAAAGCTATAAAGCTCCTTCGAAAATAGGAGTCGGCATCTTTTTCGTGTTCGTTTTGTATGAGAAAGCTTGCAAGAAGGAACAAGATTTAAGAGAAGGAAGAGAGAGATCTGATACCAGGAGAACTTTATTTTTAGATATTTAGTCCTAGGAGAACTTTCTTTATATTTTTTGAACCACGTGACCCTTAAACTGCCATTTTTAACCTTCAAGTTAGAACAACGCCACTGAGCTTTCCTCTTTGGTCAAAACTGGCATGGATTGCTTTCATTTTAGCAATGGTTCACACGAGCATACTCTGCCGCTATAACGCTAGAAAACACTATTTCTGGATATACCGGCGTGACATCACCCAACACAGTAGACACCGAGCTTGGTTACTAGGACCACTCTGTGGTAGCTATTAATATTTCGTTATGATCATCTAATAAACAGCAAAACCCTATTCATAAGGCCTCTTTGCGTTACCAACAGGCTGATTTGGACTCACTCAGTGATTTTATTCGTGACCCCACTTCGAGTGACATCTTTAACTTTCCAAATGAAAATATCGCCGCTGATGTTTCTTTTAGGGTTAAAGCCAACATGGACGCTTTCAAACCTTCTAGGAAATATCTGGTGAAACCTCAATCTTGTACATGTTTCACACCAGCATGCTTGGCCGCTATAGCATACATGAGCCACTATTTTCGGCTATACCAGCGTGACAGCTCTCATCACAACAGGCGCCTAATCGTTGAGTCACCGCATTGCATCTAACAAATTTGGCGATCAGGATTACTGGCGGGTCTGTAATAATGTATTAAATAAGTGTAAGGTCTCTATTCTTCACCTCTTCAATCAATTTGAGGTGTTAACATTCTCTGCTGACAATTTTGAATGTTTTCCCCGTAAATTCTCCTCAAGCTCTACTTTAACTCATCTGGAATATACCTGCTTAATTTCTCACTTAGAACTGTGTCTCTGTTGAGTGATATGCATATGACCTCTTCTATAGTTTCTACTATCATTTCTAACATAGATCCCCACAAAGAATGTGGACCCGATGGTGTCCCTGTAATAATCAATGTGTGCCCCCGAACTGGCTCATGTTCTCTCAAAACTGTATGATAAATGCCTCGCTTCCCACTTCTTTCCTGTCCTCTGGAAGTCATCGTCTGTTGTTCCAGTTTTAAGAACTCTTGTGAACCGCCCGACCCATCCAATTATGGTATCCGGTAAATTGCTCGAAATCAATTGCTCGGCAGTAAATTACTCGAAATCAATTGCTCGACAGTAAATTGCTCAAAATCAGTTGCTCGACTGTAAATTGCTCGAAATCAGTTGCTCGACTGTAAATTGCTCGAAATCAATTGCTCGACTGTAAATTGCTCGAAATCAGTTGCTCGGCAGTAAATTGCTCAAAATCAATTGCTCGACTGTAAATTGCTCGAAATCAGTTGCTCGACTGTAAATTGCTCGAAATCAATTGCTCGACTGTAAATTGCTCGAAATCAATTGCTCGAAATCAGTTGCTCGGCAGTAAATTGCTCGAAATCAATTGCTCGACTGTAAATTGCTCGAAATCAATTGCTCGACTGTAAATTGCTCGAAATCAATTGCTCGACTGTAAATTGCTCAAAATCAATTGCTCGACTGTAAATTGCTCGAAATCAATTGTCGACTGTAAATTGCTCGAAATCAATTGCTCGACTGTAAATTGCTCGAAATCAATTGCTCGAAATCAGTTGCTCGGCAGTAAATTGCTCGAAATCAATTGCTCGACTGTAAATTGCTCGAAATCAATTGCTCGACAGTAAATTTATTGTCGAGCAATTGATTTCGAGCAATTTACCTAGTTCCCCCAACTATCGGCTTATTTGCATTTTACCTTTTTTGGGGGGTGGGGGGAGCTCCTAGAGGCCCTAATCAGTGCGGAATTGGCTCATCATCTCTCATCGCGGGCCCTTTTTTCAGAAAAGCAATATGGCTTTCGTTTCTCCAGATCAACTGCTGATGTACTGACGATAATTGCGGAAAGAGTCTATCATTCTCTAGAAAAAAAAAACAAAAACAAAAAAACAAAACAAAACAAAAAACCTAAACAAAAGAAAAAAACGGTACAGTCCGGTATGTAGCATTGCACATCTCGAAAGCCATTGACAGGTCTTCTTCACAAGCAGAAAAGTTACGGTGTAACCGGACAAATTTTTGAACTGATCCAGTCTTTCCTAACAAATCGTGAAATGAAAGTCATCCTGAACGGCCACTCGTCTTGATCCTTTCCTGGTAACGCGGGAATCCCTCAGGGCTCGATGCTTGGTTTAACTCTATTTTAATTTTCATTAATTTCCTCCCCGCTGACATCAGCTCTCAACTTGGCATCTACCATTTAATCCTGTCTTGATAGTAATGCTGATCAGTCCAACAAGATCAAAATGGCAACTGATGTCCAAGACCACCTCAAGTCCGCCGTTTACTGACGCAAAACATGGCTTCTTAATTATGAGGTTTTTGACAAAATAATCTGAATGAAGATCTGCTTTCTTTAAAAAAAGGGGGCAAATCGAATCCTGCTGGCAGGGACGTTCTTCGTGGGAGAGCATTAAATCATACTTGGTTAAACAGTGGTATTTCTCTACAGAGGGGAACGCCTTTTCGATGCTTGCCAGGATAAACAGTTTACTTTACTAAGCTTTCTCGAATAAGCACACTGGTAGACGTAATACGCGCAGTTTAATAAATTTAAAATGGAGGGTCTATTTCAAATAAGAAATATCAACAATAATTACGTTTTATTTCTTGCCGAACTACTTGATAGATAACCAAATTAAAACAATAACATTAACATTTTCTATAAAAATTAAATAGTTGTTAACTAGAAGCAGGAAGCATTTTTTTTTCTTTAGAAACATTACAAAGAAATACGCAACGTCCATCGATCAGAATAAGAAAATCAAATTAACTATATATCATAAAAAATTTAAAGCAGCTAACCTTATTGTCAACAGCAATAATTCACCTGCAAGATCCAAATTACAGAGAAACAATATAATTTATGAATTTTCATGGCCCTTAAGGAATTGCGTTTGTGATCAAACCAAATTCATGAATAATTATACTGAGTATACCACTACACGCCTATCAAGAAGACTCACATTACATCATTCTGATCATAACTCATTTAGGATCCATTTAAAAACACACCAAAATCCGTTGGCAACATACACACATAAGAGCCTCATCGACTTATGGAAATATTGATAACAAAAAAAGCCAAGACTCAATAATACCAGCCATGAACACGGCCACAAGTTGTTGATCGTGTTTGGAAAATAACTAAAAATAAACATTCTCATCATTATAGATAAACATATATACCAGTTGAAAAACAAAACAAAAATGAAATCCATGTTAATGGCTAGTAGAATATCCGAAAGCGCTCGGATGTATGAAACATTTGGACAGTTTTTACGCTAACTATATATATATATATATATATATATATATATATATATATATATATATATTATGAAATGGACAAAGTTCGATAATTATTTTAAGACATTTTTTATGTCTATATATTCTTTTTATAGATCCAAATAATGGAGAAATGTAGTTTAAAAACAATAAAATCGACCTTGCTAACCGAAACGCTCCTCTGTGGCTCAATCGGTTAAAGGCACGTCAGGCTATATGACAGTTCCGTATAGGATACAGGTTCGATTCCTCTCGGAGGACGCATATTTTCTATGAAAATTTCTCGGGCATTCAGGATGGTAAATGTCGTTAATACTGTTTATTATAAACAGAGCATTTGCTTAAATATTTGTATCTATAAAAAGAACGTATAAACATAAATAATGTCTTAAATTATATATATATATAGTGCTGGTGTTAATATATATTTTTCTGCACGAATAGCACAATTCGGTGTTTCACGTACAACGCAATTTTCAAGTGCTGAGTATATATATATATATATATATTCAGTTGTACGTATATGTGTTTGTATCCCTGGGTTTCATGCTGCAAAACTCATAACCATACAACTGAATACGTTTGTTCTATGACAGATATTGAGCAATTTCCACTAAGTACCGCGTATATATATATATATATATATATATATATATATATATATATATATATATATATATTCAATCATGTTTGGTTAAATAATTCAGACGTATTATGTCTATTAATTTTTGTTTTAATCCTTTCAAGTCTACGAATTAATTTCTTGGTGGCTGTAGAAAACTGATAAAGAAAATTTCCATTTTTTTTTCAAATAACTTTATTTTGACCATCTTTAGGGGTTGCATATCTTGATGGATATCTTATGCTTTAACACCGTATATTCAGAATATTGAAGACATTTTTAATTGTACTATTTTGATTTAGTAGTTTTTTTTATATAACACTTTGCTGCTGCAAACATTAAGTACTTTGTTTTTATACTTGCAGGTGACTTTATTTTGGGCTGTAATTTTGCTGATCTAAAGGGCGTTAAGTTTTTGCTGATTCAAGTAATATCTGTCTAAACTGTTATTGGGGACATCAGTGTTTGTTTAAATGTTCTGAGATTGAATTATGATCATTCAAATGAAACGTAAGTCTTCTCGTCCTAAAAGAAAAAAAAAATTTTGAAAAAAATTTAAATCTTTTAAAAAATCTGAAAAGTTACCTCCCTTTCATAGAGCTAAAAAATATATTTTGAATGTTGTTAACGCATCCATAGATATGCAACCCCTGAAGATGATCTCAGATGAAATTGAAAGTACTTGGGAAAATAAAAATTATTTGAATGAAAATTTTGGAATTTTTTATAATCAATTTTCTACAGCCACCAAGAAATTAATTCGTGGACTTGAAAGAATTAAAACTAAAGAAATAGAGATAATACGTCGAAATTATTTAGCCAACCTGCTCTTATTAAAATATTCCTCCTATATATATATATATATATATATATATATATTAATTCAGTGAGTTATAAATATAAGTGTAGTTGTGGATTCGACTACATAGGGAGGACGTTTTGATTCGAGAATAAAACAACATTTACGCCCCCAGGATTTTGAATTCAGCTGCCAGGAAAAGCCAACTAACCAATACTTCTGCTTCTGCTAATGCTGAGCATGTAATAAATTGCAGGAAATGTGTTTTTGATTTTTATCTAGGTCCCACTCCACATTTCACCTCAAGGTTCTAGAGTCCTTGTACATCAGATCCCGTCAGCCTTCCATTTGTAAACAGAGGAAATGCTTACTGGGTCTGAATGTTATTGGACTCAAGTTTTCTTGAAATTCATGTTTTCCTTCCATTCGTTATATTAATTTCATTTACACGATTATATATTTTTTATATTCCAGAAAATAAACTTGATAAATCCTGGGACGAAACCGGTTGTTCTTTTTTAGCCTTTTTAAAAATGCCATATAAATTGTGCTTATTCTTAGGTATCGTTAAATTTTGTACCATATATATATATATATATATATATATATATATATATATATATATATATATATATACATTATTCGGACTATTGTCCTCATCTAGACGTGGCTACTGTCCTTACTGAAGCTCATAGACTAAATTATAAATTCAACTAACGTGTACATAAAACACATACATAAACTTACCAATGTTTACCTATATACACAATTATAAATTCGACCAAGACTTAATATTAGTCAACCAATGTCTACCTGTAGGTTTATATATGAATTCGACCAATTTTTATCTATACACTCACGTATAAATCCAATTAATGTTTATCTATAAACTCAAGCATAAACTTGACCAGCGTTTACCTATAAACAATTATAAAATCGATTAATGCTTACCACTATTTACATTAATCGGACTATAGTCCTCATCTTTGTCGCCATATTTATTACAACGTTTCGGCTGTTGTACGCTCCGGCCTTCTTCAGGTGTTTGGAATGTCGAACTGAACCTTTTATTTCGCTCACTGGGGTAGACTGTTCTAGTTCCACATGCTATATCTAATGGATGTCAGTTATCAGTTATCTTCCATTCGTAGGGACGCCCCACCCAATCATGTTAATTCAGTGATTTTTAAATATAAGTGTAGTATTGGACTCTAGTTTTCTTGAATTTTTTTTCCTTCCATTCGTTTTATTAATTTAATTTAAACGATTATATCTTTGTTTGTTCTTTTTTAGGTTTTTTAAAAATGCCATATAAATTTTGCGTATTCCTAGCTATCGTTAAATTTTGTCCCAGGTAGTTTTTTTACGAAGATTAGAAGCATTTCCACATATCGAGGTTTGTTAGTAGAAGTAGCGAGATTGTAGCTATTGATCGCTTGCTAGTCCTGTCGTGTAGTTTCCAGGACCGGATATTCCCCAGGGGTCACGCTTCTGAGTACTGACCAGGCTCCACTTTGCTTAATTTCGATGCTCTAACCAGTGTTTCATATTCAGACCATTCGTGAATTGTTATACGTTTTAGCGACATCTACTAACACGTCCACAGGTAAACGATTATGTTTCAGTAAATGGGAGGTCTTGAGTGGCGCTTAGGAAGCATGTGACTTGACGAACTCTGTCGATATTTTTAACCGCGCCCACCGACAGAGTAGACGGTGTTGATACTCCCTGAAAGCAAGGTTCTGGGTAGCTGTAGCGAATGCGTGACACCCGACTGACGGCTAAGTATTTATCTGGCTTGGTGCCACAACCTTCTGATGTTTTACTTTGATGGTGAAAGGCGAAAGCAAGACAACAGTACAGGAATCGCCAAGGTTAGGGATATGGGTCACTGAAAGTATTCACTTCCATTAAAACTGAAAAACAGCCGTTTTGCTTAAAAAAAACGAAAAATCAATATGACCACCGCCAACGACATTTTAGTATTGGAGCGCTATATTATACTCTATCTAACTGACACTGAAATCGCATTTTCTATATCTAATGTTTTTAACATAAAGTTTTCAAACATCTAATCTTCATTTCTCGCCAGGTTTCAAAGCCATCATCAGTCCTATGACCTGGTATGTCATAGGATCACTGTGTAAGTGACCATCTGACCAGCTCTCTCCACACGTCTCAGTAGATATGCATTCATGCGTAGTGTGCCACTAGTAAAATAAACCTGGCGGAACCCATTCCTCACCTGATCAGACCGCGGCTGATGTCTCCTGACTTGAAGGTTCGATCTGGGTACGGACGCAGCTGTTTATTCCATTGGTGGGGACTCTCCGCCCTCGCCGTTGATTTCTGAGATCTCATCACCTCATCGACCCGGATATACTGCCAGTAGTTCGGCCCCCGTGTGAAAATTTAGCCCCCATCCAGTTCAAATGAACTCCTCAAGTTTAATTCAGGAGAAAAAGGCAACATCTCCGTATTGGCTTCAAAGTATCTTGTCTATAATTTTCTTTTCACAGATTCTTTTTTTAAGCGTTTCGCCCCAAGCAAGGCTGGAAGCCACTAGCACGCAAAGGGTTTCAGAGTAGAAGCGAAAGCAAAGAAAAGTGATAGAAGAAAGGAGGAAGAGAAGGATAGGGGATAGATCAGGTCATCTGGAGACGTCGATTGACATTACATTTGAATAGTTGTAGTTTGTAGGAGAATGGGTGGGAGTTCCACAGGAGAGAAGTACGAGACATGAAGCTATTGGAGTAGAATTAAATTCATGAAGTCTGGGAACCAGCGAAAGCAGCTCATCGGACCAATTACCATGAAAGTATTTGTAAAAAAGACAGAGGGAGGCAAAGGAACGTCTGTGAAAGAGCGACTGCAGACGAGATGCCAGATAAGGGCCAATTACATTGCATATCCGTCTCTGGATTTTATCAAGGACCTTGAGACAAACAGAAGAGGCTCCAGACCATATATGGCAGCAATACTCCATGCAAGGGCGAATGGTTTATTGGTTGATTTGAAGGATCGACTCTGGCGAGAAAAATTTCCTGGTGCGGCACAGGGAGCCAACTTTCCTTGCGGTGGACGAAGCTATTGACTCAATGTATTTGTTCCATCTCAGGTCAGTAGTCAATTTGAGACCAAGCAGTCACAAAGAGGAGCTCTCGTGGAGTTTAGTGTCAGTCATTCTAATGGCGGTTGCAGGGGTGGTTCTCTGTGATGAGTAATAGAGAGCAGTTTTGTTTTTGAGGCGTTAATTTTAGCCAGCCAATTCCTGCCCGACTCCACAAGCGATTGGAGGTCTTTTTCGAGACAAACGGCCAGGTTAGGTTTGTCAGCGACACTAGATTTGTTTTTGAGGCAGGAGTAAATAGTAGTGTCGTCCGCGTAAAGAAGGATGAAGACTAGATTGGCCGGAATGTTGTGTTAATAGCAGTAATCATCCAGAGAAATAGATGAAGGGGATGTTTGATGCCATAAACAAGACATTTGATTGATTGATCGATTGATTGAGTGATTCATTTTTTACGGCTTATCAACCCTTTGCAGGTTATTTAAAGCCAGAATATATTTTTAAATTCTAAGATTTTTTTAGATAATAAAGGTTTAGTAATAAAAATCTTACTAATTAATCCATAGTTGGGTGAGAAGAGGGGGTATTCATGCCTAATCAGAATTTGATAAACGAACAAGCGATTATAATGTGAATATAAAGTGGGGATCAATTCTATATTACAATCAATATATAAACTGATCCCCTAATTTATGTCAACTGAAGTTTTTATATATTCATAGTCCAGAGAATGGATATAAATCTAAAAAACATGTCTGTGCAGCTTTCAGTGATTGATTCGTTTTCTACGGCTTATCAACCCTTTTGCAGGTTATTTAAAGCCAGAAAACATTTTTAGATTCTATAAATTTTTTTGAGATAATAATGATTTAGTGATACAAGTATTAATGATTAACCCATAGCTGGGGGGAGAAGAGGTGGATACATAGCATTGCCAAGGATATTTGCGCGTAAATGAATATACGAACATAAGTGGAATTAAAAGTCGGCTCTCTGATTTACAATTACCAACATACCACTCGCACATCCAAGATTACAGTACCATCTAGGCATTGAACAGCATCTCAACTACAGAGTTTTGAAGGTTTTTTTTTTATAATTGTTCAGTATAATTTTTCAGAAGTCGATCTTATATTTGACGTGAATAGGATCCCTTTGTGGATCCAATATATCGTTTCATTAATACCATAATATATTGCTCATCTCTCTCTCTCTATATATATATATATATATATGACTGTCCAGTCGAATTCTACGTATGAGAGTCAAACAGATCAGGAAACTGACAGCCCAACACCAGCACATGGGACTTGATTATAGTGGTGAAGGTTTTGTGCAGAACCATCCACACTTTTTGAAAGACCGAAAACAGAGACGAACCTTCGCAAGTTTTGAATTCAGAGTTGTCTTTCTCTTAGACCAGTTGCCATCCAAGGCTATAGAACTCAGTCTGTCCTGCTATTTTACCCATAGCTGGAGAGGGAGAAGAAGAGGATTCATACCTTTCCCAAGGGTATGGAATTCAAACGGCTCTCCGTTTCTTCAATCCAAGTTTCTATCCATTACTCCACCGTACCTCCTCCTGATACATACACACATATATATATATATATATAATATATATATATATATCTATATATATATATAAGACATTTTATGTTCATACATTCTTTTTATAGATACAAATATTTAAGTAAATGCCCTGTTAATAATAAACAGTATTAAACAACATTTACCGACCTGAAATTTTCATAGAAAATATTCATCCTCCGACAGGATTCGAACCTGTATCCTATACGGAACCGTCATTTAGCCTGCCGTGCTCTTAACCGATCGAGCCACTTTAAACTTCAATCTTCCATGATTTTCTCACGTACATTCATATCTGCTCATGACGTATCCAAATGTAAACAAATGACGTCACACATTATAAAATGGACAAAGTCCGACAATTATTTCTAAGGTATTTTATGATTATACATTGTTTTTATAAATGCAAATATTTAAGTAAATGCTCTGTTTATTTTAAACAATATTAAACAACATTTACCAGCCTGAATGTCCAAGAAATTTTCATACAAAATATTTGTCCTCCGACAGGAATCGAACCTGTATCCTATACGGAACCGTCATATAGCCTGACGTGTTTTTAACCGATTTGGCCACAGGGGCGCGTTCAGTTAGCAAGGTCGATTTTACTGTCTTTAAACTTATACAGGTAAATGGAAGCATAGTGATGAATGTAGAGCTACATTGGATGAACCAAATGTCTGCGATAGTGATTTGGGCTGACAATGAAAATGGTAAGGAATAGAGAAGAATTGAATTAAAGTTTTCATTTGGTACCGAAAGAAGAAACATTGTAGATCTCCTGCAGAGATAAATGCAGAAATTTATTACTGTGAGCAGAAGACATACTTGGAGGGGCACTGGTCATAGCCAAGATGCTTTAAGCTAAAGCGCCTATTTATACAAGCGAAATGCTTCTTCAGATTCTGAAAAGTAGCCTCGCCAAACTGAGACTTTCATATGGATGTGATGCATGACGCCAGACCCGTTCAGAAATATCTAAACTGTCATCTGCATTCAAACACTTTCTACAATTAATTGTTAAAATGACATTGAGCGAGTGAAGCCGGAGTGGGGAGCGGGTCTTGGCAAAGATCATCCTTGAACCTTGTGCACTGGTGCTACAAAATCACAAGCAAAGGATTGTACCAAATAACAAAAAAAAAAATCACTGAAGGACTACCAAAAGCAGCAACAACTAAAATGGATAGCACATGTAACTCGATAAGAAAATAATGACATAATCAAGATGTTGATATTCTACCCTATATTGAAATGAAATGTTAGGAAGGACTCTTCCCCATCAGTACTTGTGCTTGAAAGAGCAATAACAGTTACTGGACTTGAGGAACCTATTTTACTGAAAAATTGTTTTAAGAGAAAGACTTTATAAATTTCAACCGAAAGCAGTACTGTGAATGTCAAATGTTTCCTTATAAGGAAACAGCTAATGTTAACATTACCATGAACATTATGATTGCCCACCTAGCCTAAAAAAAAAGTTTAAAAATATACCAGATTAATGGCTCCTAGCTTCTCCAGATATTAATCCAACAGTAAACTTCTGAGCCGTCAAGATAAATAGATGTATATTACAACCTGGTGCAAATTAATTGAAACAACCGCTTTAATTTCCTTTCTTTCACCATACGCTCAGTTTTACACTCACTGGAGTGAAAAGGTGTAATCGATTTCTATTTTTTCTTCAGATTAGGTCATTTGCAGTGGTCTGCAGTAATATGAATCTATTTTCGGGATGTCTGATGGAATTTGCTTGAAGTTGAAAAATATTGTGTCATCCGTGATTGCATTAGATTTTCATCAAGCCCAGACACTATTGTCTCGCCTGTCGATTAGTTGTCTTACGGCCATTGTCTGCGATGGGCGTTACTCCAACCAAGCGTGCGAAAATTGTAACACTGCAGGAGCACAATGGCTAGCCATACCAATGAGCAAATCATCCGTGATTGCATTAGATTTTCATCAAGCCCAGACACTATTGTCTCGCCTGTCGATTAGTTGTCTTACGGCCATTGTCTGCGATGGACGTTACTCCAACCAAGCGTACGAAAATTGTAACTCTGTAGGAACACAATGGCTAGCCATACCAGTAAGCAAATCAAAGTAGTATAGACTGACCCGGAAACTCTCCTAATTTAAATCCATTCGAGAATCTGTGGACAATCTGCAAGGAACGACTACGCGGAATGGACATACGAAGTACTAACATATGCATTGGGTCATATTTCATTGAAAAAATACGAAAGCAAAATAAATAATGACGGAAATATTCGTTTAGTTTCAATTAATTTGCATAAGGGTGTAGAATAAAAACCTCAGCGTGTTTATTTATTCAAGGAAATATTATGACTGCTACAAACAATGTTTCAGTTAAAGCAATAAGAAAATCAATGGGTGAAAGATGGATGAAGTTTATGGGATGTTAAGTATCAAATATTGATATGTGCATTAATAAAACAATAAGTTATTCGGGTATTTATAGGATAATGCGTTAGTTAAATATATGCTTCTGTCGCAGGCATTTTTTGATACACTAAGTTTGCATAAATGAAACTAGACACTTATAAAACATGTTATTATCGTTTTTCTTTTTTTTAAAAATCAATATTATTATCTGAAATTCACCCAGGAGTTTGTTCATATAAGCATATTCAGAAATCTTTGGCAACATTTGTTGGTTAAGACTAATTCTATTGTGAAAACATTAACTTAGATAATGATATTTGATATTGTGATTAGAAAGAAAGAAAGAAAGAAAGAAAGAAAGAAAGAAAGAAAGAAAGAAAGAAAGAAAGAAAGAAAGAAAGAAAAGAAAGAATCGCTTCCACATAATATCAGTGGAGAAAGAAAGAAAGAAAGAACTGAGCATATTTCCATAAAGTATTAGTGGAGGGAGAGAGGAATGTAGAAGAAAGAAAGAAAGAAAGAAAGAAAGAAAGAAAGAAAGAAAGAAAGAAAGAAAGAAAGAAAGAAAAGAAAAGAAAGATCCGCTTCCACATAATATCAGTGGAGAAAGAAAGAAAGAACTGCGCATATTTCCATAAAGTATTAGTGGAGGGAGAGAGGAATGCAGAGGCAAGAAAGAAAGAAAGAAAGAAAGAAAGAAAGAAAAGAAAGAAAGAAAGAAAGAGAGAAAGAAAGAAAGTCGGGTTTATATTTACACAAAGAGATATTGGAGTGAGGTAGAGAGGGTGAGTCAGAAAGAAAGAAAGAAAGAAAGAAAGAAAGAAAGAAAGAAAGAAAGAAAGAAAGAAAGAAAGAAAGAAAAAAGAAAGAAAGAATTGTGCATATTTCCATAAAGTGTCATTGGGGGAGGAAAGGGAGAGAGAGAGAGAGAGAGAGAGAGAGAGGAAGCGAAAGAGAGAGAGAAGGAAAGAGAGAGAGAGGGAGGAAGAGAGAGAGAGAGAGAGAGAGAGAGAGAGAGAGAGAGAAATGTAAATATGTAATAGGGAGAAAGAACCTAAAAGAAAGGAATTAAAAAAAAGAAACCTGGGTATATTTCAAAAACTAAAATCTCACAAAGAAGATAAAAAGAAAATAAGGGCGCACGCGATAAAGAGAGAGAGAGAGACAAAGAGGAAGAGAGAGAGAGAGAGAGAAGGAGAGAGAGACAAAGAGGAAGAGAGAGACAAAGAGGAAGAGAGAGAGAGAGAGAAGGAGAGAGAGACAAAGAGGAAGAGAGAGAGAGAAGGAGAGAGAGACAAAGAGAGAGAGACAAAGAGGAAGAGAGAGAGAGACAAAGAGGAAGAGAGAGAGAGAGAGAAGGAGAGGGAGACAAAGAGGAAGAGAGAGAGAGAGAAGGAGAGAGAGACAAAGAGGAAGAGAGAGAGAGAGAGGGAGAGAGAGAGAGGGAAAGAAAAAAAGCAAAGAATTGATATATTAAAAAGCATTTATACAAATGCAGACATTTACGGTTGCATTTGCTTCAAAACAGCAAAATTTACTCTACTCGTAAGGTTCTATATATACAAGAGAATATATAAAACCTTTTCGTGTATATATACTATAAAATAAAAATATATACTATATAATAAATATGTGCCTTCACACATTCATACATATCTGTATATACATAATATATACATATATAACTTGCTAGGGTAAGTATATCCCCTTGTGTATGCACCATGCACAAAATACCGTTGAATGCCATTTCTCGTAAAAGTGAATATAAATAACCGGAAATGTCTTGACATTATTTGTATGCGCATGCACACACTAAACGTTGCTAAAAAGAAGGAAGACGTCACCTTGTTCGTCATGTAGACATTTCTTTCTTTTTGTTACCCCTGCCTAGGGCGGTAATTATTCTCCATCAGTTCTCATGCATATATTTTAAAATTGGGCTTCACAAAAAATAAATAAAAATCAGGCCCGAGAAGCAGATGCTAAAAGAAGAAAAACCGTCTGTTTCTCTGGATTGATCGAGGAAAAAGAGCCATTTTGGTTTGTACCTCTATATTGACGGGGAAAGACAAGTTCGTCGGGTAGATTATTAGCATTTACACACAAAAATCACTATCTATCTATCTATCTATCTATCTATCTATCTATTTCTCTCTCTTTCTCTCTCTATCTACTATTATCTATCGATAATGTTATTACGCCTAAATAATCGTTAGTGTTGTCTACCTACAATGCACCACTGACCCGTATTTATAAATAGTCGAGAAGAAATACAATATATTAATCATGTACCAAGCGCAATATATGCTTAGACACTGACGAGGCAGATTTTTTCCCGGGGTAGGTTGCCATTTCTTTCTGGGGTAGACCAGTGGCAATCCAAGAACAGAACATGTCCTGCTATTTACCCATAGCTAGGGGGAAAAGAAGAGGATTCATACTTTTCCCAAGAGTATTAGCACGTATATAAATGTAATAGTTTCGACAAGAATTTGAATTCTCCGATTACTGAGTTCGAGCCGCTATCCATTACTCCACCGTGCCTCCTCCGAGATATGTAAATATAAATATAGTTTTTAGTTTTATTTATGGGTATATATATATATATATATATATATATATATATATATATATATATATATATATATATATATATATATATATATATATATATATATATATAGGGTGTTCATAATTTCGTGTGCACTTTAAAATGTTATAACTTTATTTGTATTTGCGATAGAAATAATCTGTAAAAAATGTTATAAATTTTAATGTATTTAGTTTTAAGTATAATTATTGAATAATTCTTTACCACAAAATTTGCCACCATTTTTAGATAAGTAAAAAAATACTTTCTTTTTTCCAGAATCAATTTGATCCATGGTTTCAACTGAGGATAAAGTAAACTGTTCTTTGGTTGGCTGAACTGAAATCTACTGTTTCAGTACAAAGAAAGTTTAAAATTGAATACAATAAAGAACCACTTCATAGGAACATTATTGCTAAATGGATGAAAAAATTTAAAGAGACAGTCTCCGTCCATGAGAAGCCACGAACTGCAAAATCGTATTACCTTTTGTGTTGCTATTGATGGAGGACATCTGGAAACTTAAATAAAATTTTTAATAAAACCTTAAAAAATATAGATTTGCTTCTTTCTAATGTTTTTTTCAAATTATTTCTATCGCAAATAAAAATAAAGTTACAAATTTTTTAAAGTGCACACGAACTTTATGGACACCCTATATATATATATATATATATATATATATATATATATATATATATAGCATATTTTAACGTTGAAAATTATTTTTTATAGATATTTTCAAATTCACACACACACAACTATCTCATCTATCTACGGATATATCTCTATATATATATATCTATATATATATATATATATATATATAATGTGTGTGTGTGTATGTGTGATGAAAATATAATTTTAAAGTATGCTATATTTATGTAATTTAGGTAATAATATCAAAGATAGAGCCTCTGTATATATAAATTTGAACACTGGTTTCAACAGCAAGCGGCGACAGGCCTGAAGATTGCGTTACGGGATGCAATAAATTGTTGTCGCATGGTGCGAAGCTCCGAATTTATATAAAAGTGGGCATTGACATCAACAAACTGCGTCGACAGTCTGAACACACTCTTCATACACTCTGGAGTAGAACAATATTTGGGGGAATTTAGTGATATAATGAGTTCAATACGTGTACCAGGTAGTCCAGTGTTAGAGTCACAGGAAGCAGTACTAGAAATCATGAAAAAAAAAAAAAGATAAGATATCCCTAGATATAGGTGACGAAACGACCGTCTGGAAGATTCTTCTAGATTCGATGATTTACTATATATAATTACTCTAAATACCCCAAAATTATATATATATATATATATATATATATATATATATATATATATATATATATATATATATATATATATATATATATAAATGCATTTGCATACGTATTAATATAATTGGGAAAGGTATAAGTCCATACCTAACTAGAAGGGCAGAGTGAATCCTATAATCTTGGCAATCTGTATTGGAAAATGGAAACTCTGAATTCAAATCATGAGAAAACCAGATTCTCCCTTTTCCCACGAGAGAATAGTCTTGTGGAGTAAAGCAATATTTTGGGGAATTTAGCATTATGAGTTCAATACTTGGGCCAGGTAGTCCAGACTTAGTCACAGGGACCAGTATTAGCAATCACGGAAAAAAAAAGAGACGATATCCCTCGACATGGGCATCGAAACGAGAACCAATCTACCCACGTAGGTTAAAGAAGTCGTGCAGTCTGAAATATCCTGAAGAAGGCCGATGTGCATAACGGCCGAAATACGATCAATAGTGCGAATGTAAATAATGTACATAAGGATGACTCCTCATCCCAGAAATTTATCAAAGGTATTAGCGCAAAGTAAACTCAAGATGCGGGATCGAAATTTGATCATAGCTCTCCCCTATCTCCCTTTAAGGGCTTATAACCGTTACGCCAACCAATCAACGTTAATCTTGAAATAATTTAAGATATTTTCATTTAACGCGCAGTATTTGCATGCATTTATTACCTGGACGAATAATGAGGAAGGAAGGCTTGGAAAACAACACTCACAAGACCTATTGAAGGCGTATCACTCACCTGGCGTGTTGTGTGAATAGATGGCGGAACGGGGGTGTGGAGCCTTAGCAAAGATAGAAAAACTATTAAGGGCTACAAGGGATAGGAAGTTGTGGAGAGCCGTGATCGCCTATGTCCTGAATGCAGGTGGCACATAGAAAAATAAGAATCATGTATTTACGTATGAGTAAGTAGCTATCATTTTAATATCTGACAATCTATCTGTTCAGATTGATGACTCAACAATTCTGTATTTCGTGAGCTAGCGAAAGCCCTTAGGGATTGAATTCTTGTAAAATCTAAATTATTAACTATGTAGAAGTACATACATTTTGCTGAAACTGCATCAATCTATATGTTATTTAGAAAAGTACTTGCCTTATTCTATTAAAAAGATTCTACTAAAAAAATTCGGCCAATTAAAACAAAGTGGGTGAACTCAATGTGGACTCTTGCTGATTCCTCTCGTGACAAGCATCTATTTTGTAAGTGATATTAGAAATCCTCATGAGATACTAGGAATTAGGTATGTAATGTTTTTCAATTGTTGAATTCACCTGTCATTTATCTACATACTATAAATAATACGATTATATATATATATATATATATATATATATATATATATATATATATATATTTATAAAAAAGTTTAAGAAAGAAATTCGGATTACTAACACATAGAAAGAGAATGTCTCATATCGAGAATATTTAACATCGAAAAACATAAAGAAGAAAAAAAAAATGAATTATTTTTAATAATATGTGGAAATCTCCACCCTTTGCCTGATGACGGTCGCGAGACCAGAAACCCGTGTAGTAAAATTATGGAAAATAAAGCATAATATTTAAAAAAAAATCCGCGTTACAACCAAAAACGTTTGCGGTATATTTCTTCTTTTTTTTATATATATATATATATATATATATATATATATATATATAAGCTGTATAACCCGTCTTTGTCTGGGTATTTCAGTACTGGGAATTTGTTAGCCCACCTGAAAATCAATATTAGTAACAACATTTGGGCGCAACTGTGCACATCCCCAAATGGTGGGGGTGGGGGGTAACAATTTGACCCTGAAAAGGGGGACTGTGAATTACGTCCTGGTGTTCTTTTTCTAACAGACGTTGCTCAACTTAGTCTACTAGACTGCGCAGTTGACAAAATAATATTGAAACTATTTATTTTTATTAAAGTTTTTATGGAAGATATATACCCAAGAACAGATAGTCAATAGTAAAACGTTGCTGAGTGTTGTAATGGGCAGGAAGTAGTGGAGAGCCATTGTCTTGGACTCAAAACTGGTACTGAAGAATTATATATGAAACAAAAAAATAATCAAAATCAGATGAAACTGGAAAAACGCATAAACAACATCCGATCACACACACACACACACACACACACACACACACACACATACATAGATACACACACATGCATACACACATACATGCACACACACATACATACACACGCATACATACACACATACATACACACATACACATACACACACATATTTTGAGAATTATAGATATAGATAGAAACAATTCGATCGCAAAGGGTTGTCTAGACACGCTAATTTCTTGATCACTTTTATGATTGGTTGATTTGTTTGTTTAATGGCATATCAACAACTTATGGGTCATTTAATGCTAGAATTTAATTTTCTTAGGGGCTTTGAAGTAATAAAAATAGGATATATTTTATTTTGCTATCACACTTAAATAAATGGTACATGATACTCAGCTTTTGTGCATATATATATATATATATATATATATATATATATATATATAAAGAAAGAACAGTAAGATATATAATCCGGTGTTTTTATAGATATTTTTATTTTTACAAAATAGGGCTCAATGTAAATTTACAGAGCATTAATATTATAAATTAATTGATTTAAAATATGTTTTTTTTCGCTACACAGTTCTAACCATGTTTCAAAAATGGAAGCTAAAAGCTCCGAATTTAATTTTGTAATTAAATTAAAGACATTAGTTCCATTCCGAATTCGCTTGAGGATGAAATGGAACTAATATCTTTAATTTAATTACAAAATTAAATTCGGAGCTTTTAATTCCCATTTTTGGAAACATGGTTAGAACTGTAGTGAAAAAACATATTTTAAATCAATTAATTTATATATATATATATATATATATATATATATATATATATATATATATATATATGGACATAATTACTAGAGGCGATGGTTATAGTTTGATTTAAGAAATTGTCAGATATTATATGGATTAAAGAGATCTTTCATGTTGGTTGGTTGTTTGTTTGGTTAGTTCTGTTTAACGGCATATCAACACGTCTATGGGTTATGGTGTAATGAATATGCATACACCTGGGTTCCCACTCACAGTAATATGATTGCCTGGTGTCAGCCATAAATACAGACTGATGTGGAGGTACAGGGACGACGCCTATTGACTTCGCATATTGCCTACGCCTATTGCCTACCACTACCATTACTGTTACCTGCTATATTTTTCTACTCGGTTACAGTAGACAACACCCACTTTGCTACTTCGAACTAATATAACATTCAACTACTGATAAAATGTACTGTTGGTCATTTGCTATACAATTGTTGGTCATTTTACTATAAATATGTATGGTTGGTCATTTTTTATATAAAAATATATTGCTGGTATTTTTACTATAAATATGTATTTTTATACTTACATAGAGTTTTGTTTTTGTTTGAGGGTTCAACATTTGCCTGCAGTTGGGATCCTAACGGGTGCTACCAGTCCGGGTCAAGGTGGACCTGCGAACAAGTGCATTTAAGAGGTGTTTTACCGCTCCTCAAAAAATCCTCCCAATCTGAGGCCTTGCTGCCGGATGTAGTTTATCGTCATACGCAGGACTCTTGATCAATTTTATTCGCGCTCTTAAACACACACACGTACATACGCATACAAACACACGGAAACACAATTTTTTATAGCAAATAAATAAATAAATAAATAAAAATAAAATAAACTGAAAATAAATGCAAATTCATTCAGCAAAGTAACATAGTTTAGAAGCGGACACATCAGTGAAAAACGTGGTCGAATGAAGACAAAACACGTGATCCAGTCACGTGACTTTAGGCGTTGTGATTAAGTGGATTTGGTCATAAAAGCATACGAAAGGAATCAGCAAGCCATAACAGCCAGTGAGTTAGAGTTGTATGGGTGTGGGGGTAGAGTCGTTAAAACATTACTGTCTTTCCGTCCTTTTTTTTCATCCTCATATTCTCTCCTATACGTTTGACATTCGAATAACAGCATAACTTTCAGTCATAATGACATAAGCCTGTTTTGTATGTTTCTACATCACGACATAGATTCGCAGACTCGTTCGATAATTTATTATTTCAATCGTCAGAGTCTCTTTAAGATTGAAACTAAAACAGTTTTGCCGTCATGGAAAAGATCTTAATCGATTATGGAAAGAGAAACAAAGAATTTTTTTTTTATGTTTCTGGTGAATATGTGCAAAGGTGATAATCTCACTTCCGCTTGAATCTTTAAATAATGTATTATGGGAATTCAGGAAATTGCTCAAGTTGGGGAAAATGGTGAGATTCTATAAGTATTTTTTTTCTTACATACTGTCCAAATAATTCTTACTGGAAATGGAAACGGTAAGAATATTTTCTTAAAAACTCGAAGAAACCATTTTTTTCCCTGGGATAAATGGATGGCGTTATTCCATGAAAGCGTACATTGAGAGAAGGCAAATTCTTGGGAAAAAAATCAGTATTTATCAGGATAAGAATTTGGCGAATCAGAAAAGAGAAGAGATTTGTGAAAAAGAGAAATAATGAAACTCTGTCTATATTTCTGAGATGAGGTATTATGTACACTATTTACATTATTCAGACTATTGTCCTCATATTTGTTGCCATATTTATTACAACATTTCGGCCTTTCAGTATCTGTCTATATTTCTGAGATGAGGTATTATGTACACTATTTACATTATTCAGACTATTGTCCTCATATTTGTTGCCATATTTATTACAACATTTCGGCCTTTCAGTATCTGTGTATATTTCTGAGATGAGGTATTATGTACACTATTTACATTATTCAGACTATTGTCCTCATCTTTATTTGCCATATTTATTACAACGTTTCGGCCTTTCAGTATCTGTGTATATTTCTGAGATGAGGTATTATGTACACTATTTACATTATTCAGACTATTGTCCTCATCTTTGTCGCCATATTTATTACAACGTTTCGGCCTTTCAGTATCTGTCTATATTTTCTTGAGATGAGGTATTATGTACACTATTTACATTATTCAGACTATTGTCCTCATCTTTGTGCCATATTTATTACAACATTTCGGCCGCTCAGTATCTGTCTATATTTCTGAGATGAGGTATTATGTACACTATTTTATTCAGACATTATTCAGACTATTGTCCTCATCTTTGTCGCCATATTTATTACAACGTTTCGGCCTTTCAGTATCTGTGTATATTTCTGAGATGAGGTATTATTACACTATTTACATTATTCAGACTATTGTCCTCATCTTTGTTGCCATATTTATTACAACGTTTCGGCCTTTCAGTATCTGGTATATTTTTCTGAGATGAGGGTATTATGTACACTATTTACATTATTCAGACTATTGTCCCTCATCTTTGTTGCCATATTTATTACAACGTTTCGGCCTTTCAGTATCTGTCTATATTTCTGAGCTGAGGTATTATGTACACTATTTACATTATTCAGACTATTGTCGAACCTCATCTTTGTTGCCATATTTATTACAACGTTGAACAGCCTTTCAGTATCTGTCTATATTTCTGAGATGAGGTATTATGTAGAACACTATTTTACATTATTCAGACTATTGTCCTCATCTTTGTTGCTATATTTATTACAACGTTTCGGCCTTTCAGTATCTGTCTATATTTCTGGGATGAGGTATTATGTAAACACTATTTACATTATTAAAGACTATTGTCATCTTTGTTGCCATATTTATTAATCTAAGGAAGAAAGAAGGAAGAAAGGAAAAAGGAAGGAAGGGAAGAAAAGAAAGAGGTATTTTATTTACATTATTCAGACTATTGTCCCCATCTTTGTCGCCATAATTATTACAACGTTTCTTTTTGGCCTTTCAGTATCTGGGTCTATATTTCTGAGATGAAGTATTATGTAGACTACTTACATTATTCGGACTGTTGTTCTCATCTTTGTTGCCATATTTATTACAACGTTTCGGCCGTTGTACTCTCCGGCCTTCTTCAGATAGTTGAAATGTCGAACTGATCCCTTTATTTCGCTCATTGGGGTAGATTGTTCTAGTTCCATGTGCCATGTTTAATGGATGTCAGTTATCAGTTATCTCCTGTTGATTTCCCTCTGAAAGTTCTCCACTGCCTTAACCGGGTATTGAACTCACACACTTTGGGTCCTGTCACTAGATCTAACTAACGCCTTTATACACTGTGCCGTGTGTCCTGAAGAAGGCCGGAGCGTACAACGGCTGAAACGTTGTACTAAATATGGCAACAAAGATGAGGACAATAGTCCGAATAATGTAAAGAAAGTGTAAAATGAAACCGTTAGTGACTAAAAAAAGATTTGTCCACCCTTATATGAATCTGAATTTTACCACCCTGATATAAACTTAAATTTATCTACCTTGATAGAAATTTAAATTTGTTCACCCTGATAGAAATCTGAATTTGTCCGCCCCGATATAAATCTGAATTTCTCTAACCGGATATAAATCTAAATTAGTTCATGTTGATATAAATCTAAATTTGACCACCCTAATGTGAATCTAACTTTGTCCATTCAGATATAAATTTCAATTTGTGCACGCTGATATAAACCCGACTTTCTCCATTCAGATATAAATCTAAATTTGTCCACCCTGATTATTTCACCGGGTTATAAATCTAACTTTGTCCAATCTGTTATAAATTTGAATTTGTCCACCCCGATATGAATCTAAATTTGTCCACCCTAATGTGAGCTTAAATTTATTCACCCTTATGTGAATCTGAATGCGTCCATTTTCATGTGAATTATAACTTTGTGTACCCGGTTTTAAATCTTTGTCCACCCTGATACAAATCTGAATTCTTCCACCCTGATATAAATTTAAACTTGTCCACCTAATTACAAATTTAAATTTGTCCACCCATATATATTGGCATATTGAATAAGTTCACGCTCTTTTCTAACAGATGGCGTTCCTAGAACTGCGTGCGTATAGTTTCAGATGGTAACTCATCTATAAGGAAGTACTATAAGCAAGCATGGAATTCAGTGTATGTCATTTCGCCGAAGTGTAAACAACTTTGTTTTTCATAGCGTTAAACATGTCGAATTTCGTGCCAAAGAAAATGTATTTGTGGGGAATTTTACTGCACTACTTTATTCAAAAGAAATCAACTGCTGAAGCACACAGAATTCTTGTTGAGACTTACGACGACTATGCTCTGTCGGAAACAACATGCAGAGAGTGGTTTAGACGCTTCAAAAATAAGGATTTTGATGTTGAAGATAAAGAATCCTCTAGCGCACCGAAAAAGTTTATAGACAAAGAATTGGAGGCATTATTTCATGAAGATTCATATCAGGCCAAATCTGAATTTTCAAAATCGTTAGGAGTTGATCAGACAACAGTTTAGAAACGTTTGAAAGCATCAAGTATGATTCAAAAGCAAAGGCATTGGGTGCCGTGCGAGTTGAAGCCGAGAGACGCCGAACGGCGTCTTGCAACGTGTGAAGAGCTGCTTCAACGGCAGAAAAGGAAAGTTTTGTTTGCATCGTATCGTGACCGGCGATGAAAAGTGGATACACTACAATAAGCCTAAGCGTAGAAGATCGTGGGGTAAGTCCGGCCATGCATCAACATTGGCAACAAAGCTGAATATCCATGGTTCGAAGCTTCTGTTTTGCATTTGTTGGGATCAGGAGGGTGTAGTTTATGATGAGCTGCTCAAGCCGACCGTCACGGGAGATTGATATCGATTACTATTGATGCGTTTGAGGCGAGCATTGAAGATAAAAAAATGGAAGCTTTACGAGCAGAGGCACGGCAAAGTGATTTTGTGACATAACAATGCTAAGCCACATGTGAAACAGGTGAAAACCTACGTGGAAATGCTTAAATGGGAAGTCCAACCACAGCCGCCTTATTCACCAGACATTGCCCTCTCCGATTACCACTTCTTCCAATCGATGGCACATGGCCTGGCTGAGCATCAATTTCATTCTAATGAAGTTGCCAAAAATCGGATCAACTCGTGGTTTGCCTCAAAAGGCGTGTCGTTTTTCCGACGTGGAATTCAAAAGCTGCCAGAAAGATGGGAAAAAGTAGTGGCTAACGATTGACAATAATTCCAGTAACATGTTTCTTACTACTTTTTGTAAATAAAACCATCACTTTACATGTAAAATCAGCGGGAACATATTCAAGGTCCTGATAATTTTTTACATCCTGATATAAATTTGAATTTTTTTATCCTGATATAAATCTAAATTGGTCCGCCCTGATATAAATCTGAATTTGCCCACCCCTATATGAATCTAAATTTGTCCAGCCTGATTTGAACTTGAATTTGGTAGCCCTTATGTGAATCTGAATCTGGTTATAACTTTGTCCACCCTGATATACATCTAACTTTGTCCACCCGGTTATAAATCTAAATTTATCCGCTTTGATTTAAATATGAATATTTCCACCCTGTGTAAATAGGAATTTGTCCAGCCAGATGTGAAGTTGAATTTGTCCCCCTGTTATGTGAATCTGAATGTGTTCACCTTTATTTGAATCATAATTTGTCCACACTGCTATACATTTCTATATACCCACCTTGATACAAATCTGAGTGTTAATCTTATAAAACGTTGGAGGTCGTTCAAAATGTTATGAAACAATGAACAATCATTGTCATATTAATAATCCCTAAACATTTTCATTGGTTAAAAATCTAATGCAAATATTAAATTGAAAGGCGTGTTTAGATATTTATTGCTCACAGAAGAATTTATTAAGATCAATCAAAAATATTTTCCTTTTTTACAGTCCAATACCGGAAAACTCATTCCATGTATACATCTAAAGTTTATGAATCCAATATTATTATTTTACAAAATATTTGATCTGTATTTGTTTTATAATAATATGCTGTGTCATGCCAATGATTGCCGTATCATTTATTGTTTCCACTTAATTAAACAAAGAACCACCTTTTAACAAAGGAAATATTTTGATGTGTATTTGTTTAATAATAATAAACCGTGTCATGACCAATGATTTAGCGCAAACGAACGGCTGTGTTGTTTTCTTGTTTCTATATAATTAAACAAAGGACAAATTTTAACAAAAAAAAAAAAAGAAAAAAAATAGACAAACCTCTTCGCAGGATAGAAGTGTGCTTGATAGAAATATTTTTTTTAGATTTCCTGGAAAGATGTTGCAGCAGGGATTTTGTTGATTTCTTCTTGAGATCCTTTCCTTATCAGACCCAAAGCTCCAACCACAACAGGAACAGTTTTAGATTTTAAGTGGCACATTTCTATTTATTCCAGGTCTTTCTCTTTGCTTAGTTCTTCAAAAACTTTCACAGATATATTTTTGTCTCTTTGTAGGGTCATTTGAATCAGTATGAAAAATTATTATTATTATTATTATTATTATTATTCCGTTTGATTTCTGATGTGTACTCATTTCTAAGGTTAGAAATGGCGTCATGACATCTTTAATTAGAAAAAAAAACAAAGAAACATATTTTACGTCGACAAAGTCCTTCGTAAACTGTGGGCTGTACTCGTGAGAACACTTTTTTGTATTTCTTTAAGGCATTGGCTTCCAGGAATCCCTTCAATTAGTCTACTGGAATCTTTTCCAACCAATCCGAGGGCTCCAACTACAACAAGGATTGTTGATGTTCCCATATGCCAGATTTTTGAGATTTCGATTTCAAGGTCCTTGTATTTTGAAAGCTTTTTGAAGATCTTCAAAGATACATTGCAGTCTGAAGGTACTGCCATATCAATATGGAGGCACTTATTATTATTATTATTGTTGGTCAACAGACCAATATTCTAATAAAGTGACACTGAGGTACAAATATAAGAAGCCCGGTACACCGATCGTGAGAACCAATCTTATATTTTCATGGATTACAGCTAAATATGCTCAAAATAAAAGCAGCGGATAACATTATAGGCGGGGCTGAGTTAAAAAAAAATCCTCAGGTCGGGTAACACAGTCCACTCATACGGTCACAGATTGAGGGTAACGGAAGTATTTAGATGCAATTCACCAAGTCGCCTTGGCTGCCTCATCCTTCAAACTAAAATGAAAATACACACTCAACACCCGGTTATCATTCTCCCTCCCTACACCCGCTCATGAACAGAGATACACTGTGCACCGTACCCTAAGGGACATGCACTGTTCACCGTACCCTAAGGGACATGCACTGTTCACCGTACCCTAAGGGACATGCATTGTGCACCGTACCCTAAGGGACATGCACTGTTCACCGTACCCTAAGGGACATGCACAGCTGTTTAAGGTCAGGAAACTTATGAGTAAATCTGAGATACTGAATAGAATATTTACTTTTTTTATACTAATGTTCACACAATACAAGGCTCAAGCTGACACTCAAGGTCGAGTGTTAGTGTGTGGTTATGTTGTGGTTATGTTGGAAAGATAACGGTTAACCCTTGACTTGAAGCGGTTAAGATTAGAGTGATTGGGAAAACATCCTGTTGGGAATCTGTCCCACAATGCAGCAGTTCTTGGGAATATGCTTTCCGAGTAGAACGTACTTCTTACTAATGGAATACGATGGGAGTGAGGATGATTGAGCCTTGTGGGCGTGGCATGGCGCGTCCTAGTTGTAAAGGTCATGGTAGGCTGAACTAAGCGCAAGCACTCATCATCAGGCAGGTTAGGTTTAAGGCTCCAAGTCCTTCACGCTTAATTGTCCCTGTTGGATAAATTTATTAGTTCGTGAATTTTGTGTTATAGTGACTGTGATTTCGGTCCTGGCAAGAGCTAGCCATCATTGAGAAGTAATAACTAAGAACGAGACGGGATATCCTTAGACATGGGCAGCGAGATCGGAACAATTTGATACTGTTGATTAAATCAAGTGTTGACATGAAAGTTACCCGGATCTGCATATATCTGATTAAGGTACAAAGATGGAAACGATGTGATGACAACATTAGTCCGTGTCTAAATACTGTAAATAATTAAACTGAAATTAAAAGGAATACTGGGGAGAGTGCTGGGATGTTGGGGAAAATTGCTGTCACTAGATTCCCATCGGTTACTACTTAGATGGAAACCCAACATGTACAAATAATTGTCTTTTGTTAAACGATACTAAACTAATGTAACACCTATCCTGACCCCACTGGAGCGATGCAGTCTACATGACCGGCCATTGGTCCTGTCTTGTATTACAGGTTCAATCAAAGTCTCCGGTTCACAATGTCGATTCGACTCCACTTTCCAGTCACGTTGTGATTTTTTGGATCCTGGAGAACAATTAACAAATCGTAGATCCTGGAAGATTCAGCTGGTCTACCTGTAAGTTCGCTGGGGTGAAAATAGGACCAAGAAGAAAAAAAAATCAAATATGAACAAGACAATTCGAGTTTAAAGAAAAATTTATGTATATGTATATAAGGAAAAGAAATTGGTACAAAAAAAATAATGCTTCTTTTACAAGAAAGTAGTGTATATGAAATGAAGTCCAGAAAAAAACAAAACAAATAATTCTGAAAGGAGAGAAATAGTTTTCGGGATCAGCCTTTTTGTTCTTAGTAGTTGCTGTAATTATTTCATTATCAGGATATAAGAGGGTTCACTGGCAGTATTACGCCAATATTGCAGATGGCTTGAGTTCACTTCCTTCTTTATTACAGCAGCAAGCGGACGCTTTCGCTCTCACTGCCTATCTCTCTATAGCGAAGAAAACGGCGTATAGTCTACGACGGTAAAGAAAATTACTTACAAAAAAAAAAAAAAAAAAAATGGCACGTATTCCGCATAACATGCTGAAGACGTAATAATTAGATTAAAAAACAAGTCCGTCACAGGAGTCTCTATAAAAGTATTTTGATATGCAAAAATTTGGCGTCCTCTCCCAGTTGTCGACGAATGAAAAAAAATGCTCGGCGATAAAAGCAGTTGGTGTTCTTGAACCGAGAAGAAATGATGTATTTTGGCTACTGCGTTTGTTGGAGAGTGAGTTATTTTTCTGACTGGTTACGTGAATTGTGATTTGTGAGTTAGTACCTGCAAATCGAGTTTTCGGTATTTCTTTCTGCCCTCGATTTTCGAGTCTGAACTTAGTGATTTATTCTCTGCGTTGTGGAAGTAATCTGCGACAAATATTTCCTTTGCTTTCAGAACACTTCCACACTCTCTTGTCAACTTACTTCACCCAGCTCTAATTCCAACTTCGACTGTTTGTTTTAGCACAAACACGCGCATAAATAAACGCGGTGGTAACGACAAAAACCCGGGGTGTTGGTAACTTAGAATAAAACTTCATTACTGACCTCTCACCCTTCCCGATTAAATGAACAGTCTTTTCTTCTCAATTGGTATTCCATAGTTCATATAAACACTAATGTTTTGACATTTTATATTAATAATTCTGACAAAGCACAGATTATCTAGGCACAAACTTCACCGCCGATTATTTTTCTCATCTATAAACAAAATTCTATATTACTATAATTATTAATATTTGAAGGGTGACCCTTGCTATCTGCCACACTGTATGTATTTCAAAACAATTTCGTATGAATTATGCAGGAGAGTCGATCGAATAAATTATAGCGGTAAACCCCCCCAAAAAAAATAGCTTGCTCCACGTTAAGGGGACTAATTGTTATTGATTTATCTTCGTATTACTCTTGTTATTACTTTTTTAGCTACGAGTAAGATATTGAAGAGCAATCCGAAATTATGAGAAATTGGTTGATTTAAGAGTTCATCAACAAACGGCATGAAAAATTATCAAATAGGTCACGACCGTTTTACGGCTGAATCAAGTTGAAATACACACTTTTGGTCCTGTCCTGGATCTAACCAGCACCTTTATCCACTGTGTCATGTGGCCTTGAGGACATCTGTGTATGAATTTCTGGGTATTATAAACCTAATGTCTCAACAATCGTTTTTTTTTTTTTACCAGTGCTCATATTGCAATTTTTGCTGTTATCATTACGTGTTTTTACCAGAGCTCATATTACAATTTTTGTGATTATCGCTTTTTCTCTGGAACTCCTTATTACTGGTTCCCATATTGTATTCATTTCTATGGTTGGTCTGCTCAGGAGATTTTTGTGGCCTAGCAGGACCCCAAGAGTGTGAGTTCAATACCCGGTTAAGGCAGAGGCGAACTTGGAGAGGGGAATTAACAGGAGATAACTAATAACTGACATCCATTAAACATGGCATGTGTAACTAGAACAGTCTACCTCTGTGAGCGAAATAAAGGGTTCAGTTCGACATTTCAATCACCTGAAGAAGGCCGGAGTGTACAACGGCCGAAACGTTGTAATAAATATGGCGACAAAGATGAGGAAAATAGTCCGAATAATGTAAATAGTGTACATAATACCTCATCTCAGAAATATAGACAGATACTGAAAGGCCGAAACGTTGTAATAAATATGTCGACAAAGATGAGGACAATAGTCCGAATAATGTAAATAGTGTACATAATACCTCATCTCAGAAAATATAGACAGATACTGAAAGGCCGAAACGTTGTAATAAATATGGCGACAAAGATAGGGACAATAGTCTGAATAATGTAAATAATGTACATAATACCTCATCTCAGAAATATAGACAGATACTGAAAGGCCGAAACGTTGTAATAAATATGTCGACAAAGATGAGGACAATAGTCCGTATAATGTAAATAGTGTACATAATACCTCATCCCAGAAATATAGACAGATACTGAAAGGCCGAAACGTTGTAATAAATATGGCGACAAAGATGAGCACAATAGTCCGAATAATGTAAATAGTGTACATAATACCTCATCTCAGAAATATAGACAGATACTTAAGGGGAGAAACGTTGTAATAAATATGGCGACAAAGATGAGGACAATAGTCTGAATAATGTAAATAGTGTACATAATACCTCATCTCAGAAATATAGACAGATACTGAAAGGCCTGAAACGTTGTAATAAATATGTCGACAAAGATGAGACAATAGTCCGAATAATGTAAATAGTGTACATAATACCTCATCTCAGAAATATAGACAGATACTGAAAGGCCGAAACGTTGTAATAAATATGTCGACAAAGATGAGGCACAATAGTCCGAATAATGTAAATAGTGTACATAATACCTCATCTCAGAAATATAGACAGATACTGAAAGGCCGAAAGGTTGAAATAAATATGTCAACAAAGATGAGGACAATAGTCCGAATAATGTAAATAGTGTACATAATACCTCATCTCAGAAATATAGACAGATACTGAAAGGCCGAAACGTTGTAATAAATATGTCGACAAAAGATGAGGACAATAGTCCGAATAATGTAAATAATGTACATAATACCTCATCTCAGAAATATAGACAGATACTGAAAGGCCGAAAGGTTGTAATAAACATGGCAACAAAGATGAGGACAATAGTCCGAATAATGTAAATAGTGTACATAATACCTCATCTCAGAAATATAGACAGATACTGAAGGCCGAAACGTTGTAATAAACATGTCGACAAAGATGAGCACAATAGTCCGAATAATGTAAAATTGTACATAATACCTCATCTCAGAAATACAACAGATACTGAAAGGCCGAAACGTTGTAATAAATATGTCGACAAAGATGAGCACAATAGTCGAATAATTTAAATAGTGTACATAATACCTCATCTCAGAAATATAGACAGATACTGAAAGGCCGAAACGTTGTAATAAATATGTCGACAAAGATGAGCACAATAGTCCGAATAATTTAAATAGTGTACATAATACCTCATCTCAGAAATATAGACAGATACTGAAAGGCCGAAACGTTGTAATAAATATGGCGACAAAGATGAGGACAATAGTCCGAATAATGTAAATAGTGTACATAATACCTCATCTCAGAAATACAGACAGATACTGAAAGGCCGAAAGGTTGTAATAAACATGGCAACAAAGATGAGGACAATAGTCCGAATAATGTAAATAGTGTACATAATACCTCATCTCAGAAATATAGACAGATACTGAAAGGCCGAAACGTTGTAATAAATATGGCGACAAAGATGAGGCACAATAGTCCGAATAATGTAAATAGTGTACATAATACCTCATCTCAGAAATATAAACAGATACTGAAAGGCCGAAACGTTGTAATAAATATGTCGACAAAGATGAGCACAATAGTCCGAATAATGTAAATAGTGTACATAATACCTCATCTCAGAAATATAGACAGATACTGAAAGGCCGAAACGTTGTAATAAATATGTCGACAAAGATGAGCACAATAGTCCGAATAATTTAAATAGTGTACATAATATCTCATCTCAGAAATATAGACAGATACTGAAAGGCCGAAACGTTGTAATAAATATGGCGACAAAGATGAGCACAATAGTCCGAATAATGTAAATAGTGTACATAATACCTCATCTCAGAAATATAAACAGATACTGAAAGGCCGAAACGTTGTAATAAATATGTCGACAAAGATGAGCACAATAGTCCGAATAATGTAAATAGTGTACATAATACCTCATCTCAGAAATATAGACAGATACTGAAAGGCCGAAACGTTGTAATAAATATGTCGACAAAGATGAGCACAATAGTCCGAATAATTTAAATAGTGTACATAATACCTCATCTCAGAAATATAGACAGATACTGAAAGGCCGAAACGTTGTAATAAATATGGCAACAAAGATGAGGACAATAGTCCGAATAATGTAAATAGTGTACATAATACCTCATCTCAGAAATATAGACAGATACTGAAAGGCCGAAACGTTGTAATAAATATGTCAACAAAGATGAGGACAATAGTCCGAATAATGTAAATAATGTACATAATACCTCATCTCAGAAATATAGACAGATACTGAAAGGCCGAAACGTTGTAATAAATATGGCGACAAAGATGAGCACAATAGTCCGAATAATTTAAATAGTGTACATAATACCTCATCTCAGAAATATAGACAGATACTGAAAGGCCGAAACGTTGTAATAAACATGGCAACAAAGATGAGGACAATAGTCCGAATAATGTAAATAGTGTACATAATACCTCATCTCAGAAATATAGACAGATACTGAAAGGCCGAAACGTTGTAATAAATATGGCGACAAAGATGAGCACAATAGTCCGAATAATGTAAATAGTGTACATAATACCTCATCTCAGAAATATAGACAGATACTGAAAGGCCGAAACGTTGTAATAAATATGTCGACAAAGATGAGCACAATAGTCCGAATAATGTAAATAGTGTACATAATACCTCATCTCAGAAATATAGACAGATACTGAAAGGCCGAAACGTTGTAATAAATATGGCGACAAAGATGAGGACAATAGTCCGAATAATTTAAATAGTGTACATAATACCTCATCTCAGAAATATAGACAGATACTGAAAGGCCGAAACGTTGTAATAAATATGGCGAAAAAGATGAGCACAATAGTCCGAATAATGTAAATAGTGTACATAATACCTCATCTCATAAATATAGACAGATATTGAATGTCAATAATATTACACTTACAACAAGATTATTTACCAGAAAGGAGATTTCAGTGGACTTGTAAAATACCGAGACAAGAACTGAACAGTTCGTTTAGATGCCTTTCATGAGAATCCAACGAATTCTTTCTATGAGAATCCAACTGGAATCTTGTGACTCCCAGAGTGTTTTGCATGCTTAAGTTTGTCTCCAACTAAATACCTTCCCGATTTCTACATAAAAAATGTCGAGAATCTTTCCTTAAATCTGTGTTTGCTTTTAACCAACAAATATTTTCCGAAATTTTTTTTTTTTTTTCCGGAGCGAAAATATACGAAAATCGTTCTAAAGTCTAAATGACCTTACACTTTACATAGAAATAGACAGTTTTCAAAAATTACTGTTATAAAGAATCTTGGTATATTCTTAGGGAATAAAATACATTGTATTTCTTAGTATCTACTAATACATATATTTAGTAAATAATAAAAAAACAAACTACATTGCTGTCGCTATTAGTGAAAACCGAAAAAAAACCCTATTAGTCGGAAATGCGTTAAGACTATTTACGGAAAATATCGTTTATTACCCTAAACGCTCTACAGATTAGATGTAGGTTAACTTTTAGTATCTGTTTATATTACTGAGATCAGGTATTATGATTACTTTTATTATTTATATTATTTGTACTGTTATCCTCATCTTCATTGCCATATTCACTACATTTCAGCCGTTGTACGCTCCGGCTTTCTTCAGGTGATCGGAATTTCAAACCGACCCCTTTATTTCGCCCACCGGGGTAGATTGTTTTAATTCCACGTGCCATGCCTCTTCTGGATGTCTCAGTTATCTCCCTTTAACTCAACTCTCCTGTTTGATCACTGCTGTGGCCTGGTATTGAACTCACAACGCTTTGGGTCTAGTCACTGGATCTAATCAAGGTCTTTATCCACTGGGCTAGGTGTCCGTGAGACACCTGGAAGTAAATCTACCTCGGTGGACGAAATAAAGGTTTTGGTTCCAATGAAGTTCCAATCATCTGAAGGCCAGAGCTACAAAGGCCGAAACGTTGTAAATATGGCAATGAAGATGAGGATAACTGTTCCAATAATGTAAATAATACAAGTAAACTTTTAGTTTTTACACGTGTTTGAGTTGATATCCCTTTATTTTTTTATCTTAGTGAATTCAGTGACAACCAGTGTAGATCGAGATGTCCGATTAAAATAGATTTTGTCTCACAACAAGTATTTAATCTACGTCTTTTAATCCGCCAGGAGAAAGAGTTCCATAATAAATGGCTATTGCTAGGTCTGCTGCTAAGAAAATAGACAATTTTTCGCGTCGGAATCTATCTTACACATTTATAAGTCTACCATTCGTCTTTGCTTTGAATATTGCTGCCATATCTGATCTGGTATTTCTGCTACGTATTTATTCATTTTCATTCATTATGCCTCCTGTTTCCTTGCGGAGACATGGGACCACAACAACACCTCTCCAACAGACGCGTTTCTGGGTGATCCTCTTCAGTTCGACTCATGTCGTGCTGGATGCCTCCCCAGGGGATTTTCACCAGCACGCGTCATATGCACCACTTTGAACTCTTCCTTGGCCATGTCGCTGTTTGAAGATATCGTTGAGGTTTCTGTGATAAGCTATTTTTTTAAGTGAGTAGGTTGTTAGCCTACTGCACAAGGCCTTATCTGGAGGACCAGGGTGTGTCTTTCATCTGGCTCCTACCCCACAGACCTCTTGGGCTTGGTTGAACCTGCTAAGGACCGAATCTCCCGCCTACATAGCTCTGGGTGTTGTTGATGCACGGAAGCTGTCTTACCACGCCAAGGCGACACACCATTACGATTTTTGACTTGTTTAATGTACACCTGTATTAATACCCTGTATTTATAGATTCTTGATAAAATCCAAACAAGAATCTGCAATGTTATTAATCTTGACTTGGCATCTCGCCTTCAGTTACATTTCCACTCCCACTACATAGCTTCATTGGGCCTTTTCTGTAAATATCTTCATGGTGATTCGTTCAGAAGAGCTTTTCTTTTTGGTACCCCGTATTTAAGCGCAGTAGTAGACTGACAGCTAGGTAACATCATTTTACAATAGAAATGGCCTGATGCAACCGTAAGTTCTATGCTAACAGTTTCTTCTCTTGCACTTCTCTCCTATGGAAATCTCTACCGGCTTTTTTCTTTCCAGCCAAATTTGATGTTCAAAATTTCCATGCAATGTAAATCGTGGGTTTTGTACCTTCCGACGTAACGCATTTGGCGTGTCTGATTCGGCGTAGCCCATTCGGCGTGGCTGATTCGGCGTCAGAAAGAAGTTAGACTATTCGGCACGGCCGTTTAGGCGTCAGACTGTTTCGACGTCACTTTCTTTGACCAGTGGGAACCCCCACAGAAAAAAAAACAACAACAACAAAAAAACAACGGATAAAAGCATTCAAAAGCTTCAGAGAGAGAGAGAGAGAACAACTTTGACTATAACGACGAGATAGTAATCTGAGGCCTAATCGTCGCTCTGCCAAAGAATTCCTATGTCGAGTCGGCCACGCCGAATCCACCACACCGAATCAGCGACGCCAAAAGGACTACACCGGACCGTTCCATTCCCTTGAAAATGATCCCAGTCTTATACGCCTTAATCTACGATATCTCTACCATACCAGTCAATATAACCATGGAAAGCTGCTCCTATTCGACTATACCTGTCTGTTAGATAGTCAGTTAAATCCTGTTGCAGACGCCCGCTCAGGCACATTTGTGTCTCTTCACCACCGTCACAACCAGCCTATGGTTTATACTTCTACAATGCTGAGCGGACCTTAGATTACGCATTCTCTCTTTCTTCTTCTTTATGTGCCGTGTCCCCTCAGGACATAGGCGATCATGGCTCTCCACAACTTCCACTCCCTTGCAAATTTCGTCTTTGTTATTTCTCTTAAACCTTGTTCCGTCATGCATTTACTCAAGCTAACCTCAGTATGTTATGCGTTGTTTTCCTCTGTCGCTGTTGCCTTCAATCTGTCCTGTGAGTATCAAATTTTTCAAGCCGTCTGTCCTCTGTCGCTCTGTGAGTATCAGATTTTGTCCTGAAAATGCAAACATAATAACCTCTTCCACATGTAAAACAAAATGCAAGCCATAATAATAAAAAAGAAGAAGCCAATACTCAATAACATTAACTACGAACACGGCCACAATGTGTTGGACATGTTCGGAAAATTACCTCCAACTACTCCTGTTCTTAAATATAAAAATGTCTCCAGCTACTTTTTTTTCCTTAAATTGGACTATTCGAGCACATAACGACGAAGTACTAATTTGACTAGTAAACGAGAGAGAGAAAAGATTTGACTATAACGCCGAAGTAATAAAATGATGTCTAATCATCCCCCCTGCCGAATCAGCGATGCTGAATGGGTTAAACTGAAACGTCCCATTCCTGTAAATCCTTGTTCTTTTATTTTTCTCTATCCTTAATAATGTATTTTCTTCTCATATTTCATACTCAGCAACTCCGTTGCGTTTTAATGGCTTTATTGCTTACTCTAAGCAGACGACATTACCATTTACTCCTGCTTAAATAGCAAATCTGGTATCGCCGACAAAACTAACCTGGTCATTGGTCGTGAAAAGGACCTCCAATCTGTTGTTAACTGTGGCAGGAAATGTCTGGTTAACTTTAATGCCTCAAATACAAAACTACTCTCTGGATCTAACCCACCAGAGAAAACCCTCCCTGCCACCCATTAGAATGTCTGATGCTCAACTCCTCGGGAGCACCTCTCGGCGACTGCTTGGTCTCACACTGTCTGCTGACCAGAGATGGAATAATTACATTGAATCAATAGTTTCATCTACCGCAAGGAGAGTTGGTTCTATGTGTCGCGCCAGAAAGTTTTTTTCTCGGCCGAGTCCATTATTCAAATCTAAAATCAACCATTCACCCTTGTATGGAATATTGCTATCATATATCATTTGGAGTCCCCGCTGTTCGTTTTAAGGTCCTCGACAAAATCCAAAAACGGATTGCAATGTGGTTGGCCTTGATCTGGCATCTCGTTTACAGTCGCTCTCTCACAGACGTGCCGTCGCCTCCCCGTCTTTTCTACGAATAGTTTCACGGTAACTACTCCGACGTGCTACTTTCGCTAGTTCCCAAACTGCATGAATTTAAGCGTGCTACTAGGTTAGCATCTCAGTTCCATCTTTTCACTCTCGAAACGGTTAAATGTAGCCGTATCATCTACTCCAATAGCTTCAGGGCTCGCACTTCCCGTCTGTGGAACTCCCTTCCTCTTACTTACTTCCCTGATAGCTATAATCTCCAACTATTCAAATGCAATGCCAATCGACATCTCCAGATGCCGTGATCTATTCCCCGTCTTTCTCTTCATCCTTTCCTCTATCACTCCTATCTGCACTTGCTCCCAATCTCTGTAACTCCTTGCGTGATAGTGGCACTACAACCTTGAAAAAAAAGAAAACTTCAGCTGAAATGATTAAAAAGAGAACTTTCAGTCACTTTGGTCATCTTCAGGGAATAAAGTTTTTATTAGCACAATTAGGTGATTGCTTACTACGACATCTGATTTTGTTAGTATTTCTTATTAGTCTAGTTATTTTTCAAGCTTTGATTTGGTACAAGGGCGAAAGTATGGGGCACCCAGTGAGGATTGAACTCACTGCTCAGTCGTAATTGTTCTAGCGAGACAAGCTTGCTATTACGCCGCCTCGAGGTGCCCTTTTTTTTATTAGACTAATGATAAATATGATAGGACGGCACGTCAGATGATAAATAATTCCAAAAGGAATTATAACGCTAAAAGCTTTGAAATTATGGAAGGCCAAAGAAAGCACTTACCTAATTCTATAAGAAAACAAATTTATTCCTTGAAATTGTCTAAAGTAGCTGAAAATACAAGGAAAACAACTGTAAATGTGAGGTCTGATCAAAAAGTATCAGGAATGGTGTTATAAAAAAAACAAAACTACAACACATACAATTCAGCATTTAATCTCCTTCGAAGTAATCCTCGTCTGAAACCATACACCTTATCCAGTGTCGTTTCCATTGATAGGAACATTCCTTGAAGTTCATTTTTTGAGATAGAGAGTAGATGCCTCGTCGGATTCACGTGGATTTCTTCGGTTTCATGAAATGGCGTTCTTTTAAATTGGGATTTGAATTTTGGAAAGAGGAAAAAGTCGCAAGGGGCAAGATCCGTGGAATATGGTTGTTGTCGGACCTGGGGAATTTCCTCTGTCCTGGACCCTGACGGGAATTCTGCGGTGTGATGAGACGCCCACACTCTACACATTTTCCTTCCAAGCACTTATATAAACTACAGAAGTGAGCGAGAACGTTATAATTTAATGTGTATGCGAGAAAGCGTTCAAGGTCAGTCTGAGCTAAGTGGCTTCACTCTGCTTTCAATTTTTCCGTTACTATATCACGTTTGATCAGATCTTGAAAAGTATCTTGAAAATTTGAAAACATGAAAAATAAATTTAAAAAGATATTAAAATAAATATTTCTTTTGTGTTCAATCTAATATCGAAAAAGGGAATTTCTGTCTATATATCTGAGATGAGGTATTATGATTACTTGAATTATCTACATTATTCGGACTGTTATCCTCATCTTCAATGCTATATTCACAACGTTTCGGACTCTATAGCTCTGAGATGAGGTAATATGATTATTGTTTACATTATTCGGACTGTTAACCTCATCTTCATTGCCATATACACAACGTTTTGGCCTTCCTATCTATGAGATGATGTATTATGATTAATTGAATTATTATATTATTATTACAATATTCAGACTGTTATCCTCATTTTCATTGCCATATTCATAATGTTTCGGGCGTTGTACGCTCAGGCCTTCTTCAGGTGATTATTCAAGTCTTTATCCACTGAGCTATGTGTTCTTGAAAATAAAGCCGTTGGCTAGATCCAATGACTAGACCCAAAGAGTTGTGAGTTCAATACCAGGCCACGCCAGTGGTGAACCAAAACTTGGAGAATTGAGTTAAAGGGAAATAACTGAGACATCCGGAAGAGGCATGGCACGTGGAACTGGAACAATTTACCCCATTGAACGAAAAAAAAAAAGGTTCGGTTCGAAATTCCAATCACCTAAAGAAGGCCGGAGCGTACAACGACCGAAACGTTGTGAATATGGCAGTGAAGATGAGGATAACAGGCCAAATAATGCAAATAATACAAGCAAAAGAGAATTTGTTATTAAAATGCACACGCACTGTATATGAGTGGAACCTGAGCTCAACAACGAACGGCGAGGTCTTGTTTCAACCTTGAACGCAATCTTCTGGCCATGTGTGTTGCGTGATACACTATATATATGCTCTAATCAATTGGTCATCATGAGTAGCTAGGTCAGATACTTCCGGTTTATTACACATAATGTCGATACTCCTTGATTACCTCAGTATTTACACTTATATACAGTGACACGTATAAATATTGGATACATGTTATTTTCTGTTATAACTCTAGTTTATGTTCGCCATTTTGACTGATATTTGGTAAGTAATATCTCGTAAAGTTGTTTTAGTTGTATGTGGAAGGAAAATTAAAAACTACCTTTACCCCACCGGCAGAGAGAAAGGGAAATTTTAACGTTTTCTATAACAAAATACGCCAGTAGCCAAGACTTCTCAATTCGATACTTGAAGAGGAATACATGAATAGCATATATATATATATATATATATATATATATATATATATATATATATATATATGACGATTGCCTCTAGCATGAAACAGCCTGTCGTCTCTGAGTGTTGATTTAAATGTTCACTTTATATATATATATATATATATATATATATATATATATATATATATATATATATATATATTTACAAGAATACAAGTTCATTAATTTATTACTGTTAAGCTGGCTTTGTAGTTAAGACGAACCAAACTCTTGAGATGAGAATTTCTCAGCATGTCCGGGTATCCATCATAATTTGGATAAGTCCTCTGTTACATGAGACTTTACAATTGTTGAGAACCGAATACGAAAATCTGGAGTGTCCGTAGGCTTACGAAGTGGGCATGTTGCCAGTTGCATACAGCTCACATTCATATCATCATCTAAATGTCCAAGAGTGCGTTTTTATGAAGTCAAGTCAGCCTTCTTTATACAAACGGAGCGAATGCTTCTTGGGGCTCAGCATGATTTGCTTTTAATATATATTTGTTTTGAGTATATTATTGAGAAGGTGGACTTTTTCTGTTCCACGTATTTTGTGTACAAAAGAAATGTATGCTTCTTTGATGAAATTCTGATAACTCAGGAGAGATAATTTGTTTACACAGACAGTTTTCTTTTCCTTTCTTTTTTTGCTTTCGTTTTAAATTAATGTACTTGTTTTCATGCCGTTTTTCTTCATTTTAATTATGTCCGTCCTGTTACCCGTAAGGTTCGACATTTTTTTTGTATTATATTTTCTTCCTATGTTTTTCCTAAGCTTCGAGGATATGCTATCAACTCGTCAGAGAGCTTTGTAGTAACAAGTTAATATCAAAACTACTGATGAGTGCCTAAATGGGAGAAAAGAGAAATAAGTTGAATATTTAATGTTTTCTGACCCCCCCTCCATATAGGAGAACATGACTAAAGACTGTGCATACGCTATCCTGTGCAGCTCTGGAAAGAAATATAAAGGCGAGACAGGCCGCCCCCTTAAGGTAAGGCTTCAAGAACACCAGAAAGCTGTAATACCAGGTGAAGTGGAAAAATCAGGCGTGGCTGACCACATATGAAGAGAAAAAGAGATCACCGCCCAGTGTGGGATCAGGTTGAGATCATAGACAAAGAACACCATTGGAAAATTCCTTAACTTAAGGAATCAGCACATATGCTAGGCCACAAAAATCTCCTGAGCCGACCAAGCATAGAAATGAATACAATATGGGAACCAGTAATAAGTAGTACCAGAGAAAAGTAATAACAACAAAAATTGCAATATGAGCTCTGGCAAAAACATGATTGAAAACAGAAAAAATCGCAATATGAGCACTGGTAAAAAATGACGCTGTAGACACTAGGTTTATAATACCCAGAAATTCAAGGACACATGGCATAGTGGATAAAGTCGTTAGTTAAATCCAGTTACAGGACGCGAGTTCAATACCCGGTTAAGGCAGTGGAGAAATTGGAGAGTGGAATTAACAGGAGATAACTGACATCCGTGGAACTAGAACAGTCTACCCCAGTGAGGGAAATAAAGGGTTCAGTTCGACATTCCAACCACCTGAAGAAAGCCGGAGCGTACAACGGCCTAAATTTTATAATAAATATGGCGACAAAGATGAGGACAATAGTCTGAATACTGTAAATAGTTTATTTAATATTATTTGTTGCAATATATATATATATATATATATATATATATATATATATATATATATATATATATATAATGGACGCACCTACAGAAAGTCGACTTTTCTATTTTTACCAAGACAAGTGAATAACAGAATTCATTTCTTAGGGTATTAATATAGGTGTACATATGTACATTATAGAAGTAAAAAAATGATTTGACAACGATAACGATTCTAAGCATGCTGCCTTAAAGAATAAATGTTATCTATAGAGGAAGCGTGATGAGGGTAAATTGCAACTCTTCCAGTGGCCTAGTCACAGTCCTGACCATAACTTAATTGAAAACTTTTGGGCGATAATGGACAAGCGTGAATTTAATAGGAAATTTAACACAGAAGATGAGCATTTTCGCGAATTAAAGAAATGCTGGAAAAATATGGTGTAGGAAGTTTACTTACTAAAGAATTTAGTCTATTGCTTTCTACGAAGAACTAAGGCCATCATTAAAGGAAAAGGTTGCCCAACAAAATAATAAACCATTTTGACTTGTCTGCTTCGCTTTTCGTCATTGCTGAAATGATTCGTCTTCGATGACCCTAAGCTCCATCATAAGGGCCCTCTTGATGGTCGCCACGCCTTCCAAACGGGTTGCCTTTTATGATCCGCTTGAGCATGGGGAAAGAAAAAAAGGCACACTGAGGAAGATCCAGTGAATAGAGAGGTTGTTCTAGTACGGTCCAGTCTGAACACCATGGAAAATTCGTTAACTTAAGGAATCAGCACATATGCTAGGCCACCAAAAGTCTCCTGAGCCGACCAAGCATAGAAATGAATACAATATGGGAACAATAATAAAGGAGTGCCAAAGAAAAGTTCCATGAAATAAATTTATTACCACCAGACCTGATGGGTTCTTAAAGATTCTGTATTTATCATTATATATATATATATATATATATATATATATATATATATATATATATATATATAATTGGAGTGCCAACAAAGAACTCATTTTTCGGTGCATTCCAATTGCACCTCGACTGGTTAGAACCAAATTGGTTATGAACAAATCTGCTTGTAAAAACAAAATCCGTTTGCTTCTCACCATTTGAGGTGCAATTAAAACCGAAACGAAGTTGCATCTTTGATGGGTTATATGATAAAATTAATCCGTGTTAATTAGATATTCTACCTCTTTTGATTGCTAAACGTTTGTATTTATTTCATTATATATATATATATATATATATATATATATATATATATATATATATATATTTCCGTTTTTGTTTTTTTCAGACCTATTCAACATTGTTTACATTATGGTTTAATGCTATAAATTTATCAGTCCTATGTTGGGTATGCGAACCCTGACAGGCAGACTCAAGTTAAGGATAGAATCTCTTCGGTAAACATTTGGTACAGTTGGTATGTTGTCTTTTTACTCGGCAGTGGATACGCACTGCTAACGATGAGTCCCAATTATGGGACGAAACGGCCGTCCCTTATTCCTGTTGAGTTTTTGACTCAATGAATTTTTTTTATCAAATTATTATATGTGTTTATCATTGTTTTAATATGTCTTGTAAAGTCCTATGGTTATATAAATTTTATACTTTTGAATCTCTTCGGTACCAGAGACCCATTTGGTATTACCCAACTGTTTTGATACTCGGTGGTGGATGCACTGCTGATAGTCCCAATTATAGAAAATCATCTATTCCTGTTGAGGTTTTATAGACTCAATGAAATTAATTATATATTATCAAATATACTTATATATATATATATATATATATATATGTGTGTGTGTGTGTGTGTGTGTACGTGTCCAGCGTGTGTTTGGTAGGAATAGATAGAAAGAGAATGAGAAAGGAAGGAATGGCTGATCAACGCAGGTTATTTAAAAGCAATATTTTAAAGTAGAAGAGAGAGAGAGAGAGAAGAGAGATTGGAAAGTGGAAAAAAAATGTGAGAGAGAGAATTGTGAGAGAATGGTTAAAAGCTTTGTTGCTGACAAGTTATCGCCGCGTAGACAAAATAGGCATTAATTAGTGGCAATTTTACGGAAAAAATTGATTCTGTTTGGGAAAAAGACAGAAGGCGTCGATAAATTAGTTGCCAGTCTTGAAATACCTTCAATTTTTTGTGTGCAATGGTAAAAGCTTTCCCGCTAGAACTATTGTCGATTCTAACTGGGTGCCCCAAAATGCTACGCTTGAAAAATCATTATATATATATATATATATATAATGAATCGAGTCCCGCCTTCTTCTTGTGCAAAACAACGTGAGTGTTTGCTGGGACTCACTATCATCTGCCTCTAGTTTTCTTGCATATACAAACATATATATATATATATATATATATATATATATACGCGTAATTTTTTCCACCTATTCTCATTGTACATTTCTCTGGTTTAATATTGAATCTCCCTGAAGTTTTGACGAAAAACCGGTTGCTTCCCCCCCTTTGTTGTTGAGTTTTTTTGTTTTTTATTATTTAATATTGTTTTAATAATTAAATTTTATACTTTTATTTCGATCATTAAATTTTGTACCTACAAAAATATCTTTATATATATATATATATATATATATATATATATATATATATATATATATATATGCGTTAAAAGGTAGATATTTTTTAAATAAAACTTTCATTGATCTAAGCCAGTAGACTTTTGATTTCATTGTCTGTAAAATAGTACGACTGTCTGCTGAAACATGTGTAACCATATAATAACTTTTGTATTAAAAGATGTATGCAACGAAAAAAAGGTATACATATTGAAAGACTTTTTCGTAGAGAATTTTCGAAATTATTTATATTAGCGACACACATGTTAAAGCTGGAAAAAAAATGTGACAAATCATTTCATTTTTCTTAACAAACTCAAATGCTATTGGAAATATAGGCAAAAAGAAAAAAAATCGATGAAAAAAAGAGAGTCGATAATCACAGAAGGAACGAGTAATTCCAATAAAATATGAGGCGTAATCGAAGAAGGAATGTCACCTCCTAAAAGCTAAAGAAAGTGTGAAGAAATAGGAAACTTTCATTAGAAACAAACAAAAAAGAGATTGGGCTTTGTAATATGATAAAAACTTGAGGTAATAAGCTTCTACAGAAGGATGGTGAGAAAAGGACATGCATGAAGGTGAGAATAGGACATAAAGTATGGCGGGTATAGGACATAAAAGATGTTGAGAAGAGGACATAAAGGATGTTTAGAATAGGACATAAAGGATGATGGAAATAGGACATACATGATGGTGGGAATAGGACATTAAGGATGGCGAGAATAGGACATTAAGGATTGTGAGAATACGGCATACAGGATGGTGGGTATAGGACGTTAAGGGTGTTGACAATAGGATATAAATGATGGTGAGAATACGGCCTACAAGATGATGGGAATAGGACTTTAAGGATGATAAGAATATGACATAAAGGATGGTAGGAATAGGACATTAAATATGGTGAGTATAGGACATTAAGAATGGGGAGAACAGGACATTAAGGATGGTGAATAGGACATAAAGGATGGTGAGTATAGGCCATTAAGGATGATGAGAACAGGAGATAAAGGATGGTGTGAATAGGACATAAAAGATAGTTGGAAATAGGACATTAAGGATGGTGAGAACAGAACATTAAAGATGGTGGAAATACAGCATAAAGAATGTTGGGAATAGAACATAAAGGATGATGAGAAAAGACATAAAGGACGGTGGGTATAGAACATTAAGAATGGTAGGAATAGGGTATAAAGCATAGTGGGAATAGGACATAAGGTATTGTGAGAATAGGACATTAAGAATGATGAGTACATGACATAAAGGATGGTGGGAACAGAACATTAAGGATGGTGAAGACAGGACATGAATGATGGTGGGAATAGGACATAAAAGATAGTGGGAATAGGACATAAAGGATGGTGAGAACAGGACATTAAGGATGATCAGAACAGGACATAAAGGATGGTGAGAATAGGACATTAAGAACGATGAGAACATGGCATAAAGGATGGTGGGAATAGAGCATTAAGGATGGTGAAAAAAGGACATAAAGGATGGTGGGGTTAGGACATAAATGATAGTGGGAATAAGACATAAAGGATGGTGAGAACAGGACATTAAAGATGGTGGAAATAGGGCATAAAGAATGTTGAGAATAGGGCATAAAGGATGGTGAGTATAGGACATTAAGGATGATGAGAACAGGACAAAAAGGATGGTGGGAATAGAACATTAAGGATGGTGAAAAAACGACATAAAGGATGGTGGGAACAGGACATTAAGGATGGTGGGAATAGGACATAAAGGATGGTGGGAATAGGTCATAAATAATGGTAGAAATAGGACATAAAGGATGGTGAGAATAGGACATAAAGGATGGTGGTAATAGAAAATAAAGGACCGACGAAATAGGACATAAAGGATGATGAGAACATGGTACATAAAGGATGGTGGGAATAGAACATTAACGATGCTGGGAATAGGACATAAAGCATAGTGGGAATAGGGCATAAGGGATTGTGAGAATAGGACATAAAGGATGATAAGAACTGACATAAAGGATGGTGGGAATATAACATTAAGGATGGCGAAAAAAGGACATAAAGAATGGTGGGAATAGGACATAAAAGATAGTAGGAATAGGACATAAAGGATGGTGAGAACAGGACATTAAGGATGGTGGGAATAGGACATAAATGATGGTGGGAATAGGACATAAACGATGATAGAAATAGGACATAAATGATGGTGAGAACAGGACATTAAGAATGGTGTGTTAGGACATAAAGGATGGTGGGAATAGGTCATAAAGGATGGTAGAAATAGGACATAAACGATGGTGAGAATAGGACATAAAGGATGCTGGGAATAGAAATTAAAGGTCCGACGAAATAGGACATAAAGGATGATGAGAACATGGTACATAAAGGATGGTGGGAATAGAACATTAAGAATGGTGGGAATAGGACATAAAGCATAGAGGGAATAGGGCATAAGGGATTGTGAGAATAGGACATAAAGTTTGCCAAATGGAAGCATCTAACGAGCATAGTAAAACATAAGTTAGGAAGGATTTTAATGGAATAAATTTTGCTTAGATCCATGAAGGACAGAAAGTTGTGGAGAGTCGTGATTACTGAGGCTTATGAAAATAAGCGAAGTTTGTAATATAATTACTAATAAAATCATAAAGTTAAGTGATACAGGCGTCTAGGAGAGCCGTGGTTGTCCATGTCTTGATTGGACACGGCACGTAAAAGAATATATCATGCTACATTCGTTTCTAGAGAGGCCGTGGCCGAATGGTTAGAACGTTCGCCTTCTGACCATGATCGATTTGTCAGTAAGAAGATTTATTTTTATATTGCGTCACCTTTAGATAGTGCCTGAAAATGCTACCAAGGTTTGTGTTAAAACGAAGTCACAAGTCATCGTGACCGAGGCTCAAATTGTTGATTACGCTAGATAAGACGCTCCTTCCCAGAAACTGTAACTTTGAAAACACCCACATGCGCCCGAGCAAGCGTCTGCAATAGGGATTGTCTAGCCACCCTAGTAGACGGGTATCTTCGAATACGAGGGGCTTGCTATACTCTAAAGAGAGCGCAAAGATAAAGTGATTATAGGCAGAAGGGCTGATCCAACCGTGACTAATCCTGACATATTTACGGGTACTGTGGGGGGGTCATAAGAAATGGAAATTAAGGAAGGCTAGAAAAGGGTTGCTTCTACTTGGCACAGGATTAAATCCGGAGGGGAAAAGTTATAGACAGGAAGAGAATGAAGGACGGGAGTAGTAATAATAATGAGAATGGGAAGAAAGGATAATTTTGACAGCCGAGTGTAAAGAACGAGATCAAAGACGCAAGACAAAGGAAGGCGTCTTTGTCATAAAAGAGACAGAAAAGGAACTTAAAATAGAGACGTTGAGAAAAAAAAAAGGGGGAAAATCGCAAGAACAGTGTCAGCAGTAGAAATGAATGAGGCGCAATGCAATGCAAAATGGCGGAAAAAGAACGGGAAAAGACGAGATTAGCCGAGAAAGACGATAACTCCGAGTTGTGACAACAAAAGCTGAGCGTTTTTGACTTGAGCTCTCCAAATTTCTCTCTTGAAATCAAATGAAATCTGACAGACGTTCACTTGCACTTAACATTGATTTGCCTGCTTGATCGTTTACACCGATTATCCTACAAAGCTTTTCTCCCTAGACTGACTTTTTAATTATCTATCTATCTATCTATCTATCTATCTATCTATCTATCTTCATACTTTGTGGATAGGTACATATAGGCATGAGATTTCAAAGTACAATAAACATTTCTTTATTGCCTGTCTGTCTGTCAATCTATCTATCTATTTATGTAGATGAATGGGTGCTGAAAAGTAGAATAATAATCTCACTCTCTCTCTATCTATATATCTTCGTTCTTTCTGAATAGATATATATGGACATGTTTTAAAAGTAGAATAAACATTATCTATCTATCTATCTATCTATCTATCTATCTATCTATCTATCTATCTAACTATCTATCTATCTTCATACCTTGTGGATAGATCCATATAGGCATGAGATTTCAAAGTACAATAAACATTTCTTTTGTCAATCTGTCTGTCTATTTATCTATCTTTTTATCTATCTAAATGAATGGGTGCTGAAAATTAGAATAATAATCTCTCTCTCTCTCTCTCTCTCTCTCTATATATATATATATATATATATATATATTTCTGAATAGATATATATGCACATGTTTTAAAAAGTAGAATAAACATTATCTATCTATCTATTTAGCTTAGGCTATTCATATCTATCTATCTGTTTCCATCTTTTGGAATATATATATATATATTTATATATATTTATATATATATATATATATATATATATATACACGCATCAGGGTTAAAAGTAGCATAAACATTTCTTTTCTATCCCTCTCAACTCACTCTCTATCTCTCTCTTTATATAAATATATGTATATATATATATATATATATATATATATATATATATATATATATTTATTCATTCTGAATAGATATATATGCATATAGTTTAAATGTAGATTAAACATGTCTGTCTGTTTGTCTGTGTATCTCCATATCTCCATGCTTGTGTGCATGCGGCAAAAACTATGAATCTATTTTATATAGTCAGATATACTATATATATATATATATATATATATATATATATATATATATATATATATATATATATGTGTGTGTGTGTGTGTGTGTGTGTGTGTCGTTGTGTGTGTGTGTGTGTGTGTGTGTCTGTGTGTGTGTGTGTGTGCACATAACTATATAACCATACACAGAGATGATCGTATCATATATAAGTAATACTTTACATAGTTTGCATTCACCTTTATGGCCAATCCATGTGTGGCCATCCATTTGGCATGGACTGTATTGTGCTATGTTCACTGAAAGGATAATACAAACAAATCCTAACTAGGTGGTTTCATTTGTGGTTGCCCCGAGTCAAACTATACCAAGCAGAGTAAATTTGTTTGCCCTTGATTTCCCCTTGAAGAAGACGCTGTATTTTATCCCAAAATAAATCTTGGAAATTTACCCAACTTCTGCCTAAGGTGACAAAATTTATGGAGAATGCGTTTTGAGAATTTAAAACAAATATCGCTGCACAAATGAGAAATGTCACTTGGAAGTCTATCTCATCTTTCAGGTGATAAAATCACGCTAGATTTTGCGAGCAACAGAGAAAGTCTGGTTTCTTCTGATTGGCTGGTGTCCGTCATAAATACCGACGGACGTGTAGGTGAATCAAATAGCCTTAATCTGAGAGCTAAGTCTATAACGACGTCCATTGGACTGTGCCATTGATCTACACTTCTTACCTGCGACTACGACGCGTACCAGTCGATTACTGCTACCGTATTCTACTTGGTTATAGTAGCCAAAACCACTTAGCTACTTCGTTCAAATATATCCCTTTCCCGGGACATATCATTTAATGTAATGATACAGCTTAAATAAAAATTTATAATCGTGCCCTATTTCTTTCTTATCCTATGCCGTCCTGGGTAAGACGTTAAACTACGTCCAACAGCAAGGCCTCTGATCAAGAGGTTTTGAGAAGCGTGGAACCACCTCTTAATTGCTGGTGTTCCCAGGTCCATCCTGACCCGGGGTGGTAACATCTGTTAGGGCCCTAGCTATGGGCAAATAGTTAACTATTACCAGCAATACCTTTTGAAACAAATTATTGCCAGCAATACAATTTTGAAGGAAAGTTATTAGCAGAAACAGATTTTTGACAAAACAAAATATTACCAGCAATAAAACATTTTGCCAGCATTAAATAACCCATTGAGGTTCATACGCCGTAAAACAAAATAAACCAATCTAAACCAAAGAATACATATTCTATTCATACGAATCTATCCTAAAAATGTTGTCGGCATTAAATAACCCATTGAGGTTCATACGCCGTAAAACAAAATAAACCAAACCAATCTAAACCAAAGAATACATATTCTATTCATACGAATCTATCCTAAAAATGTTGTTGGCATTAAATAATCCATTGAGGTTGATATGCCGTTAAACAAAATAAACCAACCCTAAATCAAATCTTTCTTATCATTCTAATCCATAGTAATCTATACTTGATCCCAATTCACACAGACACACAGTCGTGTTTCGATGAGCATCAAATGCTTCTCATCATGCGATTGGAAATTACTGGCGAATGAACAATTTATTAACATTTAAAAGCAAAATAAAACCTCTTTTACGAAAGGGAAAGGTGGTTATAAGGTTTGTCGGCTTTACTCTGATCAACCAATCAAATATGACCCACGTTAAATTTAAACAAAGGGAGGAAGAAAAAATTCTGAAATTATTTTCCATAAATGGGTCAGGACCCGTAGATTTTCAATGGCAATCAATGGTATATATATATATATATATATATATATATATATATATATATATATATAAATGAACATTGAAGTCAAAACTTAGAGGCGACAGGCTGTTTCATGCTAGACGCATTCGTCAGGCCACCGTTTCATGATAGACGGTCGCGTCTAGCATGAAACAGTCTGTCGCCTCTAAGTTTTGACTTCAATGTTCACTTTTATATTTACACACGCTCTATCTCTCGATATTGAGCATTTTATTACATAAATATAGCACGCCTTAAGACTATATTTCTTCACGCACACACACACACACACACACACACACACACACACACACACACACACATATATATATATATATATATATATATATGTATATCAGTTCAAAAGTTTGAAACCTCTGTCAGGATTAGCATGTAATGAACTTTACAGAAGAGTGAAAAAAACTGAAAAATATCTCATTGAGTCACTGAAAAAGAATAGAATCAGTTATAAACTTATACTTTGAGAAACTTTTGCAACAAATTGTGACGTCACCCCGGTCTCTGCTCCTGTGCTATCCTCTGACGATCTAACCCTTGGCTGGTTCGGATGGAAATCTGGTTAGATTCGATATCAGCTTTGTCGTTCCCAGCTCGCCTCCAACGTCTGGTTACCGAAGTAACTGCTTTTAATTCTAGTCTAACCTACCCACGTTGGGATTTGATCTTAGGTAGACGAAATCAATCAGGCGTCGGGCCGTAGTGCAAACCGAATCCGGGGCAAAGGTGATACCGCACAAGTATATGTAAAAGAAAATAATGTAGCAACTCAAAAGATTCAAATGTGTTGAAACAAAAAATAATAAGTATCTTTATACCTGGTTGCTGAATACAGGACTGCATTTTCTCCCAAACCACTTCTATGGATTCGTGACACTTTGCGTTTCTTAGGCGAGTCTTAATATCTTAAGTTGTTTTTTTAATAAACTGCTTTTTGGTATCTTCAGGCGATATTCGTAAAACTTGTTTTGGTGGTGGGAGTCTAAGTCGTTCTTCAAAAAAAATTGTTTTTGGTTAGAGGTCTAAGTCGGAATGCGTGGAATTCTTTCAGTCAGCTCCTGCGAGGCTGGTCTCCGAGTTCACAGCTCAACTGCAACTCAACTCTGTGACTCCAACTCTCTCCAACTATATTCTACTGTCTGAAACTCTGGGGACGTTCGTTTATATGGACGGCGACCAAAACCGGGCTGGGGCCTGTCGTGGTTTGGGTTCCTCGATAATTCCAAATCCGCAATAAGGATTTTCTTTGTTTTCGGACAGGAAAATTTATCACTTCCCATTTTCGGAAGTCAATTACTTTCTGTTTTAGAGGGGTTCTCCCCCTCTCTGTGGTTGGGTCTCATAAGGGAATTATCCTACTAAATTCTTCCTTTCTCATATTGTTATCTCACACCAATCCCCTCAGAGGGCGTCAACAGGTTTCCCTTCTTTCTCATATGTTTACCTTCACTCACGCCACCACTCAGCCAATGAACGCTCGGCAGTGTGGGTGTGGCTAGACTGGCCTCAGTTTACAATTATCGCTCAAAGAAAAAAATATCTTCCCTTTTCTTTTCTTTCTTTTCCATCGGCCAGAAGTCTTTTGAATCGTACTGTGGACATTAAATTTTTATCTTAACTTGAGGTCATCTGGAATTCATTAATGGGATTTTCGCCGACTTATTAACTAACTGGGTGGTCGACTAAATCTCTTTGTCTTTCTCAACATCATCGCATTCTGTCGCCAACAGCTTGTCCAGGTAACAAACTTTTATCATGACAAGTTCTGGACATACAACAGATGATTCTCCTTCCAAAACCAAATGATATCTCCGAAAGATAGTTAATGGCTTATTCTTTTCCTTTTTCTCTTTCCCTTTTCCTTCCTTTTTCTTTTGGGGTGGTCTCGCCTAATTCTTTCTCGGTCACATGCTTGACCCAGTTTTCGATTATCTTCTATTATCTTTGTAAGCCTCTTGACCAAATTGAAAATTTCGTTATTGCCATGGGCAGATTGTTATCTTTACCCGTATTCTGGTTTTCCTTGTCGCGTCAAGGCATAAATTAATTCTGACAGGATCCTGATACCTTCCGAATTTTCTATCTTCTGCGAAAAAAAGATACCTTTCTTCGCAAATGAAAATAAAATCTTTACCTATTTTTCTTTTGTTAAAAAAATAACATCGCTCAGTATGTCTTTCGTTATAGCCTTTTCTCGCCTGAAGTATTTCTTGCTTTTAATTTCCATGCTTATTTAGTAAGCCAATTACCATAGTTAAATAGTGTCACAAAATGCCAAATATTTGTACTGCAGTAATCAAGTTTAAAGGAGGATATTTTGACGAGAGCCAAAATTTAATCATAATTTTTTTTTGTCATTATAAAATTTCTAATAAAAAATGATGTCTCACTTTTTTTTTAACCATGCATAATAATTTTTTGTTATTTAAAGTACGAAACCACTATTTTGGGGACAATTTAAAAAAATTACCAGGATCGCCTCAAACTTTGATATGTAGTATATATATATATATATATATATATATATATATATATATATATATATATATATGAAATTCTTTTTACGTAATACTCACGGAGAATTAGATTTTTCTCGTTGAATGATGGGATTTATGAAAGAATTTATGCAACAAGCCTCCGAAGAACAAAGTATTCGGAGTATTATATTTCTTCAACCACGATTTCAAGTATTTTTTCTTTTTTTCAATAAACCATAATCGGATATCGTTGATCGAATTAAAGAGAGAAAACACGCATATATTGCCCCATATACTTGCAACCAAAACAGCCTTGATTCGAGATCATTAGACAAAAAACGTACAGATATATTTACATATATAAAAAAACAACATCGCACAGTTTCTTTTCTAATCATTACGGTCCTCGTCGCAGACATAGAGCTATGCAACTGAAGGCATTTTTCTTATCAATTCAACATATATAATGCGCGAGAGTCCCTCAAGATAGGGAGTATAGAAAATTGCAGTTGATATAGTAATGATAAATGAGATGTAATATACTAATCGAAGAAAATGTGGGAGAAAGTGTGTGAAAAATATAGGAGAATAATATGAATATTTCTTAGAGTTAACCTGTAGGAAAGACAATATTTATAAATGGCAACAGGAAATATATAATAGTCCATATTGTAAATTGTAAAAGTCTACATTGGACAAAACGCGTCGGCAACTATTACAGTTTTCTTATTATTAGGAGAATAAGTTAAGGTTAAGGATTATTTATAATGTTTTAAATCCAGTTCGACCTTGTGTCTGCGTGTAAAAGGCTGCCGAATGTACAATAACCTTCGCCCACAAAACTGCGTAACGATTTTAAATTGGACAAAACCTGAGAAATGAAAATTGAGAATCTCCAGTTTCAATATGGCGGAAATACTTCATTTGATTATTATAAAGATATGACATGGCAGAAAGAATTCTTTACTTGCTGGAGCTATAGAATATGCCGACCATTTTCTCAACATATTTAATAATACCTTATATCGGAATTGAGGAATACAGCTTAGAAGATAATACCTGATTAGCGAAGTTTTCATTTATGGGCTTGTCGGTCAAAGACTGACATGTCAATCGATATATTTTTTTATATTTTTTAAAAATCAGTTCACCCCAAGTAAGGCGATAATACCACTATGATGCAAATGGCTTCTGGGATTAAAAGATAATGAAAAGACTTCAGAAGGAACAGGAAATCCAATCCTAAGACCTCTATGTCTCTGCGAAAGATCGGGGAGATATGACAAAGATGGGGATGAGGTGGCGAGCGGTCAGAGGTGTCTCCTTCTCATTTGGGGCTCAATAAAACTGGTCTCATTTTAAACTTTGCACCTCCGACTCCCATATAAATACATATTCATGTACACTATCGATGACCCACGAAGGTGACAATGTGTCGAAGTTCAATTTAACAAAAGGAAGTATATATGCATATACACACAAACATACACATGCTTAAACATGCATGCACACAGACAGCACACACACACACACACACACACACACACACACACACACACACACACACACACACACATATATATATATATATATATATATATATATATATATATATATAATCACAAGTAATGTTTTTTGCAACTTTAGAGCCGTTGTTCTCTTTCCCTCTCTCGCTCTCTTTCTTCCTCCTTGATCTCAATATGCACAAATATATTTATTAATTACAATAAATTTTTATACATATATATATACGTATACATTTATAATATATATATATATATATATATATATATATATATATGTGTGTGTGTGGAAATATGTAGAAAATAAGAAAGAACACGTTAGGTGAATAATGCTGAGTTTAGTATTTTTGTTATTATTGAAAAAAAAAAAACAGTGAGAGATTCATGGAAGATCTACGTCTAAAAACACTAAATTCGACCTAGCTAATCGAACGATCCTATGTGGCTCGATCGGTTAAGGCACGTTAGGCTATATGACGCTTCCGTATAGGATACAGTTTCGGACGAATATTTTCTATGAAAATTTCTCGCATTTTCAGGCTAGTAAATGTTATAAATACTGTTTATTATAAAGCAGAGCATTTACTTAAATATTTGTATCTATAAAAAGAATGTATAAACATAAAAATCTCTTAATACATACATACATACATATATATATATATATATATATATATATATATATATATATATATAACGTACGCAACGTCATCTAAAAATCAACTAGCTGCGGTTAAATATGCAGTGACGTAAAAAAATAATCACATATAAGTTTTTATGTCGTAAATATATTGATTCACACGCTGACATTAAAAAATATAAAGACGCATGCGTAGACGATCAAATATTCGCTTCCGTTTTTTTTCCTGTTTGTTCCGGCATCTGTCAGTTATAAAATAATCAAATATGAAGTCTAAATGATTTTCTTGTGAGATTTTCCCAACAATGAATTTTATAAAAGAAGATGAATTTTCAGCTAAAAAAATAATACAAATAATAAAAAGGGGGAAAAAGACGATTTTTCCTTTCTCGCTTTTATCCAATAGAAATGGATATTCTACAACATAGTACATTATTATGTTGTGATCTATATTTAACAAGGTAAGAATATGGTCGACACGACAGGAAGTTCATATTGCGTGTGAAGCGGCGGCATAACATTCTGCTCGACCTCCGGTATCAATATCTACATCTGGCATCAACTGCATCATAGCTACATATTTTCTTCCTCATATGTATGCATGAAGAGGTTACCTAAAATGTATATCTGTCAGAAAGTACTCGGATTTGAATAAAGGTATGATGTAAAATTTGTTCTGGGTATGATGATAAACTACATCCGGCAGCAATGCCTCTGAACGAGAGATTGAAGGTTTTCAGTAGCGTGAAACTACCTCTTAACTTTTGTACTTCCCAGATCTATCCGAGGGTGGTAACACCTGTTAGGGTCCCAGCTATGGGTAAACAGTGAACCCCGAAACAAAATTCAACAGCATATAATAAAATGACCAGCAGTACATTTTTATATCAAAATGACAATCAATCCAGACTATATATATATATATATATATATATATTGGCGTGGTCGATTCGGCGTGGCTGATTCAGCGTCAGAAAATAATTGGATTATTCGGTGCAGCCGGTTAGGCGTCAGACTATTCGACGTCATTGTCTTTGACCGGAGAGAGAAAGAGAAAGAGAATACGAAAGGGAGAACAAGAAAGCGAGAGGGGGAGAAAGAGAGAGAAAGCGGACGAGAAAGAGAGAGAGAGAGAAAGAGAAATTGAGAAAGAAAGAGAAAGAGAAGGAGAAAGAGAGAAAAAACGAAAGAGAGAGATAGAGAAAAAGAGAAAACGAGAAATCGAGAGAGAGAGAGAGAGAAAGAGAGAGAGAGAGAGAGATAAAAAACATCGAGAGGGATGATAGCAGAAAGAAGAAGAAAGCCTTCTAAAATATTTTCAGTTTCCCATGGTTTTTCGAACTAATAGGATGCGGATGTAGTTTACCTTCTTACCCAGGACGGAAATAAATGAAATCTTTTGGGAACAAGTAACAACAAACCGAACGTTGGAAACTTCCTGTCGCAGGCATAAGTATCAAGTAATATCGAGTTTCCCTTTACTGAGTGCACATTGTCCGTCGAGAGTGATTTGCCCACGTGATATACAGATGGGCAGAGAGTTAGTAGAAGTCAGATTTACCGCTGGTTGTGGGCAAGAACTGAGATATCAGCAGTGTCACCTACCCCGCTACACACACCGTGCAAGCGAACCCCAACCCCATAATCAACAAAATATATTGAAAATATATTCATAGAAATGATTTCGTGATCATATCGACTGGAGAGTGCTGGGCGATCCCAGCGTCCGGGCACCTTTGGAAAAGACCTGAAAACCATTCGACGAGTTGATCCGGGAATTATGAGCGTATTTGGATAGACCGAACGGTTCTGAAATGGATGTCTTAGAACGAAGTTGCAAGCCATCGTGATCGAGTGTTCGAACATACAGGATTTATTTAAGAAATTGTCACATCAGATTATGTGCCCTCATCCTGAAACTGAAACTAATGTATGTTCATGACTGTTGCAGTATAAACCCCAAGTTTGTTCTGTGGATTAGGCAGACGTCTTTAATAATTTTTGGTTGGCCATCTTGGTAGACGTGTGTGCGCCGGAAGCGAGTAGTAGCTGGTCGTTTTTTATACTGAAAACAGGGTACCAGTATTTATTTCTAGCGGTAATATTTATTTTCACCTTTCGTTTCATTGTGAGCGCGTAATGTCCCTTTCCCAGCTTTTGTGCACACCGATGCAAACAAGAATAAACATGAAATGTAAGGTTTAATTGTTCGGTCGGTGAAAAGTTGAAAGAGGACACCGTTGTGCGTTTACAAATAGATTTTTTTTTTTTGTAAAAAGGAAAACATGTAAATTAGGAATAAAATTAGATGAAGTTGTTCCTGCGGCTTATCGCATCACCGATTAATTTTCCTCAACTTACTTGACAACTCCCAAGACTAATTAAAATTTCTTGCGCCCTGAAAATAATTTTTTAAAAAAGCTCCGGGCGTTTGCCAATTTAGGAGAGTGAAAAAAGCTGAGGCGAATGGAAGAATTAATAGTTAATCGTAAAAGGAGAAAGAAAACAGTATGAACGAGGTACATTGGTACTTAGGTTCACGAATTTAATCCGTTCCTGAAACCCATTCATAACCCGAATTGTTCGTAAACCGAAACTATTTTTCCTATATGATTCAATGTAAAATCGATTAATCCGTTCCTGAAACCCATTCATAACCCGAATTGTTCGTAAACCGAAACTATTTTTCCTATATGAATCAATGTAAAATCGATTAATCCGTTCCTGAAACCCATTCATAACCCGAATTGTTCGTAAACCGAAACTATTTTTCCTATATGAATCAATGTAAAATCGATTAATCCGTTCCTAAAACCCATTCATAACCCGAATTGTTCGTAAACCGAAACTATTTTTCCTATATGAATCAATGTAAAATCGATTAATCCGTTCCTGAAACCCATTCATAACCCGAATTGTTCGTAAACCGAAACTATTTTTCCTATATAAATCAATGTAAAATCGATTAATCCGTTCCTGAAACCCATTCATAACCCGAATTGTTCGTAAACCGAAACTATTTTTCCTATATAAATCAATGTAAAATCGATTAATCCGTTCCTGAAACCCATTCATAACCTGAATTGTTCGTAAACCGAAACTATTTTTCCTATATAAATCAATGTCAAATCGATTAATCCGTTCCTGGTCCCAAGATGATTGTTTATTTAAACTTTAATTTTTATGTCATATAGTCTGTCGTTTGACATTACACTTTTCAAATACAATGAAACCTTGGTTCACGAATTTAATCCGTTCCTAACCCGAATTGTTCGTAACCCGAAGCTATTTTTGCTATAGCAATCAATGTAAAATGGATTAATCCGTTCCTGGTCCAAAGATGGTTGTTTATTTAAACATTACTTTTTATGTCATTTTGTCCGTCGTTTGTCATTACACGTTTCAGATACAATGGAAGCTTGGTTCACGAATTTAATCCGTTCCTGAAGCCCGTTCGTAACCCGAAATGTTCGCAAACCGAAACTATTTTTCCTATAGGAATTAATCCGTTCCTGGTCCCAAGATGATTGCTTATATAAACTTTAACAACAGTACTTTGTGCACAAGTTTATACACAAAACTAATAAAAATCATTAAATCTAAGAAAAAATAAATAAAGCAATACTAAACAGATAAAATATAGAGGAACATTTTAATTTTACCGTACCTGTAAGGAGGAGAGTTGATGGCGTAAGTAGAAGAAGAAAAGAGATGTTATTGTTTGGAGAAGGGAAACAAAGGCATGATCATCTGTTTATTTATAAGAATAGTAGAGATCGTTGATTTTGCCATATGAAACTGTGTGGGAATAGAAAATATCATCAACAATTGTTTACCAGTATCACTGCTAGCTTTCTTCGGAGCCATGACTGAGGATTTATGAAGAAAAAAAAAGGCACAGTACAATGTATCACGCAGGTCATATAACTGACTGACTATGCACTGTATAGTAAATTTTAGTATTTTAATAAAAATAAAGAAGTGTTTTAGTAAAAAGTTTTAAAAATACAAAGTATTTTAATAAAAATAAAAGTTATTGTATATATATAATCCCGGTAGCGATTTGCAGAAAACCAACATAGTTTACAAATTCAAGTGCCCTTTGGGAGATTGCATAGATTAAATAATATTTATGTTGGTCACACCACAAACTCGCATTTACGGCGCTTGACTCTACATTTAAAGGATAACTTTATCATTTTTAGACATTTAAAACAACATACCTGCTCGCGTTTTCAATTCCGGATAATACTTGTTGAAAACACAACTATACTTAAATATGAAAACAATAAACAAAAATTAAAAATTCTTGAAGCTTCATACATAAAATAGTTGAAAACTAACCTGAACAAAATAAACTATGAAATGTCCACTAATATCCTTAAATGCTATAATTTATAACAGAAGCCATTAGTTTATACCAACGGCTTCCCATACTTAATACTTCTCGTTTTTCACTCTCGCGTGGTCATGTGTGACGTCACGAGCTGCAAAGCGATTTCGCTTCCACGTCTCGTATATACGAGTTTTTGTCGTTACTTGGAAATATTCATGCAGCAAGGGCGGACTATCATTGTTGTTTCGCCCATTGTTTGATTTATTGAAATTGTCATCTTCGATAATGGTTTGCGCAAACCGAAAGCTTAGATTGGATTTAAACATGTATCAATATGGTGATTTCAATGTTAATGTTATTAAGCTAATCAGACAATATGAAAGGAACTTACTTAAAATAAATAGACAAAACTTGTCTATATTATTTAATGAAACATGCATAAATTAAAAATTGCCGCCTAAATATACACAATATATATATATATATATATATATATATATATATATAACATTTTTAAGATATATACTGTGACATATGATTTATAAAGCAATGCATTTCAACTTTACAGCAAGAAACACATTTGTGTATAGTTTTTCATGCTAGACATTTTCCCAGCCGAATATGTCTTGCTTATTTATAATATTTTTGCCACGTCTGGTCTGGTGCTTCTGTAATGTATCTTGAAATTCTTGACAAATTCCAAGGAAATATCTGCAATGTTATCGGTCCAGAACTAGCATCTCGACTTTAATCACATTCCCAATACCATAATGTAGCTTCCCGGTGACTTTTCTACGGATAATGCCATGGAAAATGTTCGGATAGTAATTCAACTTCAGGAATTTAACCCTAGAACACTAACCATAGGTATATAGTACCCAGCGCAAGTTTTCCTGTTTTTAATTACAATTTTTAGTACCTGATTTTCTTACGTAAATAATATGTTTTTCAGTTCCTATTAATGTTAACTCAAAGTACAAAGTTTGATGTGCCTGCATGTAAAATATTTCAAATAAAAATTTATATTTATTTTTTTTTTTTGATATTTGCAAAATCGGGTATGATATAGCCATGGTTAGTAGTGGTGTAACTATTATTGATCGTTTGTGTTCTAGGGTAAAGTATAGCACTATATTGGCAGGTAGGTGTCATTATTTTACCGTTGAAATTGCTAATTATAACTGTAAATTCTATTCTAATACTTTATTCTCTGGCATTTATCGCCTATAGAACTCTGTTCCATCTTCTTACTTTCTTGTCAACTACGATCTTCAGAAATTTAAATCAATCGTCATCTTCCATATACTTAAATCCTGTTCTTTTTATTGTCCTTCCTCCCCAGTAAAGTTTTCTATTGTCTTTCATCTTCAGTCGCCTCCTGCGTCTTAGCAGCTTTATTGCCTTCTTTGGAGTAAAATAACTCATACAGTAAATAAATGATCAGAAAATATGCGTCCTCTGACGTCATTTTTTTACATTTGGACACGCATTGAGCAAACATGAAGAAATGAGAGAAAATCATGGAGAATTGTGTCTAAAAAAGAAACAGTAAAATCGACCTTGCTAACCGAACGCTCCTCTATGGCCCCATCGGTTAAGGCACGTCAGGCTACATGACGGTACCGTATGGGATACAGGTTCGATTCCTGTGGGAGGACGCATATTTTCTATGAAATTTTCTCGGACATTCAGGCCGGTAAATGTTTTATATTTTTCTTCATACTGTCGGATCTATATCCATATATTTGCTTCCACACACACACACACACATATATATATATGTGTGAAGAAATATAGTCTTAAGACGTGCTATATTTATGGGATAAATTGCTCAATATCAGAGATAGAGCGTGTGTAAATATAAAAGTGAACATAGAAGTCAACACTTAGAGGCGACAGTCTGTTTCATGCTAAACCCAATCGTCAGGCCACCTGTGACTCATTTCGCGCCCGCCTTAAGATGGTCGTCGACACCGGCAGCGGTTACATTGAAAAATAATGTAGTATGTAACTCTAACTGTTGCTATATAAACTGTCGGGTGTCTGCATATACAAATTTTGTTTTTATTGCCTATTTCGTTTTCTTTTTGTCAAGTGTCGGATTTTGCTGCAACACCCTGTATATAGATAGTAAGTCTGATAGCATCGTTAAAGTCAAATTGGCAGCTGGTCTCCCAAATGACCTACAATCTGTTGTTTACAGCGTGAAAGAAATAGCTTGTTTTAAACGAAACCTCTGTCCTCTGATCGTACAAGAGAATCTTTTCCGCTTTTCACCAACATGACTGATGCCATCGGCGGCAAGGAAAGCATAGCATTGTTCCTTTCTCGGTTGAATGTTTTACAATGACATGAAGTGGAAAGATT
>CAHIKZ030005136.1:1325000-1447500 GCA_903632075.3 Acanthosepion pharaonis
CATGCACTTATTTATTTTTAAAAAAAATAGGGGTGTTCATAAATTTTTTTATTTAAAAAAAATAAAACTTTAGGAAGTCAATTTGAAGACAACGAATGGTTGAAATCAAAGTAGATCGGGAATATATATATATATATATATATATATATATATATATATATATATATATATAATCTTCGTCCGGAAAAACCTTAGGTGTATTGGCATAAATGAACAAACCAATACCCAAGGAAAAATAAGGAATAAAAAAAGAAAGAGAACTAAGAACATGTAATTCAGGCGAAAACAATCGTCCAGAATCCAAGCTCAGAGTCCAAAGAAAAAAAAAACTCCGACACGAGTAAAGTAAAAATAACTACGCAGGGTGCTCAATACCCTAAGTAGAGCAAATCTAACTATGAAACTAACCTGCCTGGTGTTGTTCATGATGACGGTCTTCTTTGAGTATAGAATCCAGATATTAGCAGTGAATATTTCAAAGACAGTAGGGAAGCGTTGTTCAGGTTAGCAGTGGATATCCCGGTAAAGTAGCAGAGCGTAGTTCTTCCTTCTGTTTCTCTTCGCTTGACAAGCTGGCACTGGACATTCGGATAGAGTAAACAAAATGGCCGCCTTTATACACGACGGATTGAACATTCTACGTCTTCTGATTGGTTAACCTTCTATTGGTGGACTATAAAGTGAGTCAAGTCATTTGGGCTAGCTCACTAGTAAACATATATACACAAAAAAGTGCAACACCTGGCTCTTTAGGTTCATAGTTATATATATATATATATATATATATATACAGTGTAACCCGGATATAAGAGAAACCCGGATATAAGAGAGATTTTCTCTGGTCCCATTTAGAGCCTGTGTTAATGTATATAAAATAGACCAAACCCGGATATAAGAGAAACCCGGATCTAAGAGACTTCTTCTCCGGACCCAACAACTCTCTTATATCCGGGTCACACTGTATATATATATATATATATATATATATATATATATATATACCATACTTGGTGCAAAGATAAGAAAAGATTCAAAATGATTGCACATGGTAAAATTATATAATTATTTTTATTTACTGTTGTTCGCTCAATATGAAGCCCCAAGTGGCCGTCAAGGTAGAGTTTTAGCGAATGTAGGAAAGATAGCGGTTGACCCTAGATATAAAGCGGTTAAGATAATATTAATTGAGAAATCATCCACTTGGGAGTTCATTTCACAAAGTGACAGTTCCGAATAGAGTGAAACTAAGGTTTACGAAGTTAGTTCTCCGCCAATTTGAACTACTTGCCTCCATTCAGAATTAGTACACGAAATCCTTGCCTTTTATTATTTTATGGCAACCAGTTGCTGGTTTCGAAACCGCAATGCATCTCAAACTACAACTTCTTTAAATCGTTGAGTTATATGGAACCGATAAAGTCTGTATAATTTTTAATTATACATTGGAGTTAAAGATATTTTGTGGATGAAATGTATGAAGATCATGTTTTGTTCAATTACTTTCGACCCTCTTTGATCGGGCCCAGAAGTATCACCAATGACGATCAACGGATGCTTCCTTGTGGAGAGGTCCCGTCCGTGTCTTGGACATTTATAGGGACTTAAACTCAAACCAGATCTCAATTGGCGCTCATACATACGATCCATCGCTAAAGAAACTATAAAAATGGTCAGTTCTTGCCATGTATCTCTGCAGTAGGTACGTGACCCCTTCTGCTATCCTCTACGATTCCAACTGCCATATCAAGCCGAAAAATGGTGTACGGTTGGGCAGGTGCTTCCTAGTCTTCAGTGACGATAGAGTTGAAAAGCGTCCTTGTACATTGATATAATCGAATATGCTTACACCTGTGTTCACCCTCACTGGAATATGATTGGCTGGTGTCCGTCATAAATACAGACGGACGTGTAGGTGAGTCAAAGAGCCTTAGTCTGAGAGCTAAGTCGATAACGACGCCCAGTGGACTACACCATTGATCTACACTTCTTACCTGCGACGCGTACCAGTCGATTACTGCTACCGTATTCTACTTGATTATAGTAGCCAAAACCACTTAGCTACTTCGTTCAAATATATCCCTTTTCCGGGACATATCATAGATGATAACAAATTTCCCATCCTACAACTCCTTTATCACAAACCAAACGCCGCGTGTCTCTCGCTACTGTATGGAAATTGTTCAAACGAAATACAATCTCTTAATTTCATTAGTTCTTAACTTCATGGCTAAGACCCGTTCTTATCTTCACGGCTATGAGCAGTTCTTATTTTCACGGCTATGACCAGTTCATAACTTCAAGACTAAAACCAGTTCTTATCTTCACGGCTATGACCAGTTCTTATCACCACAGTTATGACCAGTTCTTATCTTCACGACTATTCACGACCAGTTCTTATCTTTCTAAGACCAGTTCTTATTCACGACTATGACCAGTTCTTATCTTCAAGGCTAAGACCAGTTCTTATCTTTACGGCGACTATCACCACAGTTCTTAACTTCAAGACTAAGACCAGTTCTTATCTTCACAGCTATGGCAGTTCTTATCACCACAGCTATGACCAGTTCTTATCTTCGACTATGACCAGTTCTTATCCTCACAGCTATGAGCAGTTCTTATCTTCACGGCTAAGACCAGTTCTTATCTTCACGACTATGACCAGTTCTTATCCTCACAGCTATGAGCAGTTCTTATCTTCACGGCTATGACCAGTTCTTATCAGCCACCAGCTATGACCAGTTCTTATCTTCATGACCAGTTCTTATCACCACAGCTATGACCAGTTCTTATTTTCACGACTATGTTCTTATCCCCACAGCTATGAGCAGTTCTTATCTTCAAGGCTAAGACCAGTTCTTATTTTTCACAGCTATGACCAGTTCTTAACTTCAAGACAAAGACCACTAAGACCAGTTCTTATCTTCTATGACCAGCATGGATAAGACCAGTTCTTATCACCTTATCTTCTATGACCAGTTCTTATTTTCTACGACTATGTCCAGTTCTTATCCTCACAGCTATGAGCTGTTCTTATCTTCACGGCTAAGACCAGTTCTTATCTTCACAGCTATGACCAGTTCTTAACTTCAAGGCTAAGACCAGTTCTTATCAGTTCTAAACTTCACAGCTATGACCAGTTCTTATCACCACAGCTATGACCAGTTCTTATCACGACTATGACCAGTTCTATGACCAGTTCAGTTTTATCTTCATGGATAAGACCAGTTTTATTTTTGACCAGTTCTTAACTTCAAGACTCAGACCAGTTCTTATCTTCACGGCTATGACCAGTTCTTATCACCAGAGCTATGACCAGTTCTTATCTTCACGACTATGACCAGTTCTTATCCTCACAGCTATGAGCAGTTCTTATCTTCACGGCTAAGACCAGTTCTTATCTTCACAGCTATGACCAGTTCTTAACTTCAAGACTAAGACCAGTTCTTATCTTCACGGCTATGACCAGTTCTTATCTTCACGGCTATGACCAGTTCTTATCACCACAGCTATGACCAGTTCTTATCTTCACGACTATGACCAGTTCTTATCCTCACAGCTATGAGCAGTTCTTATCTTCACGGCTAAGACCAGTTCTTCCAAGACTAAGACTAGTTCTTCACGGCTATGACCAGTTCTTATCACCACGGCCATGACCAGTTCTTATCTTCACGACTATGATCAGTTCTTTCGACCATGACCAGTTCTATCCTCACAGACCAGTTCTTATCTTCACGGCTAAGACCAGTTCTTATCTTTAAGACCAGACCAAGACTGACCAGTTCTTAACCACAGACTATGACCAGTTCTTATCTTCACGGCTATGACCAGTTCTTATCCTCACAGCTGTGACCAGTTCTTATCTTCACGACTATGACCAGTTCTTATTTTCACAGCTATGAGCAGTTCTTATCTTCAAGGCTAAGACCAGTTCTTATTTTACAAGGACCAGTTCTTACCTTCAAGCTAAGACCAGTTCTAAACTTCACAGCTATGACCAGTTCTAAACTTCAAGCTATGACCAGTTCTTATCTTCACGGCTATGACCAGTTCTTATCTTCACAGCTATGACCAGTTCTTACCTTCAAGACTAAGACCAGTTCTTATCTTCACGGCTATGACCAGTTCTTGTCACCACAGCTATGACTAGTTCTTATCTTCACGACTATGACCAGTTCTTATCCTCACAGCTATGAGCAGTTCTTATCTTCACGGCTAAGACCAGTTCTTAACTTCAAGTCTAAGACCAGTTCTTATCTTCACGGCTATGACCAGTTCTTATCACCACAGCTATGACCAGTTCTTATCACCACAGCTATGACCAGTTCTTAACTTCAAGACTAAGACCAGTTCTTATCTTCACGGCTATGACCAGTTCTTATCACCACAGCTATGACCAGTTCTTATCTTCACGACTATGACCACTTCTTATCCTTCACAGCTATGAGCAGTTCTTATCTTCACGTTAAGACCAGTTCTTATTTTCACAGCTATGACCAGTTCTTAACTTCAAGACTAAGACCAGTTCTTATCTTCACGGCTATGACCAGTTCTTATCACCACAGCTATGACCAGTTCTTATCTTCACGAATATGACCAGTTCTTATCCTCACAGCTATGAGCAGTTCTTATCTTCACGGCTATGACCAGTTCTTATCACCACAGCTATGACCAGTTCTTATCACAGCTATGACCAGTTCTTAACTTCATGGATAAGACCAGGTCTTATTTTTACAGCTATGAGCAGTTCTTATCTTCACGGCTATGACCAGTTCTTATCACCACAGCTATGGCCAGTTCTTATCTTCACGACTATGACCAGTTCTTATCCTCACAGCTATGAGCAGTTCTTATCTTCACGGCTAAGACCAGTTCTTATCTTCACAGCTATGACCAGTTCTTACCTTCAAGGCTAAGACCAGTTCTAAACTTCACAGCTATGACCAGTTCTAAACTTCACAGCTATGACCAGTTCTTATCTTCACGGCTATGACCAGTTCTTATCTTCACAGCTATGACCAGTTCTTACCTTCAAGACTAAGACCAGTTCTTATCTTCACGGCTATGACCAGTTCTTATCTTCACAGCTATGACCAGTTCTTATCTTCACGACTATGACCAGTTCTTATCCTCACAGCTATGAGCAGTTCTTATCTTCACGGCTAAGACCAGTTCTTAACTTCAAGACTAAGACCAGTTCTTATCTTCACGGCTATGACCAGTTCTTATCACCACAGCTATGACCAGTTCTTCACGAATATGACCAGTTCTTATCCTGACAGCTATGAGCTGTTCTTATCTTCATCACGACTATGGATAAGACCAGTTCTATTTTTATTTGACCAGTTCTTAACTTCAAGACTAAGACCAGTTCTTATCTTCACATGGCTATGACCAGTTCTTCTCACCAAAGCTATGACCAGTTCTTATCTTCACGACTATGACCAGTTCTTATCCTCACAGCTATGAGCAGTACTTATCTTCACGGCTAAGACCAGTTCTTATCTTCACAGCTATGACCAGTTCTTAACTTCAAGACTAAGACCAGTTCTTATCTTCACGGCTATGACCAGTTCTTATCACTTCACAGCTATGACCAGTTCTTATCTTCACGAACCGGTAGTTCTACAGCTATGAGCAGTTCTTATCTTCACGGCTAAGACCAGTTCTTAATCACTAAGACTAGTTCTTATCTTCACGGCTATGACCAGTTCTTATCACCACAGCCTTGACCGTTCTTATCTTCACGATGGATCAGTTCTTATCCTCACAGCTATGAGCAGTTCTTATCTTCACGGCTAAGACCAGTTCTTATTTTCACGACTATGACCAGTTCTTAACTTCAAGACTCAGACCAGTTCTTATCTTCACGGCTGACCAGTTCTTATCACCACAGCTATGACCAGTTCTTATCTTCACGACTATGACCACTTCTTGTCTCACAGCTGAGCAGTTCTTCACGGCTATGACCAGTTCTTTATGACCTTCTTACCTTTCAAGGCTAAGACCAGTTCTTATCTTCACAGCTATGACCAGTTCTAAACTTCAAGACTAAGACCAGTTCTTATCTTCACGGCTATGACCAGTTCTTATCTTCACGGCTATGACCAGTTCTTATCACCACAGTTCTATGACCAGTTCTTATCTTCACAGCTATGACTAGTTCTTATCCTCACAGCTATGACCAGTTCTTATCTTCACAGCTATGAGCAGTTCTTATCTTCAAGACTAAGACCAGTTCTTAACTTCAAGTCTAAAGACCAGTTCTTATCTTCGGCGGTTCTTATCACCACAGATGACCAGTTCTTATCACCCAGCTATGACCAGTTCTTAACTTCAAGACTTAAGATCTTCTTCACGGCTATGACCAGTTCTTATCCTCACAGCTATGAGCAGTTCTTATCTTCACGACTATGACCCTTCTTTATCCTCACTATGAGCAGTTCTTATCTTCACGAGTTCTTATTGACCAGTTCTGAAGTTCAAGACTAAGACCAGTTCTTATCTTCACGGCTATGACCAGTTCTTATCACCACAGCTATGACCAGTTCTTATCTTCACGACTATGACCAGTTCTTATCCTCACAGCTATGAGCAGTTCTTATCTTCACTATGACTAGTTCTTACCAGGTTTTATTTTCACAGCTATGACCAGTTCTAACTTCATGGATAAGACCAGGCTAAGACCAGTTCTAATCTTCACGGCTATGACCAGTTCTTATCACCACAGTTCTAAACTGACCAGTTCTTATCCTCACAGCTATGAGCAGTTTCTTATCTTCACGGCTATGTCCAGTTCTTATCTTCACAGCTATGACCAGTTCTACCTTCAAGACTAAGACCAGTTCTGACCAGTTCCTTCTATGAAGTTCTTATCTTCACGGCTATGACCAGTTCTTATCTTCACGGCTATGACCAGTTCTTATCACCACAAGACTATGACCAGTTCTTATCTTCACGGCTATGACCAGTTCTTATCTTCACAGCTATCAGTTCTTATCTTCACGACTATGACCAGTTCTTATCCTCACAGCTATGAGCAGTTCTTATCTTCACGGCTAAGACCAGTTCTTAACTTCAAGACTAAGACCAGTTCTCTTCTTCACGGCTATGACCAGTTCTTATCACCACAGCTATGACCAGTTCTTATCTTCACGAATATGACCAGTTCTTATCCTAACAGCTATGAGCTGTTCTTATCTTCACGGCTAAGACCAGTTCTTATCACCACGAGCTATGACCAGTTCTTAACTTCAAGACTAAGACCAGTTCTTATCTTCACGGCTATGACCAGTTCTTATCACCACAGCTATGACCAGTTCTTATCTTCCACGGTCTTGACCAGTTTTTCACAGCTATGAGCAGTTCTTATCTTCACGGCTAAGACCAGTTCTTATTTTCAGCTATGACCAGTTCTTAGCTCAAGACTAAGACCAGTTCTTATCTTCACGGCTATGACCAGTTCTTATCACCACAGCTATGACCAGTTCTTATCACAGCTATGACCAGTTCTTCTTCATGGATAAGACCCTATGAGCAGTTCTTATCTTCACGGCTATGACCAGTTCTTGAGCAGTTCAGTTCTTATCTTCACGGCTATGACCAGTTCTTATCCTCACAGCTATGAGCAGTTCTTATCTTCACGTTCTAAACTTCACAGCTATGACCAGTTCTTATCTCAAGACTAAGACCAGTTCTAAACTTCACAGCTTATGACCAGTTCTAAACTTCACAGCTATGATCTTATCTTCACGGCTATGACCAGTTCTTATCTTCACAGCTATGACCAGTTCTTACCTTCAAGACTAAGACCAGTTCTTATCTTCACGGCTATGACCAGTTCTTATCTTCACAGCTATGACCAGTTCTTATCTTCACGACTATGACCAGTTCTTATCCTCACAGCTATGAGCAGTTCTTATCTTCACGGCTAAGACCAGTTCTTAACTTCAAGACTAAGACCAGTTCTTATCTTCACGGCTATGACCAGTTCTTATCACCACAGCTATGACCAGTTCTTATCTTCACGAATATGACCAGTTCTTATCCTCACAGCTATGAGCAGTTCTTATCTTCACGGCTAAGACCAGTTCTTATCTTCACGACTATGACCAGTTCTTAACTTCAAGACTAAGACCAGTTCTTATCTTCACGGCTATGACCAGTTCTTATCACCACAGCTATGACCAGTTCTTATCTTCACGACTATGACCAGTTCTTATCCTCACAGCTATGAGCAGTTCTTATCTTCACGGCTAAGACCAGTTCTTATTTTCACAGCTATGACCAGTTCTTAACTTCAAGACTAAGACCAGTTCTTATCTTCACGGCTATGACCAGTTCTTATCACCACAGCTATGACCAGTTCTTATCTTCACGACTATGACCAGTTCTTATCCTCACAGCTATGAGCAGTTCTTATCTTCACGGCTAAGACCAGTTCTTATCTTCACAGCTATGACCAGTTCTTAACTTCAAGACTAAGACCAGTTCTTATCTTCACGGCTATGACCAGTTCTTATCACCACAGCTATGACCAGTTCTTATCACAGCTATGACCAGTTCTTATCTTCATGGATAAGACCAGGTCTTATTTTTACGGCTATGAGCAGTTCTTATCTTCACGGCTATGACCAGTTCTTAACTTCACGTTTATTGTCAGTTCTTATCTTCACGGCTATGACCAGTTCTTAACTTCACGGCCATGATCAGTTCTTATCTTCACGGCTAAGTCCAGTTCTTATCTTCACAGCTATGACCAGTTCTTACCTTCAAGGCTAAGACCAGTTCTAAACTTCACAGCTATGAGCAGTTCTTATCTTCACGTCTATGACCAGTTCTTATCTTCACAGCTATGACCAGTTCTTATCTACACAGCTATGACCAGTTCTTAACTTCAAGGCTAAGACCAGTTCTTATCTTTACGGCCGTACCACGCATACTGTAGTTAACCACCCTAATTCTCGCCGTATTCTATTGTAGAGAAGTAAATTCCACTCGAAGAGCTTCTTCCTACGAACTGCTACTTTGTGGAAGCAACTCCCAAGTGGATGCTTCCACGATCACTACAGTTCACATAAACTACGCCTCTTATTTGGTAAAGCTTTTCTTCGAGTGGCTGCCGGGCCTTGTAAAGGGTGAACATCATTCTAAAAAAACAAGAAAAGAAAAAATCCCCAAAACACAAGACGTCCCTTTTGATTAATATCGATTTCAAGCCTTATCTTTATTGTAATATTCACACCATTTCGGCCGTAGTGTACTGGAATTTCGAATCGAACCCTTTATTTCGTCCACTGGGGTAGGTCGTTCCAGTTCCACATGACATGCTTCTTCCGGGTGTTATTTTCCTTTAACTCAACTCTCCAAGTTTGGTTCACCTCTGCTGTGGTTTGGTATTGAACTCACAACTCTTTGGGTCTAGTTACTGGATCTAACCAACGTCTTTATCCACTGGACCATGTGTGTATGAAATTTTGGGACGAAATAAAGGGTTCAATTTGAAATTCAAACCACATGAAGAAGGCTGGAGCGTACAACGGCCGAAACATCGTGAAAATGGCAATGAAGATGAAGATAACAGTTCGAATAATGCAAATAATGTAAGTAATCATAATACCTCATCTCAGAGATATAGAGGCTGAAACGTTTTGAATAAGGCAATGAAGATGAGGATAACAGTCCGAATAATGCAAATAATGTAAGTAATCATAATACCTCATCTCAGAGATATAGGGGCTGAAACGTTGTGAATATAGCAATGAAGATGATTATAACAGCCCGAATAATGTAAATAATGCAAGTAATCATAATGCCTCATCTCAGAGATAGGAAGACCGAAACATTGTGAATATGGCAATGAAGATAAGGATAACAGTCCAAATATTGCGAATAATATAAGTAATCCTAATACCTCATTTCAGAGCTATAGACAGATATCGATTTCAAGCGTACTGAAAAAATACATCTTGTATACAACCAATTATTTACTGATAATGGCTTTTTAAAGGTCTTGTCGGTTGAAGCTGAATTTAACAAAACTTGTTCGGATAAATCTTTTTAGTGTAAACGGGGAAAATTAGGCCCGCCTGAAAATTGATAAGGATTAAACGATAGCGCTCGGGAAAACAGACTGGATATCTTCTCCAGCCACTCAGTCCTCAGAAAAGAAAACTTGTAAGGGCATAAGAAAATTTATAGGAAAACCTCGCATTATATTCATTATCAATCATATTGAAAGAAACATGCATAAAAGAAGGACTGTTGCCGAAATATGTATTCGTATCTATAACATTCTATATCTCTACATGAGACATACGTAAAGGTGATAAAAAATAGCGTTACAATTGACAACTGGTTCTTGCTTGATATCTTTGAACACACATAGTACAATCACATGCGCATATATATATATATATATATATATATATATATATATATATATATATATATATCTATATCTATATATATATATATATATATATATATATATATATATATATATATATATATATATATTGTTGTCTCGCTCGCTATTTAGTGTTAATATTGTTCGCTGAGCAGCGTTCATTTAACCGAAAATTATACAGGTTCTTTTTTTCTGCTGTCGGAAGTGTACCTTACCAAATCCAGGCACATTAATGATACCATTGTTGTGGGAGAAATTTTCCTTCGCCCTTCAATATTAATGCCTAAGATCTAAGAACAAAACTGCACCAAACCTGCAATCTTCTTGTCTATTTACCAAAGAAAATGTGTTATTCTATTTTTGCAAAGCCCAGATATTGTGAAAAGGCAAAGACACACGAAATTCACAAATAATATTAGATGTGGCATATTTGATCGATGTGGGGTATCGTAATCGTCATCAGCACAACAGATGAAATCGGGGATCTACGTTCAATTTCTGACCATGTCTGTCTTGTTTACAGTTTCGTACAATTGTTGAAATATTACGATTTGCTCTTGTCTCTTGTAGTCATGTTATGGCTATTTGATATCAGATCACTGGACGATGATACTGGCACAAAGTAACCCAGTACTATCTGTCGCAAGTTAAGGTCATCGCTGACTAAATTGGTTCTTCCACCAGGCATTTTTTTTTTTCATGAGGAGAGTGGATAGTCACCAAACAGACTTAAAAACAAGACACACGAGGGAGCAGATGAACTTTCTTCGTTTGGGTGTTAACTATTTGCCCATAGCTGGGACCCTAATAGGTGCTACCACCCCGGGTCAGGAAAGGTCAACAGCCATCAAATACAATGAGGTAGGCAGAAGACATGACAATTCACAGATATTAAAGAAAAGCAATCTTCTTTGGAGAAGGCAACGGGAAATCACTCCATTATTTTTCCAAACTAGATTAAAAAATAATTCCTAGTAATTCTCAGAATATAAAGAAAAGGTATCTGTCGAAGAACGCAACAGGAAACCACTCCACTATCTTTCCCAACTCGTCATAGTAATTCTCAGGTTATAAAGAAAATGTATTTGTGGAAAAAGCTGCCACCTATCTTTTTTTAAGAAATTAAATTAAGCTAAATAAACGCATCTTCTCGACTGCAATCGACATTGAACGTGAAGTGTAATATTTATTAATATGAAATGAATTTTTTTTTCAATAAATTTTCTTTCTAATATTTGATTTCATCATTTAAATTGAATAAAGGTTGACAGGCCAGAATAATATCCTGTCCAAGTATTAGTCGCTCCGCTGAGCAGTTTGAAGAAATAGAGTGACAAAGCAGAAATCTGCAGTACATTAAATTTACTCAAAAATTAAATCTACTGGTAATATAGGTAAATTACAATTTCTACGGATCAATACAGTCACATGTTCAAAAATAAGCGGTCGAAAAAAATACTGAAACCCGATATTAATACATTATATAGTCTTCTAGGCCAGGTTTCAACGCCCAAGACGCCACATGAGAAACCACAGATCGCTGAGAATGGTGGACAGCTCAATGACTTCTTCAGGACTTAAGAGCAAAAGAAGAAGATAGTCGTATACAGTGTTAACGTAAGCCTGTACTCTCGCGTACAGACACACATGTTGAGTGCGAAAACCATCTTGCGATACATTATTTTACTCTTATGCGTATTGAGGCGATGCAGCAAGAGTTGTAGGCGGGTTAAATCAACGAGTCAGGGCATAGTGCCATCATATCCAATATGTCAATGGCGACAGATCTAAGGAGGGTTTCGCTCAGGGAAGTCGTGGAACATCGTAGAGAATATGTGGAATAGTACGTGAATTGTGTTGCAGATATATTTTCCTCAGCGTGTTTTTTTAACATATTGCTACCAGCGAGAGGTGTAACGTATGGCATTGCCCATTATGTGAACCTGTGCGCCGTGGGCAAACACACTCTGAATGTTGTTGCTCTCCATCGCCACATAGCATGAATAAATGACCAAAACTTACATTAAAGTGGAAACTGCTTTCATCAGAGGACACTGCAGTGACATTTGCTAATTTAGCCGACCTTCTCACGGTCCTGCTGTCTATGCGATTGATTGTGTTGTACCGCAGGTAAACTTCTAGCTACAGGCGCGCATAGCCGTAGTCAAGCTGTAAGTAAACGATGCCCAAACGTATTGACACCCCTGTGGCATTTAAAAAAAATATGTCCGTTGCTACTATAGTATGATATCTAATATTCATAGTTTACTATAGTCTAATATTTACCAACTGTTGGACGTATGAAATACGTTAGGGTGAGGGGGTAGAATTAGTGGTGAGGGGTTAGGAGTTTGGGTCAGTATTATGGGTTAGAGTTAGGGGTTAGGGTTAAAGGTTAGAGGGTTAAAGGTCCACCCTGACGCGGGGTGGTAGCATCTGTTAGGGTCCCAGCTATGGGCAAATAGTTAACCCCCAAACTTTTGTAAAAATAGGTTTTAATACCAGAAATACTTTGTAATAATAATAATAATGAAAATAATAATTACCAGCAATAACTTTTGAAGAAAAATTTATTATCAGCAATACTTTAAAAAAAAATACCAGCACTACAAACAGCTATATATTCTTTGAAAAAATATGACTAGCTATAGATTTCTTCAAGGAAATATATTCCCAGAAATAGATTTTTGAAGAAAAACATATTACCAATAATTAAAATTTTGTCGGCATTAAATAACCCATTGAGGTTGATATGCCGTAAAACAAACCAAAGTAAATCAATATATACTGAAAAATAGATAGATAGATAGATAGATAGATAGATAGATAGACAGAAAATATTAACAGCAATAAAAATCTTGTCGGCATTAAATAACACATTGATATTGATAGGCCCTTAAAACAAACCAAATCAAATCAATATATACTGAAATAGATAGATAGATAGATAGATAGATAGATATGATGAATAAACTGAGATAGATAGATAGATAGATAGATAGATAGAGATAAAAAATATTGCCAGTAATAAAAATCAATATATACTGAGATAGATAGATAGATAGATAGATAGATAGATAGATGAAAAATATTACCAGCAATAAAAATCGTGTCGACATTAAATAACCCACTAATATTGACATACCGTAAAACAAAACAAACCAAATCAATATATACTGAGATAGATAGATAGATAGATAGATAGATAGATAGATAGATAGATAGATAGATACTATTACCAGCAATAAAAATCTTGTCGGTATTAAATAACCCATTGAGGTGTTGATATACCGTAAAACAAACCAAACCATACATTTGTATCCATATATTCGAAGAACTGCCAAATTTCTCCCTTAGTTCGAGCTGAGAAGAACCCTATTTTTAGACGAATTGACTTACAGCCCTATCACCTTGAAACATCGAGCCTGGTCAGTAACTAAATGTGTAATCGCTTGGGAAAACCAGGTGGGTAAGGCTTGGACGTACAGGTGATGTAATGAATAATGGCTCGAAATTTGAAATCGGAGAGCCGAGATCGAATCCCAGTCAGGTTCATTATATTCTCTTCCATGAGAAAGGTATGAATCTACCTCTCCCCCCACTAGCTATAGGTTAATTAGATGAACTTGTATCAGTAAAAATCATTATTATATCCCCACAAAATTCTTATAATCCCCAAAATATTTTTTGGTGTATTTTATGTTTTATGAACAAAACCAACGAGACTGTCATATTTTCTCATGTAAATTGCTTGCTTTCTTTTTTACGGTTTATCGACCTTTTGCAGGGTTAAATAACCTGTGAAGGTCTCGTTGGTTTTGTTCATAAGATATAAAATATACCAGGAAATTTGTATAGCTATGAAATAGGAAGGTTTCGTATTGTTTCTTATCATCGATTATCAATAAGCTGTCATAGGTAAGTCATTTTCGTTTATCGTCTACATTCGTATAAAGAAAATTTACTCTGAGTCAGTTATAATCAAATTATGTTTGAAAGACAAATTTGTCTGCTTTCCCCAGAGACAAGGTGGAACGAATTATTTAATATTTGCAACATTTTGTGAATCGAAATTTCGTGTTATTAGTGTTGATCTTATTTTGGGGCCTGTTGAAAAATGAGTCAATTTTGATGGTAATTGATTCGTCAGGGAATTTGGGTTTCATCTTTTTTCTTTCTGAGAAAAAAAAATCATTTGAATTTCATCTGAAATAAACGGTCTGTGCTTCCACGAGAAAAATAAAATAAAATAAAAATCCAATGGTTTTACTTTAAAGCAAATAACAATGGAAGTATATAAATAAAACTGTCGAAAAGCTGAAGTATATGCTCACAAAGCCTCATATATTATACAGGCTACAGCAGAAATACCTCCCACATATAGCCCCAAATAATGGAATGGCGATTTACTTGATTGTCCACTGAGTCAGGTTGTGACACAAGGTCGGTTTTTAACGTGAGTAGCCGAGTGTTTCCACACGCGCCACTGATTATATCTAGTCCAAGCTCGTCATAGCTTGTTCAAACTGGTCAGAACTTGTCTAAACTAGTCATAGCTGATCTTAGCTGGTTACAGCTAGTCCAAGCTGGTCAGAGTTTGTCTAAGCTAGTTATGTCTGGTCTTAGCTGTTCATAGCTTGTCCAAGCTGGTCAGAGTTTGTCTAAGCTAGTCTCAGCTGGTCATAGCTTGTCCAAGCTGGTCAGAGTTTGTCTAAGCTAGTCATAGCTCGTCCTAGCAGGTCATGGCTTGTCTAAACTGGTCATAGCTGGTCGTAGCTCGTCATAGCTTGTTCAAGTTGGTCAGAACTCGTCTAAGCTAGTCATAGCTGGTCATAGCTTGTCCAAGCTGGTTAGAGTTCGTCTAAGCTAGTCATAGCTGGTCTCAGCTCGTCATAGTTATCCAAACTGGTCAAAGCTAGTCATAGCTGGTCTTAGCTGGTCATAACTTCTCTAATCTGGTCAGAGCTCATCTAAGTTAGTCATAACCGTGATACCATCTGTGTCAGGTAAATATCAAAACGGTAAATTTCTAAGCGTAGCTTAGATGTGGCACACGGCCGAAAGTATGGGGCACCTAGTGAGAATCCAACCAAATAATGGTAAGACCGTAGTTCGATGAAGACACCATTGCCACTAATATCTTACGATTATGTAGCAGGCATTTCTGTCGCACCATACACACACACACACACACACACACACACACACATATATATATATATATATATATATATATGGGACCCGGCAGAAATGTATATGCAATTTTTAAAAGAACATTTTTAATCCGACATATTTTATTAATTAACATAATTTTTAATGGATGCCCATATTTGAGTAGACGTTCCGTTTATTTATTAAACAGAATATTTATTCATTTTCGTCTATCGGTCAGAATATCCGAGAAATCCTATAAAAGAAAATATTCACAAGCATTCGAAACTAGTACGTGCTTTAGTCCTCTCGGCTACGAAGGGCTGCGATGATCAATCAAAGCTTAATAGAGCCTTTAAGCACAAATCATTCCTTGACTCTCCAAACATCTATATCTGCTCAGTTTCGTATCTTAACGTATCTTTGTGTTGATTTCTAACGCAAACAAAACAATTTCTAAAGAAAGGGATGGATTTTTTTTAGCTTTTAACCCAACAGATTTTTATTATTTAAACAATATTTTTTGTGGTTACTCGTATTTGAGTAGACGTACTGTTTATTTATCAAACAGTATATGTATTTATTTATTTTCACCTACCGGCCTGAATAGTCGGAAAACCTTATTAGACAAATATTTTCATTGAGATTATTATTATTATTGTTTTTTTTTATCTCTGGAACTTCTTTCGTCTTCTTACTGTGTCTACATATTGTCTTTGAGATGTCAACGAACACTCGTTGCCACTTTTGTGATATCAACGAATACCCATTGTCACTTTCATAATGTTCGTTGTAGTAGAGACTTTGTAATCGCAGATACAACTATAGTAACGCCGTTGAACAATACTTGTGTCCGACGCCTTTGAATATCACTCCCGAGACGAGACATAGCCTCGTCTAGGGGTCCTCTCAGCCCGGAGGTAGAGAGTTCGACCGGCACATTTCCGAAGTAATCCGGGTATTGAGATATTCACTAACCGCCCCACGCGGTCAGATGTGGTACAAGGCCGAGTTTATCGTGGTGTATCCGAGATCAAAAAATTCCCCGTACACCCCGTAAAAAAAAACAAAAAACAGGGACGTGTAGCTGTTTCCCGAGACGTGACTCTGCCTTTCGATATAGCCTCGTCTGGGTATCCTCTTTGCTCGGAGGCAGAGAATTTGACCAGCATAATTCCGAACGAAATCTAAGGGTGAGATGTTCACTAAGCGCCCCATGCGGTCGGATGTGGCACAAGGCCAAGTTTTTTGTGAGGTGTCCGAGCCTGTAGGCTCGGCCAAAAATTTCTCGTAGACCCCATAAAAACGGCGTCTGGTAGCAGTCTTCCACCCCAGACGAGACACTGTCCTTCGGCACAGTCTCATCTGGCTTCCTCTCTGCTCGGAGGTAAAGAGTTTGACAAGCACACTTCCGAAGTAATTCGGAGAGTGATGTGGCACAAGGCCGAGTTTATTGTGGGGTATCCGAGCCCGCAGGCTCGAGCAAAAATTCCCCGTAGACACCGTAAAAACGGGGTCGGGTAGCTGTCTACCACCCGAGACGAGACTCTGCCCTTTGGCATAGCCTCGTTTGGGTTCCTCTCTACCCAGAGGCAAAGAGTTTGACAAGCACACCTCCTAAGTAATTCGGAGAGTGGTCACTTAGACGCCACGATAATTCCCATATATACATTTCTTTTAACGTCACGTGATCTATTCATTCAAAATGGGATCGCCTGTGTTTGCTGTTTGGTAATCTGTGTTCATTGTGCTGTTATGTGACTTATTCAATGCCAAAAGAAATCGAGCCACCTGTTACCGAGTTCAACATGTTTCATGGTTTTTTTTTTTTACTGAAGTTTATTTTGGTCGAACAATTTTTTTGAGTTGACCGCGCATTTCAAGGCCAGTCGAGTGTCGGTTCAAGAGAATGAGTATTGACGAAAATCGCAATCAAAAAGCCTGAAAATGTAAGAAAATAATCCTTAAACAACGATTCGGAACAGTTCCCACATATGATTGGTCTTCATAAAGGTGGAAATTCTCTCGAAAGAACCTGAACATACAGAGCGATTCTACAAATTGTTACTCTTCGTGACCCCTGCATATCTTCCAATGTTTACCTATAGACTCAAGTATAAATACGACCTATAGACTCATGTATAAATACAACATTGTTTATGTAAAGACTCAAGTAGAAACTCGATCAATGTTTACTTATAGACTAGAGCAGCGTTTTTCAAACTATTTTTAATGCTACCTACAGACAGAATCACATTTTGCATTGCGACCCACGACACCAAATAATAATAAATGAAAGACAAAATCTAGGTTCATTTATTAAGTATTATATTTCTTACGATCCACACATTTTGGAATTACATGTATCTATTTGTATTATCTACTTATATGAATATAAAATTATTACTTTTAGAAAAACAAATTTAAATGAAATTCCGATATAAACGTAAAGTAAATAATCTGCAACGAGTTTGACGGACAAGATGCATGAACTCAATGAGAACAAACTATATATATATATATATATATATATATATATATATATATATAGTGAATATTGAAGTCAACACTTAGAGGCGACAGGCTATTTCATGCAGGACGCAATCGTCACGCCACGTGTCGTGGCCTGACGATTTGCGTCTAACATAATACAACCTGTCGCCTCCTGTTGACTTCAATGTTCACTTTTATATTTACACACGCTCTATCTCTCTGATATTGAGCACTTTATCCCATAAATATAATACACCTTATATTTCTTCATATATATATATATATATATATATATATATAATTATATTTTTGAAAGCTACATGTTTACCTCGGTGAAAAACTAACGGTGTTTCATGAGTGCTGTACAACATTTAGAGTTGTTTATATTCTGCACTTCCCTCTCACTTACGGACTTTATTTTCTTTCTTTTCATCTCGACCCATTTTATTTATCTCGCAACCCATTGAATGGTCCGGACCCACAGTTCGAAAAACCCTGTGCTTGTTAATTAAGACAAAATAGATTTCGATATTATCTAGTGGCAAGTTTTGTTCTAGGTGCGGGCCGAATACTGATCATATTCGGTCGGGTCGCCTATCGAAGAAGTCTGTTGTTTATTTAGACCTGAAACTTCTAGTGACATGGGAGCAACAACACTGACGACGCATCTAGATTCAGCACTTAAAGGTGTATTCTAATAATAACCCAGCAAGGGCTGATATTTCGTAAGATCCACCAAACCAACTTGATAAAAGCATCCATTCCTATAGCTGTAATTCACTTTGCTTATTCCAAAGAAACATGCTGCCGATTGTTATTCGGATAGAACATAACACACCTTCTGTAAATGAATACACAATGTTTTTTAATTATTGATTACTGCTTTCAATTCGTCTAATTGGGAACAGTACTTGTTCGAATATTTTCTGTGTAAAATAAATTTTCATTAATAGCTGTGGTAGAATGAGTTGTTTGGCATCCTTGCAATAGTTCTGATGAAATGTTCTCCTGAACTGGCTTCTGTTCTCTCCAAATTCTACAATAAATGACTTACTACTTTTGGAAATACTCTTCTGTGGTTCCTGTTTTTAAGAACTTGGCTGAACCGTCCGATCCTGATATATATATATATATATATATATATATATATATATATATATATATATATTATAAAATATATTTTTTTCGCTACACAGTTCTAACCATGTTTCAAAATGGAAGCTAAAAGCCCCGAATTTAATTTTGTAATTAAATTAAAGACATTAGTTCCATTTCAAATGGAACTAATGTCTTGAATTTAATGACAAAATTCTGTAATTAATTAAATTAAAGACATTATTCCATTTGAAATGGAACTAATGTCTTTAATGTAATTACAAAATTAAATTCGGTGCTTTTAGCTTCCATTTTAAAAACATGGTTAGAACTATGTAACTTAAAAAAACATATTTTAAATCAATTAATTTATAATATTAATGCTCTGTAAATTTACATTGAGCACTATTTTGTAAAAAAATAAAAATATCTATAAGAACACCGGATTATATATCTTACTGTTATTTATTTTATATATATATATATATATATATATATATATATATATATATATATATATATATATATTGTTTGGGATAAATTGTCGTCTAAATTACGCAAAAAATGAAAATAACACTGATATCTCATTTTAACAGTTATATTTGCCAAAATTAAATTAATATTACATTAAAATTACTGCAGAAAATCCACAACTCAGTGAACCATCTGATCTTTCTAGCTATCAGCCTATTAACCTTTTACCTCTTTTTGGTAAAGTAGTAGACTTTCTTCTTATCAACTCTGAATTGGTTAAACATCTCACCTCGCGGGGTCTTCTTCCAGATATGCAAAATGGCTTGCTAATATTAACACCTCTAAAGTGGAACTGCTCTCTTTTTCTGTCTCCATCTCTGAGACGAGGTATTATAATCATTTACACTATTTACATTATTCGGACCGTTGTTAACATCTTTGTTGTCATATCCCCAAGGATACATGGCCCAGTTGTTAAAGCGTCGACTGAAGTAATCTAGTGATTTGAGCCAAATATTTCTGAGTTCAGTACAGCAGCAGAGTTGAACGAAAATTTGGAGAGTTTAGCTACTAAAGAGAACTAACTGAAACTGTGATATCCGGATGAGGCATGGCACGTGGAAATAGAATAATCTATCTCGTTGGACGAAATAAAGTTTTCGGTTCGAAATGCCAACCAATTGAAGAAGGCCGAAAAGTTCTGTACATGATAACAAAGCTGAGGACAACAGATCAAATAGTGTAGATTGCTCTCTTTTTGCATTCCATTAATATGGCTGATGCTAACCTTCAAGAAAAATGACTCATTACATGATGAGTTTACTGTGTCATGCTAGACTTTTTTTTTATCGCCAAAATCTATCTTGCATATGTGCAAGTCTACCATTCCTCCATTCGAATAGTACTGCCACATCTCTTTTGGTGCTTCTGCTATGTATTTACAAATTCTTAATAAAAAACAAAGAATAATCGGCAATGTTATCGGTCCTGACCTGGCATCTCGGCTTCAGTCCCTATCCGACCGCCGTAATCTAGCTTCGCTGGACCTTTTCTAGAAATTTGTTCATGGTAGTTGTTCTGTGGGACTTTCCTCTATGGTATAAAGACTTTAAGAATTTAAGCACAGTACTAAATTGGCAGAGACAGAAAAACGTCGATAGAAACAAAGAAAAGAATATTGAACCTTAACGTGATATGTGGCCTTCTATATGGTAATGGATGCTGGACAATCTCTTCAAAGATGAGGAAGTGAACTGCGTCGAAAGAAATATGGTTCTATATGGCAATGGATGCTGGACAATCTTTTCAAAGATGAGCAAGTGAACTGCGTCGAAAGAAATATGGTTCTATATGGCAATGGATGCTGGACAATCTCTTCAAAGATGAGGAAGTGAATTGCGTCGAAAGAAATATGGTTCTATATGGCAATGGATGCTGGACAATCTCTTCAAAGATGAGCAAGTGAACTGCATCGAAAGAAATATGGTTCTATATGGCAATGGATGCTGGACAATCTTTTCAAAGATGAGGAAGTGAATTGCGTCGAAAGAAATATGGTTCTATATGGCAATGGATGCTGGACAATCTCTTCAAAGATGAGGAAGTGAATTGCGTCGAAAGAAATATGGTTCTATATGGCAATGGATGCTGGACAATCTCTTCAAAGATGAGCAAGTGAACTGCATCGAAAGAAATATTATGGCAATGGATGCTGGACAATTTTTTCAAAGATGAGGAAGTGAATTGCGTCGAAAGAAATGGTTCTATGGCAATGGATGCTGGACAATCTCTTCAAAGATGAGCAAGTGAATTACGTCGAAAGAAATATGGTTCTATATGGCAATGGATGCTGGACAATCTCTTCAAAGATGAGCAAGTGAACTGCATCGAAAGAAATATGGTTCTACAGAAAGATACTGAGGATACCATGAAACGAATATGTGAACAACAACGATGTTTGAGATGAAAATGGAAACAAAAAGATGCTTATATTTAATACCAGGAAGAGACACTGGAAATATCTAGGGCATATCATGAGGAAAGAGTGCTTCGAAAATCTGATACTCACAGGACAAATCGAGGACAAAGGAAATCAGGGCATAACATATTTTATGAACTTAAGTAAATAGATAGGAATAAGTTTTAGGAGAAATAACAAAAAGACAAAACTTATTAAGAGCTACAAAGAACAGGGATTTGTGGAGAGCCGTGATCACCTACCTCCTGAGGTCACATGATATATAAAGAATAATAATAAGAAGGTATCGATGGACTCGTTTGAATTCTCTTGCCCTTTAATACGCCTAACTTGCCATTCGACAGGGTTGCTAGGAACGATTTTTCTGCAGCTTTAAAAAAGATTCGGCAACCGGTTTATTTGTTGAACATTTAACCCCAAAAATATGAAGGAATGATTAAAGTTTTAAATTAGTGGTAGTTTTTCTTTGATATTTTTTTTTTTTTTTACATCAGACAGTTGAATGTCATCTATCTGGCTTGACTGTAAAAGTTACACTATTTACATTATTCGGACTATTGTCCTCATCTTTGTCGCCATATTTATTACAACGTTTCAGCCTTTCAGTATCTGTCTATATTTCTGAGATGAGGTATTATGTAAACTATTTACATTATTCAGACTATTGTCCTCATCATTGTCGCCATATTTATTACAATGTTTATTTTTTTTTAATTCATGGATATCTTTTGCAATTAATTTCGATTATTCCCAAATTATTCCCAAGTTATAAAAATTGTCTTCATACAAAAAAATTCACGTGAAAAACAATCGCAATAATGAAAACTTGGGAAACTAAAATTTCAAGATTGCGGTCCTGGACACAACCCAGAATGTTTTAAATTTGTTCAAAAGTCGACCTGATTCCAAAACTGTATCATATGTTGGGCTACGGCCTCTAGGAGTAAAATTGAAAAAGTGTGACACAGTGCCTCACAGCTATTCGCATTTATTATATAGAAGAAGATGAGCTACTAAAAATTAGAGTTGTATCCATTCAATTCTCATTTATTATATAGATGTATAATAAATAGTATCTATTTCACTTCTTCAAATCTGTTTCACTCTCTTCATATCTATCTATCTATCTATCTATCTATCTATCTATCTATCTATCTCTTTCATTCTGTTCATATCTATCTATCTATCCTTTTCAGTTTGTTCATTATCTATCTATCTATCTATCTCTTTCATTCTGTTCATACCTATCTATCTATCTATCTATCTATCTATCTATCTATCTATCTATCTATCTATCTATCTATCTATCTATCTATCTATCTATCTATCTATCAGAATACTACATAATCAAGCTATTTTCATATGAAAGTGGAGATAATTTAAGCCTGCAATATTTTTAGTTGATTTTTTAACATAATTTTTACTATTTATATCTCAACGTTTCAATCTATCAATTCTCCGGTCTTCCTCCAGTGACTTAAAGCATCCAGTACAAACATGTCCCAATACTATTTTTTTCAATAAATTCATTTATTTCAAGGAGGTCACGCCTAATCAAAATCGGCTGCTGTACTGACCAGAGGAATCACTTCAACGAGCTTATTGCCGAATTGTTTATCTTTAAAATTTTTGTTTAAGATGGTAAATAATTTTCATATATCGAAGAATTTGATGCGATTTGCAATGAATAAATAAATAAAAAAAATAACTCATCAACTTTTTTTTTTATGTGACGTTAACGATCTTCCAAAGAAGTTGGAAAAAGTTCGATTTTCTTCCCCACGAAACAACAACTAACCTGTCATGTTGTCAGGAAATCGAATTCTTTTGTCTGAGCTTTGGAACTGAGACGTTGTCATTATTCTCCAAATTATTCAGATTAGGATTTTTATCTTTTCTTCTTTCGACAACGCGTCGTCTGGATATGTAAAGTTTTCGCTTGACCAGTGCCCACGTTACCTTCATAAAAAAAAAAAAAATGGATATCGACAAAAAGAAAAGAAAAAATAATGAAGGAGAATAATAATAAAACCAATAAGGTAAGGATGCTCGTCTTTTCTAATAAAAAAATATCGACGTCTATCGATTCTTTATAGGAATCGATTCATCCAGCCTCGGTTTATACTGAGAAGTTCATTTACAACAGTAGAACTTGTCAGTGTGGCTTTGTTGAATCTCCCGGGACGAATAGCTGAAGAATGTATTTTCTACTTTTATCGGATTTCTTATCTTGGTTTAATACTAATCATTGGTATCGGTGGAAAAAGCACAAGATTCTGACCTGATCAATATATCCAAAAAATAAAGCTTCTATGTCAGCTTGGAACAAAATAAACAACCATTTTGAAACCACAGATGTAAAATGTAAACAAAGTAACATATATATATATATATATATATATATATATATATATATATATATATATATATATATATATATATATATATATATATATATATATATATATATATATATTCCTATTTGGGACTCATAATATATATATTTTAAGACATTTTTATATATATATATATATATATATATATATATATATATATATATATAAAAGTGAACATAGAAGTCAATACTTAGAGGCGACAGTCGTCAGACCACGAGTACTGCTATTTTTCTCGGTTATTTATATATACGGGTCAGTGGTGCATTGTGGGTAGTCTATTTTGGCGGTTATTTTACCGGAAGTCGTTTATTTGTTTATTTATTTATTTGGGTTAAATTATGTTGCTTGCTTTTATTTTTTTCTATTTTTTTTTTTTATTTCTTATCTTATATATTTTATTATTTTTTTTCATTTTAATCGGTGTTTTTATTAAATTTGCTTATATCACTTATAGTTTTGTTTTGGTTTGTGAAGATAATTAAAGCTATTTATTCAATTTGTTCAATTTTGGGGTTGATCATTGTAGTTTATTCTATTATTTTGGTGGGAACCGTTTTTAATTTTTTAATATTTTATTTATTTATTTGGATTGATTATTATTATTTGTTTTTTTCTAACGGTTAGCTTATCGGGATCGGTTTGTTTGTTTATTTATTTGGATGAATTTAGGTCAATTTATTTTACTTGTTATTATTTATTTGTTATACTGTATATTTTCTCTTTACGGTTTTCGATTTTTAAGTAACGTAGTATTTTTTCTTTTATCGTTATATTAACAGTTATAGCTATTTTTTTCATCTGATTTTTGGTTTGATTTTTATAGTCTAACTAATATTTTGGTCATAATAGTTTGCTAATTTGTTTATTATTTACTTTATTTGGGTTCATTGATTTTGTTTCTTATTTTTTATTCTATTTCGTCTTTTCTAACAGGTGTTATTTGGTAATTTGTTTGGGTTAATTTATTTTGCTTATTTTATTGTTATTTTGTTTGTTTGTTTATTTATTTTTATTTTATTTTTTTCCGTTTTCGATTTTTAAGTAACGTAGTAAAAATTTGTTTTCACGTCTGCATTTTAAGATGAGCTCTGATCTTTTATTTAATAATTTATTTTGGTCTGGGAAGGTAATGATAGCCATTTTTACCTCCAAGCTAAGTTTGCAAGTTTTTGATTGGGTGTTGTAGGCTGATGATTTTTCCTTATTTTCCAAGAATTTTTTGATGTGATGTGCGTTTTGTTTTTAATTTCCCAGAAATTTAGGAATCATTGTGCTGTTCGCATATTTACTATTTGTGAAAGATGTTTTTTGTGCATAATTTCTTTGTTTGCAGGATCCTTCATTTACTCCTATGTATACTTTTTCTTCATTATCTGGTGATTTTATCGTGGCTTGGTATATTACGTTGTTTTGTAAACAATTACCGTTTAAGGGACATTCGTTTTTTATTATGCAGTTGCACGCCGGTTTAATTTGTTCGTGTCGTTTGTTGATAATTTTCCTGTGGTGCTTTTTTATTATTTGTGCCATGTTCTCGGTGCAACTGTAATTGATTTTTATTATGTTTTTGTTGAATATTTTGTGTAGGGTGTTTGATTCCGGGAAATGTTTGTGTAATAGTTTGAAGAATATATTTCCTACGTTTGTTTTTACGTTTTTGCTGTACGGTGTGTTGAACCATATGCTATTTCTTTTCCTGTTGGCTTTTTTTTGTGTTCTGTGGTGAGTATGTGAGTGTTGCTGGGAATCCGCTATCTTTTAGGGATGTTTCGTAGTCTTGTTTGCTTTGGCTTTGTTAAATATGGATTCATTGGATGAATTGTCGGAAAGCCTGTGGTTAATAGGTTTTGGTGTCTGTTTGATTATAGAAGGCAGGTGGTTGAAAGATGTGTGTATATAGATTGGTTTATCATTGGATTTTTTGTATGGTTTAAAGGTAACATCTAGAAAATCTACTTCGTTTAGGTTAGGTTTTATATATGTCAAATCCGTTATTTTTAAAAATCTTTATTATTGCTTTTCTAGTTTTGACTGTGCTTTGTTTGTTACAGATTCTTAAGATTATCAGACCGTCGTTCATGTAGAGTCCTGTGTCATTTCTATCTATTATTTTGCTTAGTTCGTGTAGTAAGTAAATACCTATGATTTCGCATGTCCTAGCACCGTCAAAGCTTCCCATTATAATGTCAAATATCGCATCTTTCTTTATCCATGCTTCTTCATTGTGAAAATAGTAATGATTTACGAGAGTGCTTAATGATGTCGATTTCGTTTTGTTTTATTATTATTTGTTCCTGAGCTAAGTTGATGGCCTTATCTAACATGCGTTCTATTATGGATGGGTAAAATTCTTTTATGTCTAATTGTAGGAATTGGCAATTTTCTTTGTTATTTATGCTGTGGAACCAGTCAATAGTTTATTTTATGTTTTTCCACTGGTTTACTCCTAACTTCTTTCTAAGTTCAGAATTAATTCTTTCTAGTATCGTTTTACTTATTTTACCTAGATCGCTTTTGGCTGGGTTTATGAGTCTACATGCAGGATTGGTTTTGAAATTTTCTTTGTGGTCTTTTAGTGTGATAAAGGCTTGTGCCTTGCTAATACAACTTATTCGCTCATCTAGGTCTAATTTTTGGGTGATTGTTTTAGCTTCCTTATTGATATCGTGTTCTGTTGGTTTGGGTGCCTTTTTGTATGTTTTGGTTATGTTGTTCTTGAGTAATTTATCGTGCGTAGGAGGAGGGCTTAGTTTGTATAAATTTCTTGTTTTGTCAGCTGCGATAAATACATTTTTTGTATTGTTTATTTTAGTTATATCTTCTTTTAGTTATATATATATATGAAGGACAGAGAAAACATTGTTTTGTAGAATCATCATTGATTCCAATGCATTCTTTATGTGGATAACTGGGGCAGAAGATTTCTAAACGAAATGAAATTATTTTTTAAGTAATAATTTTCTACATGAATTCTCGAGAATGAAATGACATGTAAAAGCTTTGGAGTCGAAAAAACATATTATAAAGAACAATATATATATATATATATATATATATATATATATATATATATAGCCGACATATTTTTAATTTGCTTAAACGTTATTTTAGATGGATACTCACATGCGAGTAAATACTCGGTTTATTTAATTAAACATTATTTACATTTAATTTCATTTACCGGCCTGAATATTCAAGAAATCTTTCCTGGAAGTAGGGTAGAGAATAGAGCAGATATGGATGCTTCGAGAATCGGCAAAGAATGTGAGCTCAATAGCATTATTTCCGGCTTTGTTTAATCGGAAGATCTAATGATGGTTCCTCATGAGAGATGCCGGTTCGAATCCTGCCAGTGGACGCATATTTTCTGACAAGATTTCCCGAATATTCAGGCCGGTAAAAGTAATTAGATATTCCGTTTAATTAAATAAACAGAGCATGTACTCGAATATGAATATTCATCTAAAAAAATAAATTCTACACACACACACACACACACACACACACACACACACACACACATATATATATATATATATTGTCGGAGTTACCTCCTCCTTAATTCCCTAATTATTGACTAGCGGCCATTCTCCCTATACTATAAATACTGAACGACTTCTCGCCTCGTTCTCTTTTTCATTTCTTCATTTCAGCGACTAAAATGTAAATTCTCTGAGAAGATCCGCGTCTTCCCATTTGTGGTAGACGCCTTTAACATTAAACACATCAAAGAACAGTCACAAATGTCCACACACACACAAATATTATTGTCATACACGTGTTTCTAATACAACAACGTGCAAACCAAAACGGTGTTCTACAATATACATACATACATATATATATATATATATATATATATATATATATATATATATATGAAGAAATATAGTTTGAAGGGTGCTATATTTATGGTATAAAGTGTTCAATATCAGAGATAGAGCGTATGTAAATAAAAAAAAACATTGAAGTCAACACTCAGAGACAGCCTGTCGCCCCTGAGTGTTGAATTCAATATTCACATTATATATATATATATATATATAAAACATATATATATATATATATATATATATATATATATATATATATATATATATATATATATAAAATAAGAAATAAAAACAAAAAAATAAAAATAAAAATAAATAAAAAAGAAGCAAAATGATTTAACCCAAATAAATAAATAAACAAATAAACGACTTCCGGCAAAATAACAGCCAAAATAAACTACCCACAATGCACCACTGACCTGTATAAATAAATAGCCGAGAAAAAAAAACAACACTCGTGTCTTGAGAATTGCGTCTAGCATGAAACACACTGTCACCTCTAAGTGTTGACTTCTGTATTCACCTTTATATATATATATATGTACGTTAAAGTGGTCTGTTTTTTCTTCAAAATGTGTGTGTGTGTGTGTGTGTTTAATTTCATCATAATCTGTTCCTGAAGTCTTGAGTTCTAACCTACATTTTCCACTCTTGTCTTTAATGCAAAGATTGGCAAGAATGTGCTTTACAAATCATATATATATATATATATATATATATGCATATGCAACAAGAATACATTCAAACAATAAATAAGCGTAGCACATACTCTCCGCAAGGAAAACTCAGCATTCTCGAAGTTAATTTCATACACAAGAAGCAAAACACATTATAATGAAAAATCTTCCCTGCCGGAGATGCCATTCTAATGTGTGCTTCAATATATAGTTTATAAAATAAGAATAATGTTTATAAAAAATGCATAGATAGCAACTCGGATTGAATAAACAGAGAACCTTGTTCGAATCTCAGTTCATTGCATTCATTTATCTGCTAATAAACCTCGGCAAAGATATAGTGACTTTCCAAGTGCAGCTTTGATGTGGCACAAGGCCAAAAGTAGAGGGCACCCAGTGAGGATTGAACTCACTACTCCGTAGTGATTGTTCTAGCGAGACAATCTTGCTAACCATTACAACACCTCGAGGTGTCCACCTCGTGTAAGATATAAATGCATCTCTTTTCACTCCAGCCCCGCTTAAAATGATGGGAGAGAATGGGTTATATATGCCTTGGGTGCCAACCGAGCTAAGGCAAGAAAAACTCTGACTTCAAAATCAATCTTGGGAGAGTTGAGCTCAATCAGGCTACCTTGCCCAGGAAATAGCACTGAGGTACATGACCATCCAAAGCGAATTAATTGCAGGTCTTGGATCTTATATAATGCATTAGGCATTCTTTGCCGGTGGATTTCAGCACTTGTGAAACCTTTTTACATCACACGACAATCAGACAATAAATCTATATTTGATTTAATTTATATAAGATTTGATTTAAATTGCGTCCTTCCAAAAAATGCCAGGACGTAGCCAACGAAAAACTATAAAAAAACTATACTGAACTATTCAAGAATAGTTCAGTATAGTTTTTGATAATGCCTGTGTCAGTCTAAATTATTTCTACAAAACAGACACTTGAAATATTTATTCATGAGTTTGTTTCCGTTGTGCAAAAGTTATTCGAAAATTGAAGAATTGCAATAATACTTTAAACAGTATATATATATATATATATATATATATATATATATATATATATATATATCGCTATATATATATATATATATATATATATATATATATATGAAGAAAAATATACTGAAACAACAAAAAATCCCAGTATGCAATTATACTGTTTTAATGTTAATTTAATGTCAACGTCGGACGTTTCGGTGTAATAGACCATCTTAAGGACATATTCATATTATGAAGATGGTCTATTAGACCGAAACGTCTGACGTTGACATTATATTTGTTACGGTTTTTTGGGTATATGCTACCTGTAACTAGTGAGCGAGTCAGAATGACTTATTTCCCTTTATAGTCGACCAATGGGAGGTTGACCAATCAGAAGCCGCCCAACACTGTATTCATCGTGTATAAAGGCGGCCATCTTGTTTCGTCTACCAGAAGGACAAAAGGCGACCAGGAGAAGGATGAACTACACTCTGCTGTGATATCCACTGCGAACCTTTACTACGCTTTCCTACTGTCTCCGAAATATTCACTGCCAACCTTTGGAAGCGATACTCGAGGATCGACCGTCATGAAAATGTCTAACAATATTAACATTAAAACAGCATAATTGTATATTGGGATTATTGGTTGTTTTTCCGTATATTTTCTTCATACTGTCGAATCTATATCCATATATTTGTTTACACACACACACACACACACACACATATATATATATATATATATATATATATATATATATATATATATACTGAGTATATATATATATATACTGAGTATATATATATATATATATATATATATATATATATATATATATATAATAACATTTTTAAACAAAATTGTCCAAATCGTGTCAGACCAAATTTGTCCAATTGTTAGATCAAGCTTTAAAACGATGTATCTTAGAAATGATTAAAGATATCTTACTGGAATTCCCCGAGGTTTTTATAACACTATTGGACTTTACTTTGAAAAATAAGAATGTATAATTATTTTTCAAGCTTAGCAGAAGAACCTTAATGAAATCAATCATAAACGAAGATGACATGTTCATCATTAATTAATCATAGCTAAGGATCGGAAGCTCATGAAGGATTGAAATAAAGTTGAAATATATATATACATCTATTATTTCAAGATCATTTTCCAACTTATTCAAGATGATCTTTTCCCTCTCTAATCTTCTAACGTTCTGTAGTGGAGTAACAAGGTGTCTCATACTTTTCACGTATGCGTTCATTTTCAATTCTTTCTTCAAACGTCTTATGCATTGAGTTAGATTTTCTCTGATTTACTTCTAAGTTGAAATGATTATCCTTCTTCTTGTTGTGACCTCATGATCCAGTTTTCCTCTCTTTTATCTTATTCACCATTCTCTTGATGGTTCTTGAATGGACTTGAAGATGGAAGCCAGAGTATGAATGTTGGTACCATTACTGAAGGCCTGAATCATCTTTTTCCTCTCACCAATGATCAGTTAAGAAAACATAGTGAGGCTGACACAAAATGATTTTAATCTGTTCACTTTCTATCTGAATAAGTCAAAGCGTTTTTTAGTGATTCTTACGTCAAATGACTACACGTCATATCTGAAAATCTGGAAAAAAGCAATTAGTTTAGTGTTTTTTTTTAGATATTATTTTTTATATGAAAACACTCAAAAGAGTGCGCAGGATCACCTCACTTGGGGTCATGACAAGTTTCGGGTCTTGCAACATCATACTTGTTCGCCCAAGAGACCCTACCGAAACAATACTATTCCGGCAGGCGATCCTGAAGCAAAAAAAAAAAAAAATCCGCCAAGCAGTGAACAAATGGACACGTTAAGTAATTGCCACTGCTGATCTTGAAATCACAAGCGACTAATCATTAACGATTTACGTCACTTCCTCCTCAGCCAAGACGATACAAAAAGAGGCTAAATAGCCTGCTCGTCTTTTTTCCATCTTAGGTCTAACATGTGGAAAGACCCACATTCTCGACGAACAGTTTGACATAACAGGTCAGTAATGGCCAGTAAAGTTTTCTTTCCCATGAAGCATTGCTTAAAGGAATTATGATCAGAAACGTTTCCTATTTTCTTTTCCCCACCACCACCATTTCTTCCTTCCATTTCTTTCGTTTTCCTTTTACACTTCTCCTCACTCCCCTCCCGAATAGGAAAAAAACACTAGGAACATCAAGAGGGTGTCGTTGAAAAGGTCATTAAAAAAGACCCTCCCCTCAAACAGCGACTTTGGTCATCCCTCTATATTTCCCCTTTTCTTTTCTTTCCTCCTCCTTTCCCAACTGCACGTCAACGCCCACATATATCCGTCGTAATGCTCCATGGTAGAAATCCTTTAATCCATAGCCATTTTGAGGCATTTTCTTCAGATTCTGAAAGAGCCCTGATGGCCTTTCTTTTTTTCCCTCCCCTGACTCCAAGCCGACTTAGGGCACTACATACAGATCTTCCTGCAAAACCACGGCATCCGACTTCAACCGGGAGACAGGTAATCCGCCATTTGTTAGCTCTGCATCTCTCAACTAACTCCTGGTATTTTTCCAGCTTTCTTTCAAAGGTTTCTTACAAATTCTCCCCCCAAGGTACCATAAGTTCGAGCATTATGACCTTCCTAGAGACAGTCGACCAGACCAATAAATCCGGGCACAGGGACGATGTCGTTATCTGCACCGGGATATTCAACTGGCTCCCCAGGTCTGCTCTTAGCTGCCAATCTCGGGCAGAGGAGAGCATGCAGGTTGACGATTTACGCACCGTGGAGGAGTTTTCACCGGCCTTGCCGAAACAGATCGCCTCCGTTTCGGGCTTACAACTGCAATCGCTAATTGCTGCGGCCACTACTTCGGCTAATTTCATAAGTACCTGATCATGTCTCCACCGGTACCTCCCTTCAGCAAGTGCCTTCGTGCAGGCGCTTAGAATATGTTTCAGCGTACCTTTCTTGGCACAGAGTGGGCATGATGGTGACTCGCTTCTCTCCCAAGTATGCAAGTTTGCAGGACTCTGTAGTACATCGTACACGGATTCCACAAGAAATTTAATGCGACTGGCGTCGGAGCGCCAGAACTCCGACTAACTTAAATTCCGTCGTATAAAATTCTCCCACCGTGTCTATGAACTCTGCTCACTTAGTACCACCATCTTGCAAATTCTTTTTTCCTCAACGTTGGCTCGTACTTCCAATTGAATTAGTTGTCGTCTCTGTTTACCTCTAGCATTCTCGATTCGGGTACCAGGAAAGAAGCCCAAGCCCGCATGACCTGATGTCACTGTCCCCCATGAGAGCCTTCTGCCTCAAACGCTTCTCCGCAATACCCAGTTCACCCTCTATACTCCATTTCCTTCCATTGCGGACTTCTATGCCTGCTGCCGCCACTTTTGGGTCCTTAGAGTCCCTGTACTGTAGGAATCCTCTTGTCCGAGAGACTACCAATTCCTCCACCAACCCTTTAAAGGGGAGTTGAAGTGAATTTGATTTGCCATATAGTGCGGCACTGCTCAAACCTCTCGGTAGTCTTAGCCATCTGCGAAGGTAGCCGTTAATTATCCTTTCCATGGCTTCCACTGATGTCATTGGGAAATCGTAGATAAACAAAGGCCAGAGAATTCTTAGGAGCACCGTGTTGTTCATGATGACGGCCATCTTTGAGTATAGAATCCAGAGGTTAGCAGTGAATATTTCGAAGACAGTAGGGAAGCGTATTTCAGGTTAGCAGTGGATATCCTGGTAAAGTAGCAGAGCGTAGTTCAGTAATTCTTCCTTCTGTTCCTCTTTGCCTGACAAGCTGGCACTGGACATTCGGATAGAGTAAACAAAATGGCCGCCTTTATACACGACGGATTGAATATTCTACGTCTTCTGATTGGTTAAATCTTCTCTTGGTGGACTATAAAATGAGTCAAGTCATTTTGACTGGCTCACTAGTACACACATACCCCAAAAAACTGCAACACACCGCGTGTTGGTAAATCCACGCCTTCAAACGGCCCAGAAGTCCTGACTTCTCCACCTTTTTAACTCGGCTCTTCACGGGTCTCTCTGTCAACGTCAGGATAGTAGTTCCCGATATCGCGAACCTGAAATTATCCGCCGCTTTTCCTTTCCTCATAAATAACGATCTCGACTTTGCCGGCTTGAAACTCATTCTCGCCCGGGTGATAAGCTTTTCAAGTCTGCGAAGGATCCACCTGCTCCCCTTGACCAAAGGTGACTTAATGATCATGTACGCCGTAATGACCATGTACGCTCTGAACGGTGGCTGACGCACTCCTGTCTTCATCATAGGGCCTCGACCCTCGACTTCAGCCGATTTGACCACCATATTTATAACGAGGGTAGCTGAGATCGTACAGCCAGTAATAATAACCCTTTAGAGTCTTTGCCAATCGGAAACTATAAACCTAGAAAAGGTTCTCATTTGAAAGTTGTTATAATAGTCCAGGATTAATAGGCTGATCTTCTCGGGTATATGATATCTTCGTTAAACATTTTGTGGGGTGGACAATTATCACATGCTGTTAAACAATGTGGACAATTTTGCTGTTGCACCTGGTATATACGGAGACACGGTGGAGTAATGGATAGCGGCTCAGATTGAGGAATCAGAGAGCCGAGTTCGAATTCCAGCTGAAACCCTTGGGAAAGCTATTAATTTTCTTCTTCTCTAGACTAGGTTCTATAGCCTTGGATGGCAACTGGTCTAGAAGAAGGAAAACTCTGAATTCAAAACCTGCGGAGGATTATTTGGTAGTGCACCAGATCTCTGTATTCGGCCCTTAAAAAAGTATATATATATATATATATATATATATATATGTATTGAAAGAAGGAAGGTAACAAACTCCGGTGAGGATTTTACATTTAGAGCTTCTGACAATAAAGCGACGTTTGGCTTTCAGATTTAGTTAATTGTAACAAATGACGTAATTTATTAATTAGATTATTACTATCAACGTTATACTTACTCTGTGAACTTTGAGTTGACGTCCACGTTTTTATATAGTGGAATAGTGAAATTAATATCAGACGGCCTCGATCTATAGTAGTTTTATAGTATTAAGAAATAGTGTCATATTTAAAAATCCATTTAAAATGCATAACATGACATCGCTAAAACAACGATTATACTGAAGAAGTCCTTTCAAACTATCTATCTATCTATCTATCTATCTATCTATCTATCTATCTCTTTTCATATCTATCAATCTCTCTCTTATTTTCATATCTATCTATCTATCTATCTATCTATCTATCTATCTCTTTTCATATCTATCAATCTCTCTCTTATTTTCATATCTATCTATCTATCTATCTATCTATCTATCTATCTATCTATCTATCTCTTTTCATATCTATCAATCTCTCTCTTATTTTCATATCTATCTATCTATCTATCTATCTATCTATCTATCTATCTCTTTTCATATCTATCTATCTATCTCTTTTCATATCTATCAATCTCTCTCTTATTTTCATATCTATCTATCTATCTATCTATCTATCTATCTATCTCATTCATTATCGATGTAAGTATCACGTTATATTCATTATCTATCCGTCTATCTCCCTCTCTCTCTCTCTATATATATATATCTATCAGCCTAGTTCAATGCATTATCTATCTATCTATATCTATCTATCTATCTATCTATCTATCTATCTATCTATCTATTTCAGTCTGTTCATTATGTCTCTCTCCCTCTATCTCAGTCTGTTCATTATCTCTCTCCCTCCCCTCCCCCTCTCTCTCTATCTATCTATCTAGTTCTTTTCATTATATATCTATTTATCTTTTTATAATCATTTCACCCAAAGTCACTAAAATGCAAGGGGTTGCTAGGTGTGACAGTATATAAGAAAAAAAAACATTATTATTAAGGCGAGAGAACAATAAAAGAAGAGGAATCAAGAAGACAGAAGATAACGATTGACATTACATTTAAATTTTTGAAGATCAGAGTTGATTGGAAAGCAAGAAGCCGGAAGAGAGTTCCACAAACGAGATGCACAAGAGAAAATCTGTTTTGTAAAGAAATGGAATCAATTTTTTTTCCAAACTCTTTTCTTTGAAATTCACTTTGATTTATTCTCTGTTGGGGAAAAAAAAACATTTTCTTAAATGCGCTCGCAAAATAAGAATCTGGCACTGAAATGTTCTCAGTCTAACCAACTTAAAAAAAAAAAAAACGAGTAAAATACTAAATATTAGAAATATTCGGAATCGCTTTATAATTGGGACGAGAACTTTTCAGCACCAATTGTATTTCCATGGGATACATTTTTGAAGAATATGTCCAGACAAATAAGTAAAAAGAAGATTCTGGAAAGAAATTAAAACGAGTTCTGATTCATTGGAAGATGAACTTCCAAAACAATTCATTTTACACAAGAGACTTGGCTACAAAGATTAGAAATTGTTCGCTTGATGAAGCAAATTTCGTTGGGGAAAATTTAATCAGTGGCACTGCGTTCACTTTTCAATACGTGATTGCCTTAATAGATAGATAGATAGATAGATAGATAGATAGATATGAACAGGCCGAAATAGATAAGAAGATATATATATATATATATATATAGATAGATAGATAGATAGATAGAGAGAGAGAGAGAGAGAGAGAGAGAGAGAGATAGCAGAGATAGGAAAATATAAACTATAAAAAGTATATTTCGCGAAGAAAAAGTTAGATCAAATGATTTCCAAGGAATGACGCAAGCATTCTTTGAATTATTGAATTTTTTTTTTAAATGTGTTATTGTTAACAGATGCAAACTTTTGGAGTGTGCAGTTGCAATGTTAAGGTTGAAGTTTTTTGAATTCTCAAATTGCCATATTAGTAAAAAAAACGCACTCTCTTAAATTTAAAAAAAATTCAATCTTAGCGTTGCGACTGCAAAAAAAAAACACAAAAACAAAAAAGACAATAAACGTATTTCGATTCGCATGTAATTTTTTCGTCTCGGATACTACAGTGTAACCCGGATATAAGAGAGTTGTCGGGACCGCAGAAGAAGTCTCTTATATCCGGGTTACACTGTACATGAATTTTACAAAAAACTAAATAACTTCCATGTCTGAAGATGACTGAATGTACAGTTGAAAGTACTTGCGTATTAAAAAAAAAAGACCTTATACAGCTTTTAATTTTTAAAAACAAGGATCATAACATTCATCGAGTAATTTGTAGGTTAATGCAACTTTAAAATTTTGTTTGCGAAGGGATTTCCCCATTTTATATTATTAACTTTGCTAATCTACATTTTGTATGAAGGATTCATTGCAGCATAAACACACACACACACACACATATATATCGGGTCATCCCATAAGTTCTGTCCGAATTTTACCTTTTTTTTAAAATGAACGAAATTTAAAGAGTATTTTATAATGTCTAATGGAACTGAACATTATTTTTATGTTTAGATGCATTTAAACTAATCAAAATTTATTTCAGAGAACAATAAAATAGAAATTTTGTTTGATTAAAATCCTGCTAAATTGGAAGTACCCAAGAGTCATTGAAACTCAGCAGCCAAAGCGGCTAGAAACATTCACCCAGTTTATAGAGAGGAATGTGTGAATGAAAGAACTTGCAGAAGATGGTTTGCAAAATTCAGAGGTGGAGATTTCACCCTTGAAGATGAAGATCGAACCGTACGTCCAGTTGAATTTGATGAAAAGCTTCTTGAAGCAGCCCTTGAAGAAAATCCTGTTTTATCAGTTGAGGAATTGGCAGTGTTCCTCAGTTCAAACCATACAACTGTTCATCGTCAACTTGGAAATGTTCCTAAACTTGGAAAATGGGTGCCTCATGAATTGTCTGAAAACAACCTCAAATCCCGAGTTGACATCTCTACGTTCTCGCCAACTTGTTTCACCTTTTTTGGATAAACTTGTGACTGGCGACGAAAAATGGATCTTTTATCGAAATGTTAAGCGTCGTAGACAGTGGCTTGGTAAAGGGGAAAGACCCCAGCCACAGCCGAGAAGGGAACTTCATGGGTAAAAGGTCCTTCTTTTAATCTCGTGGGATCGCCAAGGAATAATACACTTTGAATTCTTACCACCTAATGCAAGAATTAATGCTCAAATATACTGTCAGCAATTAGAGCGTTTAAACCAAGCTTTGAGGAAAAAAAGACCTGTTCTAGTGAATCGAAAAGGTGTGATGTTTCATCAGAAAAATGCGCGACCCCACACAGCAAGAATCACGTCATAAAAGATCGAAGAACTTGGTTGGGAGAAAATTCCTCATCCACCTTATTCTCCCGATCTTGCTCCTTCAGACTACCATTTGTTTCGTAGCTTACATAATAATTTGGAAGAAACAGCTTTTGTAACACATGAAGAGGTTAAAACTGACATTTGTGAGTTCTTCGAATCAAAGCCAAAAGAATTTTACAGTAATGGAATTAGTAAGCTTGTTAATAGATGGAAGGAAGTCATAGATAATCAGGGAAAATACATTGTTGATTGAATCTGTAATTGAATATAACATTTGGTCACTTGTTTTCTTTATTCAAAATTCGGACAGAACTTATGGGATGACTTATATATATATATATATATATATATATATATATATATATATAAACAAAAATTCATAATAGATAAATAAACAAATTACGTAAACAATAAACAAATTACCAAACTACTAATACACACATAATACAAGTAAATGTAATAAAAATAATCAACAACAAATAATTAAGTAATAATTAAGTAATAATAAGTTAAATTTTAACAAATAACACTAAACAATAGGCAGAAATGACAGCATTCAAGTCTGCATTTATTCCTCCTCAGTAGCCTCTGGAATATCTTGAAACATAATCGTGATGCCTTACACAATAATGGTTGAAATAATGCAACATACCTTGCTAACCACAACGCAACGACCATCAACTCCAACGCCCCTACCCTCTGCGGAAAAAATCTACTTTTTACATGCAACTGTTACCACTCACCGAGGATACTGAGCAGACTCCCATTTCTGGATCCTCGTTCGACAGCCAAACACATGGTTTTTATCCGGTCTTCGCCCGCTTAATTGGGTGTCAGAGGCGATAAACTAAGGGCTATATGAGTTGTTAGCATTTGTCTAAAGAAACTAGTTAATTGTCTCTTTCTTAGACATATATGCTGACTTTCACTTTTGGAAACGCTGTTCATCAATCCGAAAACGAAGGAGGGCATATAGCGCGGAAAACAAGTTGGTAAGCCTCCTAGTAATGAACCCCGACGCCTACGAAAAAAAAAATTTACCTTTTACGCGCGATTTTACCAATCACTAAATTAGGCTGCGCCCCTCTTGTAAATCTTAACTCCTGAAATGAATAAATGCTTTTCATCCGCTCCTTCCACTTGTGTCGAGCATTGTTGCGTAACATGAATTTAATTGGTTAACAATTTTTAACTTTAACCGTCAAATAGCTTTTTCTTTTGTAATATTGCAAATTAGTTACCATTAGTTGCTCTATAGACGTCCCTGCCCGCATCCAAGCATAGAGAGTCCAAGTCAGTTCTGTTCCAAACTACAAAATATAGGTTCATTCTTTATCAGCTGGCGCTCTATGCAGCTAGGAATTGTTAATCAGAGAGCCAGTTTCTAATTCCAGTCGGGTTCGTTATGCGCAAATACCCTTGGGAAAAATATGGATGTACTTCTTCTCTTCCACCTAGTGGTCAACTACTAAAATTTGTGTCATTAAATCATTATTATTTACAAAAATAATCAAAAAAAAAAAATCTGGCTTTAAATAACCCGCAAAGTGTTGATAAGCAGTAAAAAACGTATCAGCAAATCAACCCTTTGAAAGGGTGCTGAAAGAATCAGTTTTGCGAGCGATAAACTTGTATCTTCAGTTTTTGTGGTTGACGTTTACATCTAAAAAGAATCAAAAACATTAGCATACTTTTAAAATCCGATACAGTGCCTTCATAGGGTTACTGTTCATTTCAGTCTTTATTGAACTCAGTAATTTTTTTTAAGTTTCTCATTTTTGAATCGGACTTGTTGTCCAAATGCCGACATATAGACTTCCTTGATGCTGATCTTGGCTTCTTCACGAAAAAGGAATAAAGAGTATGGAGAAAGAAAAGAAAATACAAATGGAAATTTGAAAAGAAATGTTTCCAAAAATGAAAGCAAAAACAATCCCAAATATATTACTGTTCTTTGATTTTTACAATCACATTCGTGTCTTCATTTGAGATTCTGAAAGCTTCCCGCTCTTTTGGAAAGTCTCCAATTAAAAAACACAGTCACAAAATCAACAACACATGTCACCTGACAAATGCTTCCTGTTCTTTGGTCTTCAAAGAATTACCAAGTTCAATCTGGGTCTCAATATTCAGACCTTTCAATGTAAGAGAAAAGGACGATGGAAATGTTTGTTTGATTGTTTAGCGGCATATCAACACCTTATGGGTCATTCAATGCCGAAATGTAGCTTTCTTGGGACCATTAGTAATTTCACTTACAAAAATGCATTGCTGGTAATTTTTACTATGGAAATGTATTGCTGCTAATTTTAACAATAAAAATAATCTTTTTATAATTTCATAGTTTATTTTACCCCAATTTGGGTGTTAACTATTTGCACATATTTGAGACCCTAACAGCTGTTACCACCCTGAGTTATTGTATACCTGACAACAGTAATTAAGAAGTGATACCAAGCCCCTCAAAACATCCTGATCAGAAGATTTGCTGCCGGTTGTAGTTTATCGTCATGCAACCTGGGAGGACATAGTTTTACTTATACAAACTTCTACTTATCGTTTTATAAAAAATAACATCAAATCATTGTGAGTTTGTAGCATACCTGATACCTCACCACCAAAGCTTGTGTGCCAATCTGCAATTGTTATTAATTACTGGAATAATATTTACTTATCAGAATTTCAACGCAGTTTGAAGCCTTGATAGAATTTCAAGTTCATTTACGCTGCTTTTAGCTTCAGGCTTTTCTACATTGCAACCTCTTTTCCCACAGACCGAAAATCGCAAAACCTTTCGCTATTTCCATGGCAAATGTTCTGATAAGCTCTTTTCTTTAGCCTCACCAATTCAAAGACGCCTTGTTACGACCACGCTTAAACCCCACTAAAAACAAGCTAAAATCTAGCTAAAACCCACCTTGTTAGGTCCACCCTAAGATCCACCTGAAACCCGCATTGTTAAGTCTACGCTCATTTTATGTGTAAAACCAATTTGTAAGAAGGAAGTTCCACCTTTGTCGAACCCGCGTAGTAGCTTCCTTGAACACTACAATCTTAAGCTTTTCAAGTCAATGTTCCGTCGTTATCTCTCGTTCATTTCCTCAGAATCTTCCATTTTTATTTTTTTCCTGACACACCTGATTCAGTATGTCTCTACCTCAACGAATTCAAGGGGTCGGCTTTGCCGTGAAGACCAAACTCGTAGAGCAGAACAACCACATCCCCATTGTCATCAGCCAACGTTTGATGATCCTTCGGATTCCAGCCAAGCAGGAGTGATTTTCCTGACGTTCATCTCCGTCTATGTCCCTTCCCATGTATCTGTCGACGCCATCAAAGAGTCCTTCTATGACCTTGTGAACTCAATAATCTGAACCATCCCAGCATCAGATAAACTCGTGGTATTGGGGGACTTTAACGCAAGAATTGGCCGGGATCACCGTACTTGAAAGAGTGTTCTTGGCCATCATGCTATTGGCAACTGCAACACAGACGGATATTTGCTTTTGGGACTCTGTATAAAACGACCTGAATGTCACCAATATCCAGTTCCGATTCTCGAACTGATACGAAATAATTAAATAAAAAAAAACAAAAAAACTTTGGGTAGATTTGGAAATTTATATTGAAACATTAGTGAAAAAATACAAAACGTACTTGCTATGATTTACCTAGTCTGGTACAAGGCCATGACAATGAAATACAGTGTTATACGATTGGCTTACTGATCAGATTTACTGCATACTCCGTATTGCAGAAATTCCTCGATAAAACAATTATTTGACAAATAAATATGATAACAGTTTTTGGATATTATCGAACAGTCATCATTAACAATGGATCGAATAGTTACCATCATATCTAATAATAAAAATAACCACATAACATCAATCATGATCAATTGCCCTAGCATCGATCTTTTTAGGGAAACTTTGCAATCAGTGATTTGTATTTTCGATCTGCTGAAATGACTACATTTAATTAAGTGATGGAAGCCAATCGATCGATTTCTGATCGAATCTGTTCCTTTCCTTCCGTAAATTTAATCCGCGTTGCATCAAAAAAAAAAAAAAAAAAAAAAGCGGAGATATCCTTTCGGAATAGGAAAGGTAATTGGGCGCTTTCCCTAGAGGTCACAGAAAACACAGCAGGAGGGATGATTCATTTGTTTTGTCATATCGCTCTTCATTCTGGAAGATAAAAAATAATTACCGTACACAATGTAAATATCGTTCGATTTCCTTATTGAAATAATCAGGTTAGAGGCAAGGAATAGATAGGTTCACCTATCGTCCGGTTTGCACTCCTACCCGGTCTTTTGAACAAAAGTAGAGGTTTATCTCTAGTTTCCTGTTTAGGACTGCGTTTCCGGTTCCTTCTAAAGTCTGCTTCAGCTATGTATTCCTCCTGACGTCTGATCTCTGAAATTTTATTCACGATTTATTTCATTTTATTTTTTTTCTCTCTTCCATCAGTTGGAGTAGATATGTTCGTCTATCATCCTGTTCGCACCTCTCCCCATTTTTTTGAACTGGAGTAGAAGTTTATCCCTCGTTTCCTGTTTAGGATTCGATTTCCGGTTCCTTCTAAAGTCTGCTTCTTCTCACTACATCTAACGCTTGTTCTTATCTACACTAATACAGGGTGTCCATAAAGTTCGTATGCACTTTAAAAATTTATAACTTTATTTGTATTTGCGATAGAAATAATTTGTAAAAAATGTTATAAAGTTTAATGTACCTAGTTTTAAGTATAGCTAAAATAACTAATGTGATTTCAGGCATTACTGTAAATCAGTTGGCAAATGTTTTCCGTGAACTGCAAAATCGTATTACCTTTTGTATTGCTAATGATGGAGGACATGTGGAAACTTAAATAAAATTTCAATAAAACCTTAAAAAATATAGATTTACTTCTTTCTAATCCTTTTTACAAATTATTTCTATCGCAAATACAAATAATTTCTATATATTTGCACACACACACACACACACACATATATTTATATATATGGGGTGTAAATATTGCAACAGCAAAATTGTACAATTGTTAGAGATGATTAAAGATAACTTATTGGAATTCTCCGGGATTTGTATAACACTATTGGACTCTACTTTGAGCAATAAGTATGTATAACTACTCTCCAAGGTTAACAGAAGAATCGTGATTAAATCCATCATAAACGAAAAAGACATGTTTATCATTAATTAATCATAGCTAAGGATCGGAAGCTCATGAAACATTGAAATAAAGTTCATATATATATATATATATATATATATATATATATATATATATATATTATTCAGGATCATTTCCAACTTATTCAAGATGATCTTCCCCTCTCTAACCTTTCTGTCCTGGAGTAAGAAAGGCGTCTTACAGGTTTCACGTATGATTTCATTTTCAAGTCTTTTTTCACTGCTCTTTGGACTGTCATAGCTGAAACTTCTCTCTCAAGTGCCAAAAGTCTTATAAATTGAGTTGGTTCTAGTCTAATTGATCTCTTTAATTCTAAGTTGAAATGGTGACCCTTCTTCTTTTTGTGACCTCCTGATCCAGTTTTCCCCCCTCTACTGTTCCCTCTTTTTAAGACATATTTACCGTCACTCGCCAGAGTATGAGTGTTGAACAATTACTAAAAGTCTGAATGATTATTTTCCTCTCACCATTGCTCAGTTGGGTATATATCGGTTCTGACTCAAAACAATTTTAACCTGTTCTATTTTTAGCTGAGTAATTCAAGGGGTTTTACAGTGATTCTTATGACAAATGGTGTCAAGACGGCTAGACGTTTTTATCTAAAACCCTGGAAAAAAGAAAGTCACTTAGTTTAGTGTTTTTTTAAGATAATAAACGTTTTGTGGGATGGGTGATTATGCTGTTACACGTGTTGGACAATTTTTCTGTTACACGTGTTGGACAATTTTTCTGTTACACGTGTTGTCCAACACGTGTAAATTTTGCTGTTACAACCGATATATAAATCTATATTTTACAAGAAATGGCAGAAAACATTACTGTAGATAAAATATTAGCAGTCATGCAGTTAAATATTAAGGAAGATATGAGAATAGTAAAAATGTCCGATTTTTTACAATGATTTCTATTACAGTAGCAAATAATAATAATAATAATAATAATAATAACAATAATGTGTTTCAAATGGGTGCAGAAATACAAGTAAAGCACAATACACCGGCTGAAGCTGTAAAATACTTAAAAAATGAGAGCAAAGACAAATGCAAGCAAACAGATACAGAAACAATGGCAAGATAAACCGCTTCATGGACAACAGACTGCAGTGTATCTTTGAAGATATTCAAAAAGCTGTTGAAATTCAAGGACCTTAAAAACGAAATCTCAAAAATATGGCACATGGCAACATCAACAATCCACACGAAGGGCTTTGTCTATGTATAATAGTTTTGGGGGGTTTTTTGTCAGTGGAAAGTGTCATGATGCCATTTCTAACCTTAGGTCCCTGGGCGAGACCCGGAAAGAAATGTGTAAACGCCAGAAATCAAAGGAAATAATAATAATAATAATAATAATAATAATAATAATAATAATAATAACAAGGACCTGTAAAAAATTTAAGGGACTAAATAATACATAGAGACAGAAAAATAAAAGCCAACAGCCCAGACATTGTTATTAAAGACCACAAACAAAAAAGTGCCTCCTTATTGATATGGCAGTCCCTGCAGACTGCAATGTATCTTTGAAGATATTCAAAAAGCTATCAAAATAAAAGGACCTTGAAATCGAAATCTGAAAAATGTGGTACATGGGAACATCAACAATCCCTGTTGTAGTTGGAGCCGTAGGATTGGTTGGAAAAAATTTCAGTAGACTAATTGAAGGGATTCCTGGAAGCCCATGCCTTAAAGAAATAAAAAAATGTTCTCACGAGTACAACCCACACCTTACGAAGGGCCTTATCTATGTAATTTTTTTTAAATAGCTCAATGGAAAATGTCATGATGTCATTTCGGACCTTAGGTCTCTGGGCTGGATACGGAAAGAAATGAGTACACACCGGGAATCAAAGAAAATAATAATAATAATAATAATAATAATAATAATAATAATAATAATAATAATGAAGAAGAATAGTAGAGAGAAAAATCAAACTATCGCCCCGATGTAGCGATCAAAGAAAACACAGATGAAATGTGCTTTCTTATTGACCTGGAAGTTCCTGCAAACTCCAGTGGAGCTTTGAAGACCATCATAAATTCTCGAAACACAAATATTTTGGAGTGACATTCTGAGGAATATGGCACATGGCCGTATCAATAATATCCAGTTAAGGTTGGGGAGTTTTGGAGTTGAATGGGAAAAACGGTTTCACTAGAATCATTGAAGGGATCACTGGTAGCCCATGACTTAAAGAAATACAAAGGTTTTGTTTAATTTGTTTTACGGCAAATATACCTCAAGAGAGAGAGAAAGAAAGAGAGAAAGAGAGAGAGAGCGAGAGAGGGAGAGAAAAAGAAAGAGAGAGAGAAAGTGAGAGAGAGAGAGAGAAAGAGAGAGAGGGAGAGAGAACGAAAGAGGGAGAGAAAAAGAAAGAGAAAGAGAGAAAGAGACAGAGAGAGAAAGACAGAGAGAGAGCAAGAGAGAGAGAGAGGGGAGAGAGAGAGAAAGACAGAGAGAAAGTGAGAGAGCGAGAGAGGGGAAAAAAAGAAAGAGAAAGAGAGAGAGAGAGAGAGAGAGAGAGAGAGAGAGAGAGAGCAGTCAGATAGTAGAGAACAGAAGAAGGTAAAAGGGAAAATGGTGACAATTAATTCGGATTAATGAAAAAAGAGCGAAAACCAAAACAAAAAAGAAAAAATTTGTGCGGGTAAAAGAGTAAAATAAAAGAATGGTAAAAAAATTATTTCTATCTGTCTATCTATCTATCTATCTAACTATCTATCTATCTATCTATCTATCTATCTAGATAGATCTATCTATCTATCTATCTAGATAGATAGATAGATCTATCTATATAGATAGATAGATCTATCTATCTATCTATCTATCTATCTATCTATATATATATATATATATATATATATATATATATATATTGAATTGGTTTGTTTTGTTTAACGGCATATCAACCTCAATGGGTTATTTAACGCCGAAAAGATTTTTATTGCTGGTAATATTTTTTATCTATCTATCTATCTATCTATCTATCTATCTATCTATCTATCTATCTCAGTATATATTGATTTAGTTTCGTTTGCTTTACGGCATATCAACCTCAATGGGTTATTTAATACCGACAAGATTTTTATTGCCGGTAATATATTTTTTCCAAAAATTTATAGCTGGTAATATTTTTCTTTTACAGATTTATTGCTGGCAATATTTTTCTCTTCACAAATTCATTGTTGGTAATAATATTTACAAAAATGTATTGCTGGTATTAAAATCCACATATGTGATTTTAGTTTTATTTTTTTTACGCAAATGTGCAGTGGTGTATGTGATAAAACGATTTCTGAACTTACGTCTCTGGCTGGGACCCAGAAAGAAATAATTATGAATCAGAAATGAAAAGAAATAAGAATACCTTACTTAGAGAAGAGAGCGATTTAAGAAAAGAAAGACGAAGGAAAAGACAAAGTGTTTAACAATGTTTAATAATATCATGACAGCATATCAGTCTTCTAGTTAAATTTAAACATAACTTGAAGACAGACATACTGTCGAAATATTGTTGAACATTGTCAAACATTGTGTCTTTTCATTTGTTTTTCTTTTCGTAAATCACGCTCTTCTTTAAGGGTAGTAAATATTGGAAGAGTTACGTCTACCATTTTGTTAATAATAATAATAATAGTAATAACAACAAAAAAGGCCAATAAGCAGGATATAACCGTAAGAGATATATCCTTGTTAAAGTAAACATTCGAATCAAATAGTTGAGCAAAGTAAGTAAATACAACGATTTAGAAATTGAATATAAGATGTGGTTGCTCAAAAGTAAAATAAACCCAGTTATTATTGGTTCACGAGGTGTCATACCAAAAACAAAAATATAAAATTATGTTTCTTGACTAGAAACACAAATCGAGTTTGGTTCAAATGCAAAAGATTGCACTCAAGTGTACATCCCACATACTAACGAAAGGTTTAACCGCATGACAGGTTATGGACATATAGTACTGGAATTCACATAACACTACACATTTGCATACACATTCATATATATTCACATAACACTACACATATGCATACACATTCTCATATATTCATATAACACTACATATTTGCATACACATTCGCATACACATTCTCATATATTCACATAACACTACCCATTTGCATACACATTTCCATATATTCATATAACACTACACATTTACATACACATTCACATATAATCACATAACACTACACATTTGCATACACATTTTTAACATATATTCATAACATAATTTACTACACATTTTAACATACACATTCACATATATTCACATAACACAATCACATATTTCACATACATACACATCTGCATATATTCACATAACATCTGCATACTACACATTTACATACACATTCTCATATATTCATATACACATCTACACATTCAAAGATTTACATACACACACATCTCTACAAATATATTCATATAACACTACACATTTGCATACACATTCACATATATTCACATAACACTACACATTTGCATACACAATCACATATATTCACATAACACTACACATCTGCATACACATTCTCATATATTCACATAACACTAAACATCTGCATACATATTCATATATATTCACATAACTCTACACATCTGCATACACATTCAAATATATTCATAACATAACACTACACATTCTCATACACAAATTTACATATATTCACATAACACTAAACATCTGCATATTCATATATATTCATAACCACACATATTCACATATATTCATATACACTCACACATTGCATACACATTAAAGATATTCACATAATACTACACATTTGCATACACATTCGCATATATTCATATAACATTACACATTTGCATACACATTCTCATATACTAATATAACACTACACATCTGCATACACATTCGCATATATTCACATAACATTACACATTTGCATACACATTCTCATATATTCATATAACACTACACATCTGCATACACATTCTCATATATTCATATAACACTACACATCTGCATACACATTCTCATATATTCATATAACACTACACATCTGCATACACATTCTCATATATTCATATAACACTACACATCTGCATACACATTCTCATATATTCATATAACACTACCCATTTACATACACATTCTCATATATTCACATAACACTACACATCTGCATACATATTCATATATATTCACATAACTCTACACAATTGCATACACATTCTCATATATTCACATAACACTGCACATCTGCATACACATTCATATGTATTCACATAACTCTACACATTTGCATAAACATTCTCATGTATTCACATAACATTACACATCTGCATACACATTCTCATATATTTACTGAGCCCTACACATTCTGTTTGATTTCTTCTTAAAACTTTGACGTTTCTTCTGAATATGTTTGCTGAATTTTTCCGCCCCTGTGACATAATTTCTTGTTTTTTATACTCTTTATTAAATTACATTACACATTGTAACTGTACATAAATCACATCTATGCCTGCACAGACTCAATTCAATGAAAGCTGAAACTACTAAAGCCAATCATATGACAAAATACAAATGAAGACAAATGAGACTGGGAATATCATCTGCATATTCCACGAAATGCACCAATAATCAGGACCTATTGACTTGCTGTCACTTGAGATTTCAAGTTGAAACTTGACGGCGACATAGAACATACAAGCAGACTGAAAACAAATAATAATAATAAGAAGAAGGAGTTTCAAATGGGTGCAGAAGTACAAGTAAAGCACAATACACCGGCTGAAGCTACAAAAATACTTAAAAGAAAAAAAGGAAAGACAAATGCAACCGACCAGATACAGAAACAATGTCAAGATAAACCGCTTCATGGCCAATACTCTGCACGTACCAAACAAGCTGACGTAGACAAAACCCGTACCCATCAATGGCTACGTAGTGCAGGGTTGAAAGTTGAAACTGAAGGTTTTATCCTTACTGCACAGGGTATGTGCTTGTTAACTAGAAATTATCAAGCACATATACTAAAATATAGTGTGAGCTCAAAATGCAGATTCTGTGATAATTATCCAGAAACCATCTTGTATCAGGTTGTACGATATTGGCACCCACTGAATATAAAACCCGGCATGACAGAGTGGGCCAATATCTGCACTGGAAAATTTGCAACTTCTACGGGAAGGAAACTGAAAGAAATTGGTATGAACATCACCCAGACCCGGTTACGGAGATAGGACCTGTTACAATTATATGGGATTACACAATACACACTGACAGAACAATCAAAGCCAAACGCCCAGATATTGTTATTAAAGACCACAAACAAAAACAGCGCCACCTTATTGATATGGCAGTCCCTACTGACTGCAATGTATCTTTGAAGATATTCAAAACGCTGTTGAAATACAAGGACCTTGAAATCGATATCTCAAAAATGTGGCACGTGGGAACTTCAACAATCCCTGTTGTAGTTGGAGCCCTAGGACTGGTTGGAAAAGATTCCAGTAGACAAATTGAAGCGATTCCTGGAAGTCCATGCCTCAAAAAGATACAAAAAATTGTTCTCAAAAGTACAGGCCACACTTTATGAAGGGCTTTATCTATGTATTTTTTTTGTTAGTGGAAAGTGTCATGGTGTCATTTCTAACCTGAGGTCCTTGGGCGGGACCCGGAAAGAAATGTGTAAACGCCAGAAATGAAGGGAAATAAAAACAATAATAATAATAATAATAATAATACAAATGAAACCTGTACCCATCAGTGTTTATGTAGTGCAGGGTTAGACACTGAAATGTTTTATTCTTACTGCACAGGACCAATGTTTGCTAACTAGAAATTATCAAGTCCACATACTGAAAAATTGCGTTAACCCGAAATGCAGATTCTGGGATAAATATCCAGAAACAAGTGATTTTCTTCTTTCAGGTTAGTACCAACTGATTCTAGAACTCGTCATGTTAGAGTGGGCCAATATCTACACTGAAAATATGCAAGTTTTACGGGAAGGAAACTGCAAGAAACTAGCATGAACATCACCCAGACGCAGTTACAGCGATAGGATCTGTAACAATCTTATGGGACTTTATAATAAACACAGACAGAACAATCAAAGACCACAAGAATGTTCTTTCTTATTTACATTGCAGTTCCAGTGTCCACTGAGGACATCAATAATTCCAGTTTTAGTTGGAGCCCTCAGATTGATTGAAAAAACTTCAAGTTCATCCTTTCAACATAAGCACCAATGCAGACGGAAGGCCAGTCTATCATGGCGGAGCTTGTATTCGTTGATAATAATAATAATAATAATAATAACTTCACAATACATGCAGACAGAACAATCAAAGTTAATTACCCAGACATCGATATTAGAGATCACAAAAAAAAAAAAAATGCTTCCTTTTTGATATGGCATTCTCTGCAGACTGCAATGTATCTTTGAAGATATTAAAAAAAACTATTAAAATACAAGGATCTGTAAGTGAGAATCTCAAAAATGTGGCACATGAGGATGTCAATAATTCCAGTTGTAGTTGGAGCACTCGGATTGATTGGAAAAGTTTCCGATAGACTCATTGGACGGTTTCCTTATCGCTCATGCCTTATACAAAAGGTTTTACTTCCAATTACAGCTCACGAAAAACTTTATTTATGTAAAATGTGTGTGATCTTACAATTTCTTTTTGCAAAAATGATCAGTGGATATTGTCATGAAGCCATTTCTGATCTTTGCTCTCTGGCTAGGACCCGGGAGGAAATTTGTATAGAACAAAAATCAAAAGAAATAATAATAATAATAATAATAATAATAATAATAATAAAGCAACCCAATATGTAGGATATACAACAAATAAGACACAACAGACCATCTAGTTTCTAGGTGCTTAGAATTCTCTGAAATAGGATACATACTGTTGTACCCTAGAGTAGGTTACTGAAAAGAATAATCAAACGACGGTTGGTAATGAACTATAATACTTAGGACAAGAACAACACATATAAGATTCGCCAGCGGCGCGTAGAAGAATTAGTCAACTGAAAGAAGTAAGTCAAGTGAATTCCACAATGAATCTCCAACTGCAGGATATCTACTAACCGCCCCACGCGGTCGGATGTCGCACAAGGCCGAATTTCAAGTCGGGTATCCGAGCCCTTAGGCTCGGCCAAACATTCCCCGTAGATCCCACAAAAAACGGGGTCGGGTAGCCATTTCTCGAGACGGTTCATGATATCCTTAGCATTCTTCTGTAGAACCACATCTCTGTCGTCTCGAGTCTCGTCTTCATCTTTGAGGAAATCGTCCAATATTCGCTGTTGTAAAGAAGGACAGATGTCACTTAACAGCTCAAATATTCTTTTCTTTGTTACCAAAGAAATCCCCCTGTCTCGCAATACTCTGATCAGCTTTTGGAATGCGTCCTACAGATCTGAGTGTCGCACTTACCGTTCTCTGTCAAAACGCCTTTCAGATATTTAAACTTCTAATATCCTATCTAAATATCTGTAACCCTTGCTGCGCATGTCACTTTGCCCCTTATTTTAATTAAGGTATAATTAAACCATATTAATTCCAATTCTAATGAGAATTGTGATTGACGTTAAACTTTATTATAAATATTAAATAAATTTATTATAAATATTAAATAAATTAGAAATATTTTTAAAGTTTCTGCTCGATTCGACATTTAATGTTAATTGTAATTCTTTTTCAGTTTATTTTTGAAATTGTAGTTACATATTTGAATGTATTTATTATTTAATTTATAATTGATGTGCTAGAAAAATCTGGTTGATTCAAATTTAAATTTAATTTAGTAGTGAGAGCCACATTGCCTTTGTTCTGTTTCGGGATGAAAATTGACATATAACGATAAGTTTGCCATTGCATTCTGAAAACTGTTCTTCTAGCAAGTGTGACATTTATCTTTGAACCAAAGGACACAAATGGAGATGCCCTGTTGTAGTTGTGAATCTGTATTTGACAAAACTACATTATTCGGACTATTGTCCTCATCTTTGTCGCCATATTTATTAAAAAGTTTCGGCCGTTGTACGCTCCGGCCTTCTTCAGGTGGTTGGAATGTCGGACTGAACCCTTTATTTCGATCACTGAGGTAGACCGTTTTTAATGGATGTCATTTATCAGTTATCTCCTGTTAATTTCCCTCTGAAATTCCCCACCTCCTTAACTGGGTATTGAACTCACACTCTTTGGGTCCTGTCACTGGATCTAACCAACGTCTTTATCCACTGTGCCATGTGTCCCCAAGGACACATGGCACACTGGATAAAGATAGAATTGACGTCCGTCTGCATTGGTGCTTATGTTGAAAAGCTGAACTTGAATCTTTTTCAATCAAAACGAGGGCTCCAATGTTCCCATGTGCCACATTTTTGAGATTTCGATTTCAAGGACCTTGTATTTTGAAAGCTTTTTGAAGATCTTCAGAGAAACAGTTGACTAAACTAGAGTATTGAAAAAATAACTTTTATATGTACCTGTATGTCCACGACTAATTGAAATTGTATTAACAATTCCCGCAGTTTTTATGAGGCCATTTGCTTGTAGAGTATAAAGTGAGTGTATTTCATTTGAATATATATCATAAATGGATATAAACTGAAGGCTATCAACACCTTAGCTATACCCGCAGTAACATAAAGCTTCAACATTATTAAATGGAAGTTGAGTGACATTAAAAGATTAGCAGCCAAGACCAGAAAAATGCTTACCCAAAAGTGCATGCACCACCCGAAATCAGATGTTGATAGGTTGTACGTACCAAGAGCTTTAGGAGGTCGAGGATTAATCCAACTGGAACTAAGTCTAAAAATTTAAACAATCGGATTGGAAGCCTACCTCACATAAACTAGTGGTCCTTTCATACAAATAATAAAACACCAAATGCATTACCCCAAGAAAGAAGCTGCACTCTTCAAGAAACAGCTTAATATACCTGAAATCCTACCAGAAAAAAAAAAAAAAACGAAAAATAAAAAAGAAAAAAAAAAAAAAAAAAAAAAAACAAAAAAAAACGAAGCTAATAATATCTACACCAAACGAGTAAAGCAAAAAAACAAAGCAACTTGGCCAAATGAAATTACAAAAAAAACTGGGAGGAAAAGGCGTATGGCAAATATCTAAAAAGAAAGAAAGAAGCGGATGTGGACCAAAAGAAAAACACATCAGTGGCTGAGGAGCACTGGTTTGAAAGCTGAGACAGAAAGCCTAATTATTGCAGCTCAGGACCAAAGCCTTGCAAACAGATCCATCAATGTCCCATAATCAACGATGGAACCAATCCGAAGTGCAGGATCTGCGGAACATACGATGAAACTGTTGACCATATTATCTCAGGATTCAGGAACTGGAAAAAATGCATATACCCAGAGACATAACAAGGAAGCGACATGCAAGAAGCACAAAATCGAAACCACTGAGAATTAGTATGACTACCAAACAGGCACAGTTACCCAAAATAACGATATAACTATCCTCTGGGAGATGCCAAATCAAACTGACAAGGAAATAAAAGCCAACAGACCTGATATTATCATAATAAAAGACAAGAAATTCAGGAAGTGTATGCTTATTGACATAGTAGTATTATCTGAGAGAAATAACTCGATGAAAATAATCGAGAAATTGTCCAAATACAAAGATCTGGAGATCGATATTAACAGGTTGTCGGGAATGAAGACTGAGATTGTACCAATAGTGATCGGAATTCTGGATCTTCTGAGACAAAAATGGACAATTTTACTAACAGTTTCCCAAGTAACATCAACATACAGCTTGCCCAGAAGATCGCCCTACGAGGAACATCCCATATACTAAGTGTCATCAATTAAATGACAATTCTCCTGTTGTGCCTAAGGACCATAGTTTGGACTCGGCTCTACAGGATACAAAGCAGGAAGCAAAACAGACAAACAATAATAATACTAATAATGGTAATAATATCGTTCAACAAGTTACCAAAATATTTCATTGGAAGTTGTGTGAGAAGTGTTAGCTGCTGATTGTGGCTCGTTATCCATGCACTAATTACCAGATATTAAGATCTTATCAGAGAAAAAAATCTACTACTAATATTAATCAATATAAAATGAATTAAAAATTCTAGGAATTTCTGGAAATGTCTCAACTGCTTGGATAACTAAAGATATTGAAAAACATCTTTATGATTTCTCGATTGTTATTCATTTTCTTGTATGTTTTGTTTAGGTGTTCACTATTTGGCCATAGCTGGAACCCAAACAGGTGCTACCACTCCGAGGCATTCTTCAGTGACCAGGTATTGAACTCACACTCTTTGGGTCCTGTCACTGGATCTAACTAACGCCTTTATCCACTGTGCCATGTGTTCTTGGAGAACTTTGAGAGGGGAATTAACAGAAGATAACTGACATCCATTAGACATGGCACGTGGAACTAGAACAGTCGAAATAAAGGGTTCAGTTCAACATTCCAACCACCTGAAGAAGGTTGGAGTGTACAACGGCCGAAACGTTGTGACAAAATAGCGACAAAGATGAGGACAATAGTCCGAACAATGTAAATAGTGGATTACATCCCTATCTGTTTGTATGTAGGAAGTAACTTTTCTTCTAAACCAAACAGTAGGATTTTACTATTTCTAAAGGAACATACAATAAAAAAAGTTGTAAAATTTTCTCAGAATTAACCTGTAGAAAATGTCTAAATAATATCAACATAATCGGAAATACTTCCAAGACCATTATGGATATAATCAGATCCTCAAACAATAATAGCAATAATATTTCTGAATCAGACATATATAAAATAAATTGCCAAAACTGTTCCTCACATTACAGTGGAGAAACACACAGAAATTAAAAAAAAATGCATCTATGAGCACAAAAGTGACCTCATAAATAACAATTTAAATAACAAATGCACTAGTCATATATAGAAATAAATTCAACCACAATTTTGATTTTATAAATATTACATTCATAAACACCGAAAATAATTCACTCAGAAGAAAAATCCTCGGGAGTGTCGCCATTGAATATTATCCAAATATTAATCTACGGCCAATTTTTTTTCCCAGTATCACCTTTCCTAATAGAAAAGGTGACATTGGAGTCAAAACACTATGAAGCTGTAGATAGGTTTTAATACCATAAATACATTTTTTTGAAAACAAATATTACTAGTAATAAAAATCTTGTCGGCATTAAATAACCCATTGAGGTTGATATACCGTAAAACAAACCAAACCAAATCAATATATACTGAAATAGATAGATAAAATATATTACCAGCAGTAAAAAATCTTGTTGGCATTAAATAACCCATTGAGGTTGATATGCCGTAAAACAAACCAAACCAAATCAATATATACTGAGATAGATAGACAGATAGATAGATAAAAAAAAATATTACCAGCAATAAAATCTTGTTGGCATTAAATAACCCATTGAGGTCGATATGCTATAAAGCAAAGCAAGCTTATTTTATGTAATAAGTATTTAATCAAATTTCAAAACTTCGTTCAGTATTCTTTAGTTGAAAGCGTTTTTGTGGTATAGGTATCTCCCCGATAGATATAGGTATATTCCACAGCATTATCAAGCATTATGTATGGCCGAATTCTATAGCAATGGGACTTTGTTGCCAAAATTATGAATATGTTGCGAGACGATAAAGGTGTGCGCCTTTATGGCGAATGTTTATTTCTAATCAATATTTCAATTACAGATTAGAGTCAAAGAAACTGGAATGTTTTCCCCAATTCTGACATGCATTATCTTCCCTTTTTTTCTCAATATCTTACACATTTTAATCGATTTCACCCCATGCAAGGCAATAAACGGGTTACTTGGTGTGGAAGAATTAGGAACAGAAACATTACTAATAAGCAGGAAGAGAGAAGAGTAATCAGGAGGGCAGTTAATTTACATTTAAATTTTTGTAGATTGAAGTTGGTTGGAAAGCATGGAACAAGAAGGGGTTCCACGAGCGAGAAGTGCGAGAAAAGAAACTGTTAGCATAGAACTTACGATTGCATCTAGCTAGCGCAATTGTAAAAATTGATGAGATCTTTACACCAGTCTAGTACTGCGCTTAAATTCATAAATCTAGGTACCACAGCGAAGAGGTCATCCGAACAAATAGCATGAAAGTATTTATAGAAAAGACACAAGGAGGCAACCTTACGCCGGTGGGAAAGTGACTGAAGTCGATGTGCCAGATCAGGACATATAATATTGCTGATTCTTCTTTGGATTTTATTGCGGATCCCATGATAAATAGTAGGAGCATCGAACCATATATGTCATCTATATTCTAAGCATGGACGAATGGTAGACATTGATATGTAAGATAGATTCTTGAGAGAAAACATTTCTCACAAGACACAGTGAATCAATATTCTTAGCAGCTGAGCTAGCAATGGATTCAATATAGCTGAGAAGACTAGACCGAGAAAGCGCAAAGAGTCATTTTCCTGGAGGGTTAGCATCAGCCATACTGATAGAAGGCAGAGAAGGGTCTCTCAGATGATTAATGAGAGAAGTTTAGTTTTAAAATTAACAAGCCGTCTTTTGCCCCAGTTAACAACGAACTTTAGATCATTTTGGACATCTACTGCCAGTTTGACCTTATACAACTGTTCAGCCTTATTATCGAGACAGGAGTAAATGTTTGTGTCATCAGAGGTTTAGATTTAAATCTGGGGACACGCGAAGCCAACCAAGCATTTTTTAAATTCTGAAAAGCCTTTTTTCACCCAAGTTTTTGAGTGAAAATGTTACGGATGTGTGATGTGTGTTGGAGAGGAATAGAAGGTTTGAATTATCAGAAGGCTTAAAATTGTGTGTGTTCAATAATCTTCCATCCACAACAATTAATACAAGACATAGAATAATCATTAAAAAACATCTTGTTTCAAAACGTAACAATTGAATTTATTAATATTTGATATACATGCATGGGTACTGAATGAAAAGATTAGACAGAGTTGTGTCCCTTAGATTAGGTAATATTTGTACCTAAGTTCATAAAGTGAAAGTAATTATTAAACTGTAGTTTAGAAGAATAAAGTTTCTTTAGCATGTTTGGAATTGTGTATTGTACAAGTTAGTAAAAGTTCAGAAGAGATTTCAGAGTTCGTACTTGCGTGAATGTTGATAATGGTCTTTAACGTCTGACCGCGATGGTTAAGACGGGAGTTCTTGAAGATTATATCTAGGTACTTGGTAGCAAGGAATGTGACGCGAGAGATGAATGAAAAGAAACACGAGGGAAAGTTTACACGTTTTCTATTTTTATAATTTTGTTGTACCACGTGACAGGCTCAAATGGAGAACGCGGGAAAACAGATTTGTCGCGTGCAGGATACCTGATTGGTTGGAACTGACCAATCAGCGAGCTAGATTGAAGGTTATTAACCAATGAATGCTTGTTATATATTTGTAAGATGGCGATGGTGAAAATTCCAACAGGGATAGTGCATTTCCTAGCAGGGGTTAACTGGTTTGTTGTGGAAGATTCCACAAAAGCATCATTGTTGATAACACCCGTCTTCATTTCTATATTGCGACAATACGACGCCAAATTCCTTCGATTTTAAGTAGATTTGTTTATTTGACCAAATTAGACTGGCTCCATAAACAAACAGAATGTTAGATTTAATGTCGTCCTGGACACTTCTATGCGCTTCTAACATTTCGCCTATTCTTGAGATGAGGCCTAATTTTGGTAATAGCGTTCTTTTTCGAGTTGTAACTATTTTTGTAGCTACCGTTCTATTTGTGGAAAGAAATAAACCATTCCTTCAAATCGGAAATAAGAGTTCTTTCCCATGTGGAGACATTACTAAACTCAACGCCTCTACACTAAAAACTATGACCTTACAAGAAAGATTTTTTTAACATTTCATACTCTGTTCATATTTAAATCCTTATTACAAAAAAAAAATAATAAATATTAGTTTTAAAATATACTTACGTTTAGGAAGGAAATAAGCTTTTTTTATATTGAAGTTCACTCCGTTTTAAACGGAAACATATTAATATTTTTAGCAACAGATTTCCACTGCTGTAGAATTTGGTTATAAATAATCCCCGATAATATCTGTGAAGTCTAGGGATATCTAACGAGGTAGTAGCAATGTGACGAAAAGATAAATTCAGCAAAAGGAAACAGAACGAAAGCAAATATACAAAAGTTAAAATCTGATTAAATATTAATTCCATAAAATAGGAGTAACAAGATAAAGTCTGGCTGTGAAAAAAGCCACGGCTTTCGTTACTAATAGAGTCCGAATTACAAAAAAAAAAAAAAGTTTCATAACAAAAAAGCACTACGTACTGACCGGAAGCAGAGAAGCACTTCCTGTTAGAGACTGCCAACCGAATGAAGAAAAAAGAAAAAAGAACGTTTCCTTTTCAAAGCATGTGATAATAAAATGGCCGATCAGCTGCTGCTGCTATTACGTATGGTCTCTATAGCCAATCGTCTGTGTGGTGTTCTAAACTTACTAAATCTCTCTTTTTTAGTTAGAGAGCAACATATATTTTTGATTATGGAATTTAAATGCTACAATGTTTGGTAATGACGTCCTTTCTACTCGCTTTCTTCGACTACTTTCTGTAGGAGTTATTTCAGTTTCCTTCTGTATCCGTTATCAACACTGTGTCAAGATAGCGAGAAGAAAGAACTAAACACCATTTACCTGGTTATCAGCAATATGAACAACCCAGCATGCAAATACAAATTGGATATACAATGGCCTAAGTAAAGGTTTTTAGCAAGGAGAAATAAACTACATCCAATTTCAAAACTTAATTACGTAATCCCTATATAACATAAACAGTATTTGGAACTAGTATAGAGTAGGTCCTTCATTTGCTAGTTTCAGCGCTTGTATTCGATTTTTCATGGATTTGATCAAGTTATCAACAATCGTCTGAGCCGTATTTTGCCACTCCTTTAGCAATGTTTCTTTAAGGGTTGCTACTGATGTGATTTTGGTTGCACGCTTTCGAAGTCTTCAGTCAAGGTGCTCCCAAACGTACTCTATTGCATTCATGTCAGTATTTTGGGCTAGCCATGGCAGTGACTTAAGTCCATGCGATTCTTTCCAGGCCATTGCTACTTTGATCATATGACATGGCGCTCCATCTTCTTGAAAAAGTTAGACATTCTTGTCAATCGGAGTGGTTTCAAATAGTGAAAGTAGTCCTTTCTCTGATTTGACAGTATTTTGAACCATTCAACTGCTCGCCAACAAGAATCAGCTCAGATTTCCCTCCAAACCAGACAGCATCCCACACCATCCACTCCAATCGCTCCATGTGTTTACGATCGCCTGCAGACATTCAATGTTCCAAGTTTCATTCTGATTTCTCCAAACATAAACCAATCTCGAATTAGAATATTGGCAGAATTTACTTTCATCTGACCAAACAGACTGCCAAAATTCATAATCTTTGCTCTCGAATTCTCTCACCCAGTCCATACGAAGGTTTCTGTTAACCTCTGAAATCAAGGGCTTCTTCCTTGCAACACTTCTTTGATAGCCTAGCTCCTTTAGAGATTTTCTCACCGCATATGGCGACATTTCTATGTTGTTGGCGACATCTTTGACGCTCTGACGACAGTTTCTGTGGACTTCCGTTTTCAGTGCCCTTTTCGTTCACTCAGACACGATGCTTCGTCTTCCTGAACGTTGCTCTACACGACAATGGTCTTCATTAAATTTCTTGACAATATTATTAACCGTTTGATGATTTACCTGAAAAAACCTAGGATTTTCTCTGACATGACACACTGATGTTATCCTATTATTTGCCCTTGATGAAATTCACTAATTTCCTTAATCATCATAGCCCACTGGACCAAAATCAAATCGGTACAGCAATTTAAATATCTGGGAAGTTTTTTAACAGAGGACGGAAAGTGAGACACTGAAATCCAGAGGCGAATTGGGATATTTGGATAACGAAAGATGCATTTCCACAGCTAAGCATTAAGAAAAATAACAAATCGTTACAAATAAAGGAAAGACTATTGAACTGTTGCGTAATATCAGTTATCTTCTATGACAGTGAATGCTGGACAGTCTCGTCACAGATGAAGACGCGATTTGAATCAACAGAAACCAGGTATATAGTACTGAACTGTTACGTAATATCAGTCCTCCTATATGTCACTGAATGCTGGACAATCTCCTCACAGATGAAGAAGAGAATTAAAGCAACAGAAACAAAGAAGAGTGTTGAACTGTTACGTAATATCAGTCCTCCTATATGTCACTGAATGCTGGACAATCTCCTCACAGATGAAGAAGAGAATTAAAGCAACAGAAACAAAGAAGAGTGTTGAACTGTTACGTAATATCAGTCCCCTATATGTCACTGAATGCTAATCTCCTCACAGATCTAAAGCAACAGAACAAGAAGAGTGTTGAATTACGGAAGCTAGACAAATGAAGAGAGTGTTGAACTCTTACGTAATATCAGTCCTCTTATATGGCAGTGAATGCTAGACAATCTTCTCACAGATGAAGAAGAGACTTGAATCAACAGAAACAAAGAAAAGATTACTGAACTTAAGTAATATCAGTCCTCCTATATGGCAGTGAATGCTGGTCAATCTCCTCACAGATTAAGAAGAGACTTGAATCAACAGAAACAAAGAAAAGAGTGCTGGACTGTTATGTAATATCAGTCCTGCTATATGGTAGTGAATGCTGGACAATCTCATCACAGATCAAGAAGAGAAACAAAGAATGGAGTACTGAAATATTACGTAATATCCGTCTTCTTATATTGCCGGTGAATGCTGGACAATCCGCTCACAGATGAAGGGACTTGAAGCAACAGAAATATATAATAGAGTATTGAACTGTTACGTAATATCAGTCCCCCTATATGATAGTGAATGCTGGACAATCTCCTCACAGATGAAGAAGAGAATTGAAGCAACAGAAATGTGGTTCTACAGAAAGATGCTGAGAATACCATGTTTTAGAGAAATGGAAACAAAAAGGACATGTTATACTTAACATCACAAAGAGGCAGCTGAAATTTATAAGATACATTTTGAGGAAAGATGTCTTGGAAAACTTGATACTCACAGGACGTATTGAAGGCAAGAAATACTGAGTAATATAACTGATAACCTACTTAGTGAATTTGAGTAAATAGATGGAGAAAGAAGAGATAACGAAAAGAGCAACAAAAGAAAAGAAATTGTGGAGAGACATGATCACTACAGAGAAAAAGAAAACATTTTGGTGATAAATAATACGTGAATATATCTGTGAAATGTATCTACACCACGAAAAATATTTTTAGTAAAATAATACCAAATGAAAGCAAATGTATGAGAAATTGAATTTTAATTAAATATCCATTCCATAAACCAGGAATAAAAAAATGAATGTCTCCCTGATTAAAATATGAATCATTTATCTTGATTCCAAAGAGATCGTCGGCTATGTTAGTCGGTCTTTTCCGGGGAACGTTCCATTATTATCGAAGATGCATTTCTGGCACCAAATTCTTTAACTTTATTCGCAATATCTTGCCTGGTCGACCTGGTCACTTCTATGTCACTCTGAAATATTTCAATTGATTTTTCAACAGCCCTGTCTATCCTAGATGCAAAATACGACGTCTGTACGTCTGCAGAGAGGTAAAGCCCTTCCACTATATAGTCCCAATTATGCCAATAAACTACAACCGGTAGCAAGGCCTCTTATCGGAAGATTGGAGGTTTTGAGTAACGTAGAACTACCTTTAAATTACTGCTGTTCTCATGTCCACCCTGACCAGGGTTCTTAGCACCTGTGAGAGTAGCAGCTATTGGCAAATAATGAACCCCCAAATAAAAATATAAATACTAGTAAAGTATACAAATACCAGCAAAACTTTTTTTATAAAAAAATTACCAACAATACATTTCTATAGCAAAATGACCAACAATGCATTTCTATAGTAAAATAACCAACAATACATTTCTATAGTAAAATGACCAACAATGCATTTCTATAGTAAAATAACCAGCAATACATTTCTATAGTAAAATGAGTAACAATATATCTTATACACTATTTACATTATTCCGACTATTGTCCTCATCTTTGTCACAATATTTTTTACAACGTTTTTTACAATGTTACAACGTTACAACGGCCTACTTCTGGTGAGTGGAATGTCGAACTGAACTCGTTATTTCTCTCACTGGGATAGACTGTTCTAGTTCCACGTGCCATAATTAATGGATGCCAGTTATCAGTTATCTCCTGATAATTTCCTTCTGAAAGTTCTCGACTGCCTTAACCGCGTATTGAACTCACACACTTTGGGTCCTGTCACTGGATTTAACCAACACCTTTATCCACTGTGCTATGAGTCCTTGTTGTAATAAATATGGCGACAAAGATGAGGACAATAGTCCAAATAATGTCAATAGTGTACATAATACCTCATCTCAGAAATATAGACAGATACTGAAAGGCCGAAACGTAATAAATACGGCGACAAAGATGAGGACAATAGTCCGAATAATGTAAATAATGTACATAATACCTCATCTCAGAAATATAGAAATACTGAAAGCCGAAACATAATAAATATGGCGACAAAGATATGGACAATAGTTGAATAATGTAAATATGTACATAATAATACCTCATCTCAAAATGAGGACTGAACAGCCGAAACGTTGTAATAAATATGGCAACAAAATAGTCGAATAATGTAAATAGTGTACATAATACCTCATCTGAGAAATATAGACAGATACTGAAAGGCCGAAACGTTGTAATAAATATGGCGTCAAAGATGGGGACAATAGTCGAATAATGTAAATAGTGTACATAATACCTCATCCGAGAAATATCATCTGAAAGGCCGAAACGTTGTAATAAATATGGCGTCAAAGATGGGACAATAGTCCGAATAATGTAAATAGTGTACATAAACCTCATTGTAAGATAATGAAAGGCCGAAACGTTGTAATAAATATAGCGACAAAGATGAGGTCAAGAGTCCGAATAATGTAAAATGATGTACCATATGTTCTTATAGTTGATGATATAACGTTGAATATATTTATATTTCGGCATAAAATAACCCATAGAGGCCTTGATATGACGCTAAGCAGCGTCGCCCTAGATAGAGGAAACCGTAGTTAGATCCGACCTGATCTAACCAACGGAGGTACAAAGGACAGGAGTAATTTTGGTTAAATACATTCTTCAGCCTCTGCCGCTAAACAAATATTGGTTGCCAGTTCCATTTTCGTCTTGTCATTCTCTTTCAGTACCAAAAGTTCCTTGCGTCTTAGTGACTTTATCGCCTTGCTGAGGATGAATTGATTAAAAACAAAAAAAAGTTTCAGTTGTGAATCTATTATTTCACCATTGTCATTTTGTGGCAATTTTCTAAGCGTAAATTAGATGTGGCACAAGGCTGAAAGTAAGGAGCACCGAGTGAGAAGAAAACTCAAAAATCAGTTGTAAATGATCTAGCGAGATAAGCTTGCCAACCATTACACCACATTGACGTACCCAAGTGATTTACTAAGCATAGCATAAACTTGGCACAAGGCCGAAAGTATAGAGCGCCAAGTGAGGAACGAACGCATTACTCAGTCGTAGTTGGTCGAGCAAGGCAAGTTTAATAAATATTACAGCAGGTCGAAATGCTCAATCGATTTACAAAGTGTAGACTAAATGAGGCACAAGTCCGAAAGTATAGAGCATTTTTCTGGAAAGGAATGAGACGTCTTTTAAATCGGAAAAACGGTTCTTTCTCATGTGGAGATATTATGAACTCAATAATTCTGCACGCAAAATTATGATTTTATATGAACTATTTTTTAGACTGTGTTTTCTAATGAGATATATGAGGATAGTATGAAGGATATCGACAGTGAAGTAGAATTAGCAAGCTGAGCTCAACTTCAGGTTGAGTAAATTGCGTTTATTTTCGAATAAATGACATTGGGAAAGACATGAATCAGCATCTTCTTCCCGAGCTATGAATAACAGAGTAGACTTGGGTGTCTTAACATGCGTGGGAGTCAAATAAAGGAAAAGTATATACAATTCACATAAAGAATAGGAAAATAAATCTGTAGAGAAGGCAATGGGAAACCACTTCACTATCTTTCCCAAGAATTCATGACAATTCACAGATAATAAAGAAAAGGAATCTGGAGAGAAGGCAATGGGAAACCACTTCACTATCTTTCCCAAGAAGACATGAAAATTCACAGATAATAAAGAAAAGGAATCTGGAGAGAAGGCAATGGGAAACCACTTCACTATCTTTCCCAAGAAGTCATGGCAGATAATCAGCAATAATTAAAGATAATAAGGAATCTGTAGATAAGGCAATGGGAAACCACTTCATTATCTTTCCCAAGAAGTCATGACAATTCACAGATAATAAAGAAAAGGAATCTGTAGAAGGCAATGGGAAACCACTTCACTATCTTTCCCAAGAAGTCATGGCAATTCACAGATAATAAAGAAAAAGGAATCTGTAGAGAAGGCAATGGGAAACCACTTCACTATCTTTCCCAAGAAGTCATGGCAATTCACAGATAATAAAGAAAAGGAATCTGTAGAGAAGGCAATGGGAAACCACTTCACTATCTTTCCCAAGAAGTCATGGCAATTCACAGATAATAAAGAAAAGGAATCTGTAGATAAGGCAATGGGAAACCACTTCACTATCTTTCCCAAGAAGTCATGGCAATTCACAGATAATAAAGAAAAGGAATCTGGAGAGAAGGCAATGGGAAACCACTTCACCGTCTTTATCTTTCCCAAAGAAGTCATGGCAATTCACAGATAATAAAAGAAAAGGAATCTGGAGAGAAGGCAATGGGAAACCACTTCACTATCTTTCCCAAGAAGTCATGGCAATTCACAGATAATAAAAAAAAGGAATCTGGAGAGAAGGCAATGGGAAACCACTTCACTATCTTTCCCAAGAAGTCATGGCAATTCACAGATAATAAAGAAAAGGAATCTGGTAGAGAAGGCAATGGGAAACCACTTCACTATCTTTCCCAAGAAAAGTCATGGCAATTCACAGATAATAAAGAAAAGGAATCTGTAGAGAAGGCAATGGGAAACCACTTCACTATCTTTCCCAAGAAGTCATGGCAATTCACAGATAATAAAGAAAAGGAATCTGTAGAGAAGGCAATGGGAAACCACTTCACTATCTTTCCAGATAATAAAGAAAAGGAAGTCATGGCAATTCACAGATAATAAAGATAAAAGGAATCTGGTAGAGAAGGCAATGGAAACCACTTCACTATCTTTCCCAAAAGTCATGGCAATTCACAGATAATAAAGAAAAGGAATCTGTAGAGAAGGCAATGGGAAACCACTTCACTATCTTTCCCAAGAAGTCATGGCAATTCACAGATAATAAAGGAAAGGAATCTGTAGAGAAGGCAATGGGAAACCACTTCACTATCTTTCCCAAGAAGTCATGACAATTCACAGATAATAAAGAAAAGGAATCTGTAGAGAAGGCAATGGGAAACCACTTCACTATCTTTCCCAAGAAGTCATGGCAATTCACAGATAATAAAGAAAAGGAATCTGGAGAGAAGGCAATGGGAAACCACTTCACTATCTTTCCCAAGAAGTCATGGCAATTCACAGATAATAAAGAAAAGGAATCTGGAGAGAAGGCACGGGAAAACCACTTCTATCAATTTTCCCAAGAAAAGTCTGTAGAGAAGGCAATGGGAAAACCAACTATCTTTCCCAAGAAGATGGCAAACAGATAAAAAAAAGGAATCTGGAGAGAAGGCAATGGGAAACCACTTCACTATCTTTCCCAAGAAGTCATGGCAATTCACAGATAAAGAAAAGGAATAGAGAAGGCAATGGAAACCACTTCACTATCTTTCCCAAGAATCATAACAATTCACAGATAATAAAGAAAAGGAATCTGGAGAGAAGGCAATGGGAAACCACTTCACTATCTTTCCCAAGAAGTCATGGCAATTCACAGATAATAAAGAAAAGGAATCTGGAGAGAAGGCAATGGGAAACCACTTCACTATCTTTCCCAAGAAGTCATGGCAATTCACAGATAATAAAGAAAAGGAATCTGTAGAGAAGGCAATGGGAAACCACTTCACTATCTTTCCAAGAAGTCATGGCAATTCACAGATAATAAAAAAAAGGAATCTGTAGAGAAGGCAATGGGAAACCACTTCACTATCTTTCCCAAGAAGTCATGGCAATTCACAGATAATAAAGAAAAGGAATCTGTAGAGAAGGCAATGGGAAACCACTTCACTATCTTTCCCAAGAAGTCATGGCAATTCACAGATAATAAAGAAAAGGAATCTGGAGAGAAGGCAATGGGGAAACCACTTCACTATCTTTCCAAAGAAGTCATGGCAATTCACAGATAATAAAGAAAAGGAATCTGTAGAAAAGGCAATGGGAAACCACTTCACTATCTTTCCCAAGTCATGGCAATTCACAGATAATAAAGAAAAGAATCTGTAGAGAAGGCAATGAAACCACTTCCACTATCTTTCCCAAGAAGTCATGGCAATTCACAGATAATAAAGAAAAGGAATCTGTAGAGAAGGCAATGGGAAACCATTTCACTATCTTTCCCAAGAAGTCATGGCAATTCACAGATAATAAAGAAAAGGAATCTGTAGAGAAGAAACAATGGGAAACCAATTCACAGATAATCTTTCCCAATGGGAAACCACTTCACTATCTTTCCCTTGGCAATTCACAGATAATAAAGAAAAGGAATCTGTAGAGAAGGCAATGGGAAACCACTTCACTATCTTTCCCAAGAAGTCATGACAATTCACAGATAATAAAAGAAAAAGGAATCTGTAGAGAAGGCAATGGGAAACCACTTCACTATCTTTCCCAAGAAGTCATGACAATTCACAGATAATAAAGAAAAAGAAAGAAAATGGGAATCTGATAATAGAGAAGGGAATGGGCAATGGAAACCACTTCACTATCTTTCCCAAGAAGTCATGGCAATTCACAGATAATAAAGAAAAGGAATCTGTAGAGAAGGCAATGGGAAACCATTCCACTATCTTTCCCAATGCAATTCACAGATAATAAAACCACTTCAATGGGAAATCTTTCCCTATCTTTCCCAAAGTCATAACAATTCACAGATAATAAAGAAAAGGAATCTGTAGAGAAGGCAATGGGAAACCACTTCACTATCTTTTCCCAAGAAGTCATGGCAATTCACAGATAATAAAGAAAAGGAATCTGTAGAGAAGGCAATGGGAAACCACTTCACTATCTTTCCCAAGAAGTCACAACAATTCACAGATAATAAAGAAAAGGAATCTGTAGAGAAGGCAATGGGAAACCACTTCACTATCTTTCCCAAAGAAGTCATGGCAATTCACAGATAATAAAGAAAAGGAATCTGTAGAGAAGGCAATGGGAAACCACTTCACTATCTTTCCCAAGAAGTCATGGCAATTCACAGATAATAAAGAAAGAAAAGGAATCTGTAGAGAAGGCAATAAAAACCACTTCACTATCTTTCCCAAGAAGTCATGGCAATTCACAGATAATAAAGAAAAGGAATCTGTAGAGAAGGCAATGGGAAACCACTTCACTATCTTTCCCAAGAAGTCATGGCAATTCACAGATAATAAAAGAAAAGGAATCTGTAGAGAAGGCAATGGGAAACCATTCCACTATCTTTCCCAAAACCAGATAATAAAAAAAATCTTTCCCAAGAAAAGTCATATCTTTCCCAAAGAGGCAGATAATAAAAATAAAGAAAGGAATCTGTAGAGAAGGCAATGGGAAACCACTTCACTATCTTTCCCAAGAAGTCATGGCAATTCACAGATAATAAAGAAAAGGAATCTGTAGAGAAGGCAATGGGAAACCATTCCACTATCTTTCCCAAAGAATCATGGCAATTCAGATAATAAAGAAAAAGAATCTGTAGAGAAGGCAATGGGAAACCACTTCACTATCTTTCCCAAGAAGTCATGGCAATTCACAGATAATAAAAGAAAAAGGAATCTGTAGAGAAGGCAATGGGAAACCACTTCACTATCTTTCCCAAGAAGTCATGGCAATTCACAGATAATAAAGAAAAAAGGAATCTGTAGAGAAGGCAATGGGAAAACACTTCCACTATCTTTAAAGAAAAAGAAGTCATGGAAACAATTCACAGATAATAAAGAAAAAGGAATCTGTAGAGAAGGCAATGGGAAACCATTCCACTATCTTTCCCAAGAAGTCATAACAATTCACAGATAATAAAGAAAAGGAATCTGTAGAGAAGGCAATGGGAAACCACTTCACTATCTTTCCCAAGAAGTCATGGCAATTCACAGATAATAAAGAAAAAGGAATCTGTAGAGAAGGCAATGGGAAACCACTTCACTATCTTTCCAATTCATAGATAATAAAGAAGTCAGGCAATGGAAAATTCACAGATAACAAAAGATAAAAAGGAATCTGTAGAGAAGGCAATGGGAAACCACTTCACTATCTTTCCCAAGAGTCATAACAATTCACAGATAAAAAGAAAGAGAAAAGGAATCTGTAGAGAAGGCAATTCACAGATAATAAAGAAAAAGAATCTTTCCCAAGAAGTCATGGCAATTCACAGATAATAAAGAAAAGGAATCTGTAGAGAAGGCAATGGGAAACCACTTCACTATCTTTCCCAAGAAGTCATGGCAATTCACAGATAATAAAGAAAAGGAATCTGTAGAGAAGGCAATGGGAAACCACTTCACTATCTTTCCCAAGAAGTCATGGCAATTCACAGATAATAAAGAAAAGGAATCTGTAGAGAAGGCAATGGGAAACCACTTCACTATCTTTCCCAAAAGTCATGGCAATTCACAGATAATAAAGAAAAGGAATCTGTAGAGAAGGCAATGGAAACCACTTCCACTATCTTTCCCAAGAAGTCATGGCAATTCACAGATAATAAAGAAAAGGAATGTAGAGAAGGCAATGGGAAACCATTCCACTATCTAATAAAAAAAAGAAGTAGAGAAGGCATACATTCCACTGTCATTCCCAAAGAAGTCATAATAAATTCACAGATAATAAAGAAAAGGAATCTGATAATAAAGAGAAGGAAGGCAATGGGAAACCACTTCACTATCTTTCCCAAGAAGTCATGGCAATTCACAGATAATAAAGAAAAGGAATCTGTAGAGAAGGCAATGGGAAACCACTTCACTATCTTTCCCAAGAAGTCATGGCAATTCACAGATAATAAAGAAAAGGAATCTGTAGAGAAGGCAATGGGAAACCACTTCACTATCTTTCCCAAGAAGTCATGACAATTCACAGATAATAAAGAAAAGGAATCTGTAGAGAAGGCAATGGGAAACCACTTCACTATCTTTCCCAAGAAGTCATGGCAATTCACAGATAATAAAGAAAAGGAATCTGTAGAGAAGGCAATGGAAACCATTCCCACTATCTTTCCCAAGAAGTCATGGCAATTCACAGATAATAAAGAAAAAGAATCTGTAGAGAAGGGAATGGGAAACCATTCCACTATCTTTCCCAAAGAGTCATAACAATTCACAGATAATAAAGAAAAAGAATCTGTAGAGAAGGCAATGGGAAACCACTTCACTATCTTTCCCAAGAAGTCATGGCAATTCACAGATAAGAAAAGAAAGAGGAATCTGAAACCAGAATCTTTCCCAAAATGGCAAAACCAGATAATAAACTATCTTTCCCAAGAAGGCATGGAAACCATTCACAGATAATAAAGAGGCATAAGGAATTCACAGAAAGAAATCTGTAGAGAAGGCAATGAAACCACTCTTTACTATCATATTCTTCCCAAGAAGGCATGGCAATTCACAGATAATAAAGAAAAAGGAATCTGTAGAGAAGGCAATGGGAAACCACTTCACTATCTTTAATAAAGAAGTCATGGCAATTCACAGATAATAAAGAAAAGGAATCTGTAGAGAAGGCAATGGGAAACCATTCCACTATCTTTCCCAAGAAGTCATAACAATTCATAGATAATAAAGAAAAAGAATCTGTAGAGAAGGCAATGGGAAACCACTTCACTATCTTTCCCAAAGAAGTCATGGCAATTCACAGATAATAAAGAAAAGGAATCTGTAGAGAAGGCAATGGGAAACCATTCCACTATCATTCCCAAAAGTCATGGCAATTCACAGATAATAAAGAAAAAGAATCTGTAGAGAAGGCAATGGGAAACCACTCCACTATCTTTCCCAAAAGTCATAACAATTCACAGATAATAAAGAAAAAGAATCTGTAGAGAAGGCAATGGGAAACCACTCCACTATCTTTCCCAAAGAAGTCATAACAATTCACAGATAATAAAGAAAAGGAATCTGTAGAGAAGGCAATGGGAAACCACTCCACTATCATTTCCCAAGAAGTCATGGCAATTCACAGATAATAAAAAGAAAGGAATCTGTAGAGAAGGCAATGGGAAACCATTCCACTATCTTTCCCAAGAAGTCATGGCAACCACAGATAATAAAGAAAAGAATCTGTAGAGAAGGCAATGGGAAACCATTCCACTATCTTTCCTAAAGAAGTCATAACAATTCACAGATAATAAAGAAAAGAATCTGTAGAGAAGGCAATGGGAAACCATTCCACTATCTTTCCCAAAAGTCATGGCAATTCACAGATAATAAAAAAAAGGAATCTGTAGAGAAGGCAATGGGAAACCATTCCACTATCTTTCCATAGATAATAAAGAAAAAGAATCTGTAGAGAAGGCAATGGGAAACCATTCCATATCATTCCAGCATAACAATTCATAGATAATAAAGAAAAAGGAATCTGTAGAGAAGGCAATGGGAAACCACTCCACTATCTTTCCCAAGAAGTCATGGCAATTCATAGATAATAAAGAAAAGGAATCTGTAGAGAAGGCAATGGAAACCACTTCCACTATCTTTCCCAAGAAGGCAATAACAATTCATAGATAATAAAGAAAAAGAATCTGAATCTGTAGAGGCAATGGGAAACCATTTCACTATCATTCCAAAAGTCATAACAATTCATAATAATAAAGAAAAAGAATCTGTAGAGAGGCAATGGGAAACCATTCCACTATCTTTCCCAAAGAGGCATAACAATTCACAGATAATAAAGAAAAAGAATCTGTAGAGAAGGCAATGGGAAACCATTCCACTATCATTCCCAAAAGAGGCATAACAATTCACAGATAATAAAGAAAAAGAATCTGTAGAGAAGGCAATGGGAAACCATTCCACTATCATTCCCAAAGAGGCATAACAGATAATAATAAAGAAAAGAATCTGTAGAGAAGGCAATGGAAACCATTCCACTATCTTTCTAAAGAAGTCATAACAATTCATAGATAATAAAGAAAAAGAATCTGTAGAGAAGGCAATGGGAAACCATCCACTATCACTATCTTTAATAAAGAAAAGAAGTAGAGAAGGCATGGGAAACAATTCACAGATAATAAATAAAAAAAGAATCTGTAGAGAAGGCAATGGGAAACCATTCCACTATCTTTCCCAAAAAGGCATAACAATTCATAGATAATAAAGAAAAAGAATCTGTAGAGAAGGCAATGGGAAACCATTCCACTATCATTCCCAAAGAAGTCATGGCAATTCACAGATAATAAAGAAAAAATCTGTAGAGAAGGCAATGGGAAACCATTCCACTATCATTCCCAAAGAGGCATAACAAATAGATAATAAAAGAAAATCTTTCTGTAGAGAAGGCAATGGGAAACCATTCCACTATCATTCCCAAAGAGGCATAACAATAATAGATAATAAAAAGAATCTGTAGAGAAGGCAATGGGAAACCATTCCACTATCTTTCCCAAAGAGGCATAACAATTCATAGATAATAAAGAAAAAGGAATCTGTAGAGAAGGCAATGGGGAAACCATTCCACTATCATTCCCAAAGAGGCATAACAATTCACAGATAATAAAGAAAAAGAAAGAATCTGTAGAGAAGGCAATCATAGGAAACCGTTGGGAAACCATTCCATATCATTCCCAAAGAGTCATGGCAATTCATAGATAATAAAGAAAAAGAATCTGTAGAGAAGGCAATGGGAAACCATTCCACTATCTTTCCCAAAAGTCATAACAATTCACAGATAATAAAGAAAAAAGAATCTGTAGAGAAGGCAATGGAAAACCATTTCACTATCTTTCCCAAAAGGCATAACAATTCACAGATAATAAAGAAAAGAATCTGTAGAGAAGGCAATGGGAAACCATTCCACTATCTTTCCCAAAGAAGGCATAACAATTCATAGATAATAAAAAGAAAAAGAATCTGTAGAGAAGGCAATGGAAACCATTCCACTATCATTTCCAAAGAAGGCATAACAATTCACAGATAATAAAGAAAAGAATCTGTAGAGAAGGCAATGGGAAACCATTCCACTATCATTCCCAAAGAAGTCATAACAATTCACAGATAATAAAGAAAAAGAATCTGTAGAGAAGGCAATGGGAAACCATTCCACTGTCATCCCAAAAACCATTCCACTATCTTTCCCAAGAAGCATAATGGCAATTCAAACAGATAATAAAGATAAAAAGGAATCTGTAGAGAAGGCAATGGGAAACCATTCCACTATCATTCCCAAAGAAGTCATGGCAATTCACAGATAATAAAGAAAAAGAATCTGTAGAGAAGGCAATGGGAAACCATTCCACTATCTTTCCCAAAGAAGTCATGGCAATTCACAGATAATAAAGAAAAGGAATCTGTAGAAGGCAATGGGAAACCATTCCACTATCATTCCCAAGAAGTCATAACAATTCATAGATAATAAAGAAAAAGAATCTGTAGAGAAGGCAATGGGAAACCATTCCACTATCATTCCCAAAGAAGGCATAACAATTCATAGATAAAGAAAAATAGAGAAGGCAATGGGAAAAACTATCAAAAAGAATCTGTAAAGAAAAAGAAAGAGCAATGGGAAACCATTCCACTATCATTCCAAAGAGGCATAACAATTCATAGATAATAAAGAAAAAGAATCTGTAGAGAAGGCAATGGGAAACCATTCCACTATCATTTTCCCATAGATAATAAAGAAAAGAAAAGAAGGCATGGGAAACAATTCATTACCAGATAATAACAAAAGAAAAAGAATCTGTAGAGAAGGCAATGGGAAACCATTCCACTATCTTTCCCAAAGAAGGCATGGAAAATTCCAATTCACAGATAATAAATAAAAAGAAAATCTGTAGAGAAGGCAATGGGAAACCATTCCACTATCTTTCCCAAGAAGGCATAACAATTCATAGATAATAAAGAAAAAGAATCTGTAGAGAAGGCAATGGGAAACCCATCATTCCAAAGACATAACAATTCATAGATAATAAAGAAAAAGAATCTGTAGAGAAGGCAATGGGAAACCATTCCACTTCATTCCCAAAGAGGCATAACAATTCATAGATAATAAAAAAAAGAATCTGTAGAGAAGGCAATGGGAAACCATTCCACTATCTTTCCCAAAGAGGCATAACAATTCATAGATAATAAAGAAAAAGAATCTGTAGAGAAGGCAATGGGAAACCATTCCACTATCATTTCCAAAGAGGCATAACAATTCATAGATAATAAAGAAAAAGAATCTGTAGAGAAGGCAATAAAGGGAAACCATTCCACTATCATTCCCAAAGAGGCATAACAATTCATAGATAATAAAGAAAAAGAATCTGTAGAGAAGGCAATGGGAAACCATTCCACTATCTTTCCCAAAGAGGCATAACAATTCATAGATAATAAAGAAAAAGAATCTGTAGAGAAGGCAATGGGAAACCATTCCACTATCATTCCCAAAGAGGCATAACAATTCATAGATAATAAAGAAAAGAATCTGTAGAGAAGGCAATGGGAAACCATTCCACTATCATTTCCCAAAGAGGCATAACAATTCATAGATAATAAAGAAAAAGAATCTGTAGAGAAGGCAATGGGAAACCATTCCACTATCATTCCCAAAAGGCATAACAATTCATAGATAATAAAGAAAAGAAAAAGAATCTGTAGAGAAGGCAATGGGAAACCATTCCACTATCATTCCCAAAGAGGCATAACAATTCATAGATAATAAAAGAAAAGAATCTGTAGAGAAGGCAATGGGAAACCATTCCACTATCATTCCCAAAAGAGGCATAACAATTCATAGATAATAAAGAAAAAGAATCTGTAGAGAGGAAGGCAAAGAGGAAACCATTCATAGATCCACTAGAGAAGGCAATCATTCCCCACCAAAAGGCATAACAATTCATAGATAATAAAGAAAAAGAATCTGTAGAGAAGGCAATGGGAAACCATTCCACTGTCTTTCCAAAAAGAGGCATAACAATTCACAGATAATAAAGAAAAAGAATCTGTAGAGAAGGCAATGGGAAACCATTCACTGTCATTACCAAAAGGAATTCATAGATAATAAAGAAAAGAATGTAGAGAAATGGAAAAAATTCCACTGTCTGTTCCCAAAGAGGCAAGGCAATTAAAGAAAACCACTTCAATGGGAAACCATTCTCATTACCAAAGAGGCATAACAATTCATAGATAATAAAGAAAAGAATCTGTAGAGAAGGCAATGGGAAACCATTCACTATCTTTCCCAAAGAAGGCATAACAATTCATAGATAATAAAGAAAAAGAATCTGTAGAGAAGGCAATGGGAAACCATTCCACTATCATTCCCAAAGAAGGCATAACAATTCACAGATAATAAAGAAAAAGAATCTGTAGAGAAGGCAATGGGAAACCATTCCACTATCATTCCCAAAGAGGCATAACAATTCATAGATAATAAAGAAAAAGAATCTGTAGAGAAGGCAATGGGAAACCATTCCACTATCTTTCCCAAAGAGGCATAACAATTCATAGATAATAAAGAAAAGGAATCTGTAGAGAAGGCAATGGGAAACCATTCCACTATCATTCCCAAGAAGTCATAACAATTCATAGATAATAAAGAAAAAAGAATCTGTAGAGAAGGCAATGGGAAACCATTCCACTATCTTTCCCAAAGAGGCATAACAATTCATAGATAATAAAAGAAAAGAATCTGTAGAGAAGGCAATGGGAAACCATTCCACTATCATTACCAAAGAAGGCATAACAATTCATAGATAATAAAGAAAAAGAATCTGTAGAGAAGGCAATGGGAAACCATTCCACTATCATTCCCAAGAAGGCATAACAATTCATAGATAATAAAGAAAAAGAATCTGTAGAGAAGGCAATGGGAAACCATTCCACTATCATTCCCAAAAGAGGCATAACAATTCATAGATAATAAAGAAAAAGAATCTGTAGAGAAGGCAATGGGAAACCATTCCACTATCATTCCCAAAGAGGCATAACAATTCATAGATAATAAAGAAAAAGAATCTGTAGAGAAGGCAATGGGAAACCATTCCACTGTCATTCCCAAAGAGGCATAACAATTCATAGATAATAAAAAAAAAAGAATCTGTAGAGAAGGCAATGGGAAACCATTCCACTATCATTCCCAAAGAGGCATAACAATTCATAGATAATAAAGAAAAAGAATCTGTAGAGAAGGCAATACCAAAGAGGAAACCATTCACTATCATCATTCCCAAAGAGGCATAACAATTCATAGATAATAAAGAAAAAGAATCTGTAGAGAAGGCAATGGGAAACCATTCCACTGTCATTCCCAAAGAGGCATAACAATTCATAGATAATAAAGAAAAAGAATCTGTAGAGAAGGCAATGGAAACCATTCCACTATCATTCCCAAAGAGGCATAACAATTCATAGATAATAAAGAAAAAGAATCTGTAGAGAAGGCAATGGGGAAACCATTCCACTATCATTCCCAAAGAGGCATAACAATTCATAGATAATAAAGAAAAAGAATCTGTAGAGAAGGCAATGGGAAACCATTCCACTATCATTCCCAAAGAGGCATAACAATTCATAGATAATAAAGAAAAAGAATCTGTAGAGAAGGCAATGGGAAACCATTCCACTATCATTCCCAAAAGGCATGGGAAACAATTCATAGATAATAAAAGAAAAAGAATCTGTAGAGAAGGCAATGGGAAACCATTCCACTATCATTACCAAAGAGGCATAACAATTCATAGATAATAAAGAAAAAGAATCTGTAGAGAAGGCAATGGGAAACCATTCCATTCCAAAGACTATCATTCCCAAGAAGGCATGGAAACAATTCAGAGATAATAAAGAAAAAGAATCTGTAGAGAAGGCAATGGGAAACCATTCCACTATCATTCCCAAAAGAGGCATAACAATTCATAGATAATAAAGAAAAAGAATCTGTAGAGAAGGCAATGGGAAACCATTCCACTATCATTCCCAAAGAGGCATAACAATTCATAGATAATAAAGAAAAAGAATCTGTAGAGAAGGCAATGGGAAACCATTCCACTATCATTACCAAAGAGGCATAACAATTCATAGATAATAAAGAAAAAGAATCTGTAGAGAAGGCAATGGGAAACCATTCCACTATCATTCCCAAAGAGGCATAACAATTCATAGATAATAAAGAAAAGAATCTGTAGAGAAGGCAATGGGAAACCATTCCACTATCATTCCCAAAGAGGCATAACAATTCATAGATAATAAAGAAAAAGAATCTGTAGAGAAGGCAATGGGAAACCATTCCACTATCATTCCCAAAGAGGCATAACAATTCATAGATAATAAAGAAAAAGAATCTGTAGAGAAGGCAATGGGAAACCACTCCACTATCATTCCCAAAGAGGCATAACAATTCATAGATAATAAAGAAAAAGAATCTGTAGAGAAGGCAATGGGAAACCATTCCACTATCATTCCCAAAGAGGCATAACAATTAATAGATAATAAAGAAAAAGAATCTGTAGAGAAGGCAATGGGAAAACCATTCCACTGTCATTCCCAAGAATCATAACAATTCATAGATAATAAAAAAAAAGAATCATTGTAGAGAATCATAGGGGAAACCATTCCACTGTCATTCCCACATAACAATTCATAGATAATAAAGAAAAAGCCAAAGAAGGCAATGGAAACCAATTCCCAAAGAGGCATAACAAAGATAATAAAGAATCTGTAGAGAAGGCAATGGGAAACCATTCCACTATCATTCCCAAAGAGGCATAACAATTCATAGATAATAAAGAAAAAGAATCTGTAGAGAAGGCAATGGGAAACCATTCCACTATCATTCCCAAAGAGGCATAACAATTCATAGATAATAAAGAAAAAGAATCTGTAGAGAAGGCAATGGGAAACCATTCCACTATCATTCCCAAAGAGGCATAACAATTCATAGATAATAAAGAAAAAAGAATCTGTAGAGAAGGCAATGGGAAACCATTCCACTATCATTACCAAAAAGGCATAACAATTCATAGATAATAAAAGAAAAAGAATCTGTAGAGAAGGCAATGGGAAACCATTCCACTATCATTCCCAAAGAGGCATAACAATTCATAGATAATAAAGAAAAAGAATCTGTAGAGAAGGCAATGGGAAACCATTCCACTGTCATTCCCAAAGAGGCATAACAACAATAGATAATAAATAAAAAAGAATCTGTAGAGAAGGCAAGGCAATTACCAAAGAGGCATAACAATTCATAGATAATAAAGAAAAACCATGGGAAACCACTATCATTCCCAAAAGAGGCATAACAATTCATAGATAATAAAGAAAAAGAATCTGTAGAGAAGGCAATGGGAAACCATTCCACTATCATTCCCAAAGAGGCATAACAATTCATAGATAATAAATAAAAAAGAATCTGTAGAGAAGGCAATGGGAAACCATTCCACTATCATTCCCAAAGAGGCATAACAATTCATAGATAATAAAGAAAAAGAATCTGTAGAGAAGGCAATGGAAACCATTCCACTATCATTCCCAAAGAGGCATAACAATTCATAGATAATAAAGAAAAAGAATCTGTAGAGAAGGCAATGGGAAACCATTCCACTGTCATTCCCAAAGAGGCATAACAATTCATAGATAATAAAGAAAAAGAATCTGTAGAGAAGGCAATGGGAAACCATTTCACTATCATTCCCAAAGAGGCATAAAGAAAACAATGTAGAGAAGGCAGATAATACCAAAAGAAAAAGAATCTGTAGAGAAGGCAATGGAAACCATTCCACTATCATTCCCAAAGAGGCATAACAATTCATAGATAATAAAGAAAAAGAATCTGTAGAGAAGGCAATGGGAAACCATTCCACTATCATTCCCAAAGAGGCATAACAATTCATAGATAATAAAGAAAAAGAATCTGTAGAGAAGGCAATGGGAAACCATTCCACTGTCATTCCCAAAGAGGCATAACAATTCATAGATAATAAAGAAAAAGAATCTGTAGAAGGCAATGGGAAACCATTCCACTATCATTCCCAAAGAGGCATAACAATTCATAGATAATAAAGAAAAAGAATCTGTAGAGAAGGCAATGGAAACCATTCCACTAATAAAGAAAATTCCCAAAGAAGGCATGGGAAACAATTCATAGATAATAAAGATAAAAAGAAAAATCTGTAGAGAAGGCAATGGGAAACCATTCCACTATCATTCCCAAAGAGGCATAACAATTCATAGATAATAAAGAAAAAAAGAATCTGTAGAGAAGGCAATGGGAAACCATTCCACTGTCATTCCCAAAGAGGCATAACAATCATAGACAATTCATAGATAATAAAAAAAAGAATCTAAAGAAAAAGAATCTGTAGAGAAGGCAATGGGAAACCATTCCACTATCATTCCCAAAGAGGCATAACAATTCATAGATAATAAAGAAAAAGAATCTGTAGAGAAGGCAATGGGAAACCATTCCACTATCATTCCCAAAGAGGCATAACAATTCATAGATAATAAAGAAAAAGAATCTGTAGAGAAGGCAATGGAAACCATTCCACTATCATTCCCAAAGAGGCAAACAATTCATAGATAATAAAGAAAAAGAATCTGTAGAGAAGGCAATGGGAAACCATTCCACTATCATTACCAAAGAGGCATAACAATTCATAGATAATAAAGAAAAAGAATCTGTAGAGAAGGCAATGGAAACTATCATTCCACTATCATTCCCAAGAAGGCATGGGAAACAATTCATAGATAATAAAGAAAAAGAATAAAGAAAAGCATCTGTAGAGAAGGCAATGGGAAACCATTCCACTGTCATTACCAAAGAGGCATAACAATTCATAGATAATAAAAGAAAAGAATCTGTAGAGAAGGCAATGGGAAACCATTCCACTATCATTCCCAAAGAGGCATAACAATTCATAGATAATAAAAAAAAAAGAATCTGTAGAGAAGGCAATGGGAAACCATTCCACTATCATTCCCAAAGAGGCATAACAATTCATAGATAATAAAGAAAAAGAATCTGTAGAGAAGGCAATGGGAAACCATTCCACTATCATTCCCAAAGAGGCATAACAATTCATAGATAATAAAGAAAAAGAATCTGTAGAGAAGGCAATGGGAAACCATTCCACTATCATTCCCAAAGAGGCATAACAATTCATAGATAATAAAGAAAAAGAATCTGTAGAGAAGGCAATGGGAAAACCATTCCATGTCATTACCAAAGATAACAATTCATAGATAATTCTGTAGAAAGCAATGGGGTCATTCCCAAAGAGGCAACAATTCATAGATAATAAAGAAAAAGAATCTGTAGAGAAGGCAATGGAAACCATTCCACTATCATTCCCAAAGAGGCATAACAATTCATAGATAATAAAGAAAAAGAATCTGTAGAGAAGGCAATGGGAAACCATTCCACTATCATTCCCAAAGAGGCATAACAATTCATAGATAATAAAGAAAAAGAATCTGTAGAGAAGGCAATGGGAAACCATTCCACTATCATTCCCAAAGAGGCATAACAATTCATAGATAATAAAGAAAAAGAATCTGTAGAGAAGGCAATGGGAAACCATTCCACTATCATTCCCAAAAGAGGCATAACAATTCATAGATAATAAAGAAAAAGAATCTGTAGAGAAGGCAATGGGAAACCATTCCACTATCATTCCCAAAGAGGCATAACAATTCATAGATAATAAAGAAAAAGAATCTGTAGAGAAGGCAATGGGAAACCATTCCACTATCATTCCCAAAGAGGCATAACAATTCATAGATAATAAAGAAAAAGAATCTGTAGAGAAGGCAATGGGAAACCATTCCACTATCATTCCCAAAGAGGCATAATTCAGATAATCATCTGTAGAGAAGGCAAACCAAAGAGGAAAGAAAAGAATAACAATTCATAGATAATAAAGAAAAGGCATCTGTAGAGAAGGCAATGGAAAACCATTCCACTATCATTCCCAAAGAGGCATAACAATTCATAGATAATAAAGAAAAAGAATCTGTAGAGAAGGCAATGGGAAACCATTCCACTATCATTCCCAAAGAGGCATAACAATTCATAGATAATAAAGAAAAAGCATCTGTAGAGAAGGCAATGGGAAACCATTCCACTATCATTCCCAAAAGAGGCATAACAATTCATAGATAATAAAGAAAAAAAGAATCTGTAGAGAAGGCAATGGAAACCATTCCACTGTCATTCCCAAAGAGGCATAACAATTCATAGATAATAAAGAAAAAGAATCTGTAGAGAAGGCAATGGGAAACCATTCCACTATCATTCCAAAGAGGCATAACAATTCATAGATAATAAAGAAAAAGAATCTGTAGAGAAGGCAATGGGAAACCATTCCACTGTCATTTCCCAAAGAGGCATAACAATTCATAGATAATAAAGAAAAAGAATCTGTAGAGAAGGCAATGGGAAACCATTCCACTATCATTCCCAAAGAGGCATAACAATTCATAGATAATAAAGAAAAAGAATCTGTAGAGAAGGCAATGGGAAACCATTCCACTGTCATTCCCAAAGAGGCATAACAATTCATAGATAATAAAGAAAAAGAATCTGTAGAGAAGGCAATGGGAAACCATTCCACTATCATTCCCAAAGAGGCATAACAATTCATAGATAATAAAGAAAAAGAATCTGTAGAGAAGGCAATGGGAAACCATTCCACTGTCATTCCCAAAGAGGCATAACAATTCATAGATAATAAAGAAAAAGAATCTGTAGAGAAGGCAATGGGAAACCATTCCACTATCATTCCCAAAGAGGCATAACAATTCATAGATAATAAAAAAAAAGAATCTGTAGAGAAGGCAATGGGAAACCATTCCACTATCATTCCCAAAGAGGCATAACAATTCATAGATAATAAAGAAAAAGAATCTGTAGAGAAGGCAATGGGAAACCATTCCACTATCATTACCAAAGAGGCATAACAATTCATAGATAATAAAGAAAAAAGAATCTGTAGAGAAGGCAATGGGAAAAACCATTCCACTAACAATTCATCATTCCTGTAAAGAAGGCAATGGAAACAATTCACCAAAGATAATCAAATAAAAAGAAAAAAATCTGTAGAGAAGGCAATGGGAAACCATTCCACTATCATTCCCAAAAGAGGCATAACAATTCATAGATAATAAAGAAAAAAGAATCTGTAGAGAAGGCAATGGGAAACCATTCCACTATCATTCCCAAAAGAGGCATAACAATTCATAGATAATAAAGAAAAGAATCTGTAGAGAAGGCAATGGAAACCATTCCACTATCATTCCCAAAGAGGCATAACAATTCATAGATAATAAAAGAAAAGAAAAAAGGCAATGGAAACCATTCCACTATCATTCCCAAAAAGGCATAACAATTCATAGATAATAAAGAAAAGAATCTGTAGAGAAGGCAATGGAAACCATTCCACTATCATTCCCAAAGAGGCATAACAATTCATAGATAATAAAGAAAAGGAATCTGTAGAGAAGGCAATGGGAAACCATTCCACTATCATTCCCAAAGAACCATTCATAGATAATAAAGAAAAAGAATCTGTAGAGAAGGCAATGGGAAACCATTCCACTGTCATTCCCAAAGAGGCATAATTCATAGATAATAAAGAAAAAGAATCTGTAGAGAAGGCAATGGAAACCATTCCACTATCATTCCCAAAGAGGCATAACAATTCATAGATAATAAAGAAAAAGAATCTGTAGAGAAGGCAATGGGAAACCATTCCACTATCATTCCCAAAGAGGCATAACAATTCATAGATAATAAAGAAAAAGAATCTGTAGAGAAGGCAATGGGAAACCATTCCACTATCATTCCCAAAGAGGCATAACAATTCATAGATAATAAAGAAAAAAAGAATCTGTAGAGAAGGCAATGGGAAACCATTCTTCACTAAAGAGGCATAACAATTCATAGATAATAAAGAAAAGAATCTGTAGAGAAGGCAATGGGAAACCAACAATTCATTCCCAAAGATAAATAAAGAAAAAGAATCTGTAGAGAAGGCAATGGGAAACCAAACCATTCCACTATCATAGATAATAAAGAAAAGCATCTGTAGAGAAGGCAATGGGAAACCATTCCACTGTCATTAGATAAGGCATAAAATTCATAGATAATAAAGAAAAGAATCTGTAGAGAAGGCAATGGAAACCATTCCACTGTCATTCCCAAAGAGGCATAACAATTCATAGATAATAAAGAAAAAGAATCTGTAGAGAAGGCAATGGGAAACCATTCCACTGTCATTCCCAAAAGAGGCATAACAATTCATAGATAATAAAGAAAAAGCATCTGTAGAGAAGGCAATGGGAAACCATTCCACTATCATTCCCAAAAGAGGCATAACAATTCATAGATAATAAAAGAAAAGGAATCTGTAGAGAAGGCAATGGGAAACCATTCCACTGTCATTCCCAAAGAGGCATAACAATTCATAGATAATAAAAGAAAAAGCATCTGTAGAGAAGGCAATGGGAAACCATTCCACTATCATTCCCAAAGAGGCATAACAATTCATAAAGAAAAGATAATAAAGAAAAAAGAATCTGTAGATAATAAAGAAGGCAAGAGAAGGAAACCATTCCACTGTCATTCCCAAAGAGGCATAACAATTCATAGATAATAAAAAAAAAAGCATCTGTAGAGAAGGCAATGGGAAACCATTCACTATCATTCCCAAAGAGGCATAACAATTCATAGATAATAAAGAAAAAGCATCTGTAGAGAAGGCAATGGGAAACCATTCCATTCCAAAGACTATCATTCCCAAAGAAGGCATGGGAAAACAATTCATAGATAATAAAGAAAAAAGCATCTGTAGAGAAGGCAATGGGAAACCATTCCACTATCATTACCAAAGAGGCATAACAATTCATAGATAATAAAGAAAAAGAATCTGTAGAGAAGGCAATGGGAAACCATTCCACTATCATTCCCAAAGAGGCATAACAATTCATAGATAATAAAGAAAAAGCATCTGTAGAGAAGGCAATGGGAAACCATTCCACTGTCATTCCCAAAGAGGCATAACAATTCATAGATAATAAAGAAAAAGAATCTGTAGAGAAGGCAATGGAAACCATTCCACTATCATTCCCAAAGAGGCATAACAATTCATAGATAATAAAAGAAAAAAGAATCTGTAGAGAAGGCAATGGGGAAACCATTCCACTATCATTCCCAAAGAGGCATAACAATTCATAGATAATAAAGAAAAATCTGTAGAGAAGGCAATGGGAAACCATTCACTATCTTTCCCAAAGAGGCATAACAATTCATAGATAATAAAGAAAAAGAATCTGTAGAGAAGGCAATGGAAACCATTCCACTGTCATTTTCCCAAAGAGGCATAACAATTCATAGATAATAAAGAAAAAGAATCTGTAGAGAAGGCAATGGGAAACCATTTCACTATCTTTCCCAAAGAGGCATAACAATTCATAGATAATAAAGAAAAAGCATCTGTAGAGAAGGCAATGGGAAACCATTCCACTATCTTTCCCAAAGAGGCATAACAATTCATAGATAATAAAGAAAAAGAATCTGTAGAGAAGGCAATAGGAAACCATTCCACTATCATTTCCAAAGAGGCATAACAATTCATAGATAATAAAGAAAAGGAATCTGTAGAGAAGGCAATGGGAAACCATTCCACTATCATTCCCAAGAAGGCATAACAATTCATAGATAATAAAGAAAAAGAATCTGTAGAGAAGGCAATATCATTCCCAAGAAGGAAACCAGATAATCCACTATCTGTCTTTCCAAAGAGGCATAACAATTCACAGATAATAAAAGAAAAAGAATCTGTAGAGAAGGCAATGGGAAACCATTCCACTGTCATTCCCAAAGAGGCATAACAATTCATAGATAATAAAAAAAAAAGAATCTGTAGAGAAGAAACCATTCACATCTTTGGGGAAACCATTCCAATCTGTAGAGAAGGCAATCATTACCAAAGAGGCATGGCAATTCATAGATAATAAAGAAAAGAATCTGTAGAGAAGGCAATGGGAAACCATTCCACTATCATTCCCAAAGAGGCATAACAATTCATAGATAATAAAGAAAAAGCATCTGTAGAGAAGGCAATGGGAAACCATTTCACTATCTTTATAAAAAGAGTCATAACAATTCATAGATAATAAAGAAAAAGAATCTGTAGAGAAGGCAATGGAAACCATTCCACTATCATTCCCAAAGAGGCATAACAATTCATAGATAATAAAGAAAAAGAATCTGTAGAGAAGGCAATGGAAACCAAACCACCGTCATATCTTTCCCAAGAGAGGCATGGGAAACAATTCATAGATAATAAAGAAAAAGAATCTGTAGAGAAGGCAATGGGAAACCATTCCACTATCATTCCCAAAGAGGCATAACAATTCATAGATAATAAATAAAAAAGCATCTGTAGAGAAGGCAATGGGAAACCATTCCATTATCATTACCAAAGAAGGCATAACAATTCATAGATAATAAAGAAAAGGAATCTGTAGAGAAGGCAATGGGAAACCATTCCATTATCATTCCCAAAGAAGGCATAACAATTCATAGATAATAAAGAAAAAGAATCTGTAGAGAAGGCAATGGGAAACCATTCCACTATCTTTCCCAAAAGAGGCATAACAATTCATAGATAATAAAGAAAAAGAATCTGTAGAGAAGGCAATGGGAAACCATTCCACTATCATTCCCAAAGAAGGCATAACAATTCATAGATAATAAAGAAAAGGAATCTGTAGAGAAGGCAATGGGAAACCATTTCACTATCATTCCCAAGAAGTCATAACAATTCATAGATAATAAAGAAAAGGAATCTGTAGAGAAGGCAATGGGAAACCATTCCACTATCTTTCCCAAGAAGTCATAACAATTCATAGATAATAAAGAAAAAGGAATCTGTAGAGAAGGCAATGGGAAACCATTCCACTATCATTCCAAAGAAGGCATAACAATTCATAGATAATAAAGAAAAAAGAATCTGTAGAGAAGGCAATGGGAAACCATTTCACTATCATTCCCAAAAAGGCATAACAATTCATAGATAATAAAGAAAAGCATCTGTAGAGAAGGCAATGTGAAACCATTCCAATATCATTCCCAAAGATAATAACAATTCATAGATAATAAAGAAAAAGAATCTGTAGAGAAGGCAATGGGAAACCATTCCACTATCTTTTCCCAAGAAGTCATAACAATTCATAGATAATAAAGAAAAAGAATCTGTAGAGAAGGCAATAGGAAACCATTCCACTGTCATTCCCAAGAAGGCATAACAATTCACAGATAATAAAGAAAAGGAATCTGTAGAGAAGGCATTCCACCCAAAAGGCATGGCAATTCATAGATAATAAAGAAAAAAGGAGAAGGCAATGGGAAACCAATTCATAGATAATAAAGATAAAAAGAAAAAGCATCTGTAGAGAAGGCAATGGGAAAATTCCACCATCATTCCCAAAGAGGCATAACAATTCATAGATAATTAAAGAAGAAGGCATGGAAACCATTCCATATCTTTCCCAAAAGAGGCATAACAAAAGATAATAAAGAAAAGAATCTGTAGAGAAGGCAATGGGAAACCATTCACTATCTTTCCCAAAAGGCATAACAATTCACAGATAATAAAGAAAAAGGAATCTGTAGAGAAGGCAATGGGAAACCACTTCACTATCTTTCCCAAGAAGTCATGGCAATTCACAGATAATAAAGAAAAGGAATCTGTAGAGAAGGCAATGGGAAACCATTTCACTATCTTTCCAAAGAAGGCAATGGCAATTTCAACAGATAATAAAGAAAAGGAATCTGTAGAGAAGGCAATGGAAAAACCACTATCTTTCCCAAGAAGGCATCAATTCACAGATAATAAAGAAAAGGAATCTGTAGAGAAGGCAAGAAACCACTTCACTATCTTTAACAATTCACAGATAATAAAGAAAAGGAATCTGTAGAGAAGGCAATGGGAAACCATTCACTATCTTCCCAAGAAGTCATGGCAATTCACAGATAATAAAGAAAAGGAATCTGTAGAGAAGGCAATGGGAAACCACTTCACTATCTTTCCCAAGAAGTCATGGCAACAATTCACAGATAATAAAAGAAAAGGAATCTGTAGAGAAGGCAATGGGAAACCATTTCACTATCTTTCCCATAGATAATAAAAAAAAGAAGAGAAGGCAATGGAAACCAATATCTTTCCCAGCATAATCACAGATAATAAAAAAGGAATCTGTAGAGAAGGCAATGGGAAACCATTCACTATCTTTCCCAAAGAAGGCATGGCAATTCATAGATAATAAAGAAAAAAAGGCATCTGTAGAGAAGGCAATGGGAAACCACTTCACTATCTTTCCCAAAAGTCATAACAATTCTAGATAATAAAGAAAAAAGGAATCTGTAGAGAAGGCAATGGGAAACCATTTCACTATCTTTCCCAAAGAAGTCATAACAATTCACAGATAATAAAGAAAAGGAATCTGTAGAGAAGGCGGAGGAAACCATTCCACTATCTTTCCCAAGAAGGCATAACAATTCATAGATAATAAAGAAAAGGAATCTGTAGAGAAGGCAATGGGAAACCATTCCACTATCTTCCCCAAGAAGTCATGCAATTCACAGATAATAAAGAAAAGGAATCTGTAGAGAAGGCAATGGGAAACCATCATTCAAAAGACACAACAATCATTAATAAAGAAAAAGAAGTCATGGAAACCATTCCACTTCATTCCAGATAATAAAAAGAAAAGAATCTGTAGAGAAGGCAATGGAAACCATTTCACTATCTTTCCCAAGAAGTCATAACAATTCACAGATAATAAAGAAAAAGAATCTGTAGAGAAGGCAATGGGGAAACCACTTCACTATCTTTCCCAAGAAGTCACAACAATTCACAGATAATAAAGAAAAAAGAATCTGTAGAGAAGGCAATGGGAAACCATTTCACTGTCATTCCCAAAGAGGCATGGCAATTCACAGATAATAAAGAAAAGGAATCTGTAGAGAAGGCAATGGAAACCATTCCACTATCTTTCTTAAAGAAGGCATAACAATTCACAGATAATAAAAAAAGGAATCTGTAGAGAAGGCAATGGGAAACCATTCCACTATCTTTACCAAGAAGTCATGGCAATTCACAGATAATAAAGAAAAGGAATCTGTAGAGAAGGCAATGGGAAACCATTCCACTATCTTTCCCAAGAATGGCAACACAGATAATAAAAAAAAAAGGCATCTGTAGAGAAGGCAATGGAAACCATTCCATTATCTTCCCAAGAAGTCATGGCAATTCACAGATAAAGAAAAAAAGGAATCTGTAGAGAAGGCAATGGGAAACCATTTCACTATCTTTCCCAAAGAGGCATAACAATTCACAGATAATAAAGAAAAAAGAATCTGTAGAGAAGGCAATGGGAAACCATTTCATTATCTTTCCCAAGAAGTCATGGCAATTCACAGATAATAAAGAAAAAGAATCTGTAGAGAAGGCAATGGGAAACCACTTCACTATCTTTCCCAAAGAGGCATGGCAATTCACAGATAATAAAGAAAAATAATAAAGGCAATGGGAAACCATTCCACTATCTTTACCAAAGAGGCAAGGCAATTCATAGATAATAAAGAAAAAAAAAAGCATCTGTAGAGAAGGCAATGGGAAACCACTATCTTTCCCAAGAAGTCATGGCAATAGATAATAAAGAAAAGATAATAAAGAAAAATAACAATCTGTAGAGAAGGCGAAGGGAAACCACTTCACTATCTTTCCAAAAGAGGCATAACAATTCAGATAATAAAGAAAAGGAATTAGAGAAGATGGAAACCATCAAAGAAAAGGCAATTCTGATAATAAAGAAAAGGCTGTAGAGAAGGCAATGGGAAACCACTTCACTATCTTTCCCAAAGAAGTCATGGCAATTCACAGATAATAAAGAAAAGAATCTGTAGAGAAGGCAATGGGAAACCACTTCACTATCTTTCCCAAAAGTCATGGCAATTCAAAGATAATAAAGAAAAAGGCATCTGTAGAGAAGGCAATGGGAAACCATGGGAAACCACTATCTTTCCCAAGAAGTCATGGCAATTCATAGATAATAAAGAAAAAGGGAAACCATTCCACTATCTTTAGAGAAGGCGAAAAATGTAGAGAAGGCAATGAAACCCTTCCACTATCTTTCCCAAGAAGTCATGGCAATTCACAGATAATAAAGAAAAAGGAATCTGTAGAGAAGGCAATGGGAAACCACTTCACTATCTTTCCCAAGAAGTCATGGCAATTCACAGATAATAAAGAAAAGGCATCTGTAGAGAAGGCGATAGGAAACCACTTCACTATCTTTCCCAAGAAGTCATGGCAATTCACAGATAATAAAGAAAAGGAATCTGTAGAGAAGGCGATAGGAAACCACTTCACTATCTTTCCCAAGAAGTCATGGCAATTCACAGATAATAAAGAAAAAGGAATCTGTAGAGAAGGCGATGGGAAACCACTTCCACTATCTTTCCCAAGAAATCATGGCAATTCACAGATAATAAAGAGAAAGGAATCTGTAGAGAAGGCGATAGGAAACCACTTCACTATCTTTCCCAAGAAGGCATGGCAATTCACAGATAATAAATAAAAAAAGGCATCTGTAGAGATAATAAAGGCGATAGAAACCACTTCACTATCTTTCCCAAAAGAAGTCATGGCAATTCACAGATAATAAAGAAAAGGAATCTGTAGAGAAGGCGAGAAGGAAACCACTTCACTATCTTTCCAGATAATAAAAAAAAGGAATCTGTAGAGAAGGCAATGGGAAACCATTCCACTATCTTACAAAAGAGGCATAAACAATTCACAGATAATAAAGAAAAGGAATCTGTAGAGAAGGCGATAGGAAACCACTTCACTATCTTTCCAAAGAAGTCATGACAATTCACAGATAATAAAGAAAAGGAATCTGTAGAGAAGGCGATAGGAAACCACTTCACTATCTTTCCCAAGAAGTCATGGCAATTCACAGATAATAAAGAAAAGGAATCTGTAGAGAAGGCGATAGGAAACCACTTCACTATCTTTCCCAAGAAGTCATGGCAATTCACAGATAATAAAGAAAAGGAATCTGTAGAGAAGGCGATAGGAAACCACTTCACTATCTTTCCCAAGAAGTCATGGCAATTCACAGATAATAAAGAAAAGGAATCTGTAGAGAAGGCAATGTGAAACCACTTCACTATCTTTCCCAAGAAGTCATGGCAATTCACAGATAATAAAGAAAAGGAATCTGTAGAGAAGGCAATGGGAAACCACTTCACTATCTTTCCCAAGAAGTCATGGCAATTCACAGATAATAAAGAAAAGGAATCTGTAGAGAAGGCGATAGGAAACCACTTCACTATCTTTCCTAAAGAAGTCATAGCAATTCACAGATAATAAAGAAAAAGGCATCTGTAGAGAAGGCAATGGGAAACCACTTCACTATCTTTCCCAAGAAGTCATGGCAATTCACAGATAATAAAAGAAAAGGAATCTGTAGAGAAGGCGATGGGAAAACCACTTTCACTACAGATTTCTGTAGAGAAGTCATGGAAACCATTTCACTTCTTTCCCAGATAATAAAGATAAAAAGAAAAGGAATCTGTAGAGAAGGCGATGGGAAACCACTTCACTATCTTTCCCAAGAAGTCATGGCAATTCACAGATAATAAAGAAAAGGAATCTGGCAATTCACAGATAATAAAAAAAAAGGAATCTGTAGAGAAGGCAATGGGAAACCACTTCACTATATTCCCAAGAAGTCATGGCAATTCACAGATAATAAAGAAAAATCTGTAGAGAAGGCAATGGAAACCAATATCTTTCCCAGATAATAAAGAAAAGGAATCTGTAGAGAAGGCGATGGGAATCCACTTCACTATCTTTCCCCAAGAAGTCATGGCAATTCACAGATAATAAAGAAAAGGAATCTGTAGAGAAGGCAATAGAAACCACTTCACTATCTTTCCCAAGAAGTCATGGCAATTCACAGATAATAAAGAAAAAGGAATCTGTAGAGAAGGCAATGGGAAACCACTTCACTATCTTTCCCAAGAAGTCATGACAATTCACAGATAATAAAGAAAAGGAATCTGTAGAGAAGGCAATGGGAAACCACTTCACTATCTTTCCCAAGAAGTCATGGCAATTCACAGATAATAAAGAAAAGGAATCTGTAGAGAAGGCAATGGGAAACCACTTCACTATCTTTCCCAAGAAGTCATGACAATTCACAGATAATAAAGAAAAAGGAATCTGTAGAGAAGGCAATGGGAAACCACTTCACTATCTTTCCCAAGAAGTCATGACAATTCACAGATAATAAAGAAAAGGAATCTGTAGAGAAGGCAATGGGAAACCACTTCACTATCTTTCCCAAGAAGTCATGGCAATTCACAGATAATAAAGAAAAGGAATCTGTAGAGAAGGCAATGGGAAACCACTTCACTATCTTTCCCAAGAAGTCATGGCAATTCACAGATAATAAAGAAAAGGAATCTGTAGAGAAGGCAATGGGAAACCACTTCACTATCTTTCCCAAGAAGTCATGGCAATGGAAAATTCACAGATAATAAAAGAAAAAGGAATCTGTAGAGAAGGCAATGGGAAACCACTTCACTATCTTTCCCAAGAAGTCATGGCAATTCACAGATAATAAAGAAAAGGAATCTGTAGAGAAGGCAATGGGAAACCACTTCACTATCTTTCCCAAGAAGTCATGGCAATTCACAGATAATAAAGAAAAGGAATCTGTAGAGAAGGCGATAGGAAACCACTTCACTATCTTTCCCAAGAAGTCATGGCAATTCACAGATAATAAAGAAAAAAGTAGAGAAAATGGGAAACCACTTCAATCTTTAGAAGAAGGCAATTCACAGATAATAAAGGAAAGGAATCTGTAGAGAAGGCGATGGAAACTCACTATTTCCCAAGATGTCATGGCAATTCACAGATAATAAAGGAAAGGAATCTGTAGAGAAGGCGATAGGAAACCACTTCACTATCTTTCCCAAGAAGTCATGGCAATTCACAGATAATAAAGAAAAGGAATCTGTAGAGAAGGCAATGGGAAACCACTTCACTATCTTTCCCAAGAAGTCATGGCAATTCACAGATAATAAAGGAAGGAATCTGTAGAGAAGGCAATGGGAAACCACTTCACTATCTTTCCCAAGAAGTCATGGCAATTCACAGATAATAAAGAAAAGGAATCTGTAGAGAAGGCAATGGGAAACCACTTCACTATCTTTCCCAAGAAGTAATGGCAATTCACAGATAATAAAGAAAAGGAATCTGTAGAGAAGGCAATGGGAAACCACTTCACTATCTTTCCCAAGAAGTCATGGCAATTCACAGATAATAAAGAAAAGAAGGAATCAAGAAGTCATGCAATTCACAGAGAAAGGCAATGGGAAACCACTTCACTATCTTTCCCAAGAAGTCATGGCAATTCACAGATAATAAAGAAAAGGAATCTGTAGAGAAGGCAATGGGAAACCACTTCACTATCTTTCCCAAGAAGTAATGGCAATTCACAGATAATAAAGAAAAGGAATCTGTAGAGAAGGCAATGGGAAACCACTTCACTATCTTTCCCAAGAAGTCATGGCAATTCACAGATAATAAAGAAAAGGAATCTGTAGAGAAGGCAATGGGAAACCACTTCACTATCTTTCCCAAGAAGTCATGGCAATTCACAGATAATAAAGAAAAGGAATCTGTAGAGAAGGCAATGGGAAACCACTTCACTATCTTTCCCAAGAAGTCATGGCAATTCACAGATAATAAAGAAAAGGAATCTGTAGAGAAGGCAATGGGAAACCACTTCACTATCTTTCCCAAGAAGTCATGGCAATTCACAGATAATAAAGGAAGGAATCTGTAGAGAAGGCAATGGGAAACCACTTCACTATCTTTCCCAAGAAGTCATGGCAATTCACAGATAATAAAGAAAGGAATCTGTAGAAAGAAAAGGCAATGGGAAAACACTTCACTATCTTTCCCAAGAAGTCATGGCAATTCACAGATAATAAAAGAAAGGAATCTGTAGAGAAGGCAATGGGAAACCACTTCACTATCTTTCCCGAGAAGTCATGGCACTTCACAGATATTAAAGAAAAGGAATCTGTAGAGAAGGCAATGGGAAACCACTTCACTATCTTTCCCAAGAAGTCATGGCAATTCACAGATAATAAAGAAAAGGAATCTGTAGAGAAGGCAATGGGAAACCACTTCACTATCTTTCCCAAGAAGTCATGGCAATTCACAGATAATAAAGAAAAGGAATCTGTAGAGAAGGCAATGTGAAACCACTTCACTATCTTTCCCAAGAAGTCATGGCAATTCACAGATAATAAAGAAAAGGAATCTGTAGAGAAGGCAATGGGAAACCACTTCACTATCTTTCCCAAGAAGTCATGGCAATTCACAGATAATAAAAAGAAAAGGAATCTGTAGAGAAGGCAATGGAAACCACTTCACTATCTTTCCCAAGAAGTCATGGCAATTCACAGATAATAAAGAAAAGGAATCTGTAGAGAAGGCAATGGAAACCATGGTCACTATCTTTCCCAAGAAGTCATTTCCCAGATAATAAAGAAAAGTGTAGAGAAGGCAATGGCACTATCTTTCCACAGATCATAATTCACAGATAAAAAGGAATCTGTAGAGAAGGCAATAGGAAACTACTTGGTTCTTTCCCAAGAATCTTTGACAATTCAAGATAATAAAGAAAAGGATTCTGTAGATAGCAAAAACTTCTTCACTATTTTTCCCGAGAAGTAATGACAATTCACTGATAATAAAGAAAAGAAATCTGCAGATAAGGCAATGGTAAACAATTTCACAATCTGTCCAAGAAGACATGGCAATTCCCAGATAACAAGAAATAGAATCTGTAGAGAAGGCAATGGTAAACCACTTCACTATCTTTCCCAAGAAGTCATGGCAATTTACAGATAATAAATAAAAGGAATGTGTAGAGCAGGCAATGGGAAACCGTTACACCATCTTTTCCCAAGAAGTCATGACAATTTACTGATAATATAGAAAAGGATTCTGTAGAGAAGGCAATGAGAAACCCCCTGAATATCTTTCCCAAGAAGTCATGACAATTCACAGATAATAAAGAAAACAAATCTGTAGAAGTCATCATCGTCTTCGTCGTGAAGATACATGCTATTTCAATTATTTACTCTATATTTAAATCTCTATTCTAAAAGATTATCCAACAATTTTTTTCAAATTCTTTTATGATATGCAGTAATGTAGAATTTTTTTTTCATTTGGGCACACTCATTCTTGGATGACAAAATATTCTTCTCCTTATCAGTAACATTTGCACCTGATTTTCGCAGGTCTTCATCAACACAGTTCCCGATAAAGAGAATAGACTTTGATGTCATCTTACATTGTTGTTTTTGTACACCTGCCACATTTCTATTTTCTGTTGATTTTACACAGTTTTTGGCTGCAGTCGTTCGGCTTCACTTACAACTTGTAGTTATTTTGTAACAGTTATCCTGTTCGTGAGAAGTAATAACACCTTACTTCAAACACAAAGGGAATTCATTCTCAAGTGTAATCATTTCTTCTAGAAACGCCTGTACACTGAAATGTATGACTTATACTGGGCAGAAAACTGAACACAGAATAGGCTACCCAGAGAATACTGTTGTTCAACAATCTATGATGCGACAAAATAAAACTATTAGCCTTAAAACTCGTCTCTTATATAGCTGCATGAAATCCCCACCGTTCATATGGAATGTCAATCATGGCGGAAAACATTCTTAAACTATCATTTGCATACGAATTTTCAAACGAATGAAACTGATATATTTTAAAGCGGACAATTCTTTGTCAGATCCTATAGCAACGTATGGTACCCGTGCTATAGGTGGTATGCTAAGCAATTTACAATGGAACGCTGCTACAAATGACATCACCAAGTCCAAAACAATAACTACTGCAACGTAAAGAAGATACTTATCAGCTTCAAAACTGTTCACTCGTTGGACTCAGAAATTAACAAAAAATTAAAAACAGTTTATTTCTATTAATGGGGTTTACACATTATTGTATATATATATTAAGAAATGGACAAGATTTAAAAATGTTTTATTTATTAAAGACATATTTTTATGTTTAACGTTGTTCCGAATTTATAGATACAATTAATCTAAACAAATGTTCTGTTTATGATAAACAATTTTAAATAAAATTTACTGGGTTTAATGTCCGAGAAATTTTCATAAGAAAATTTTTCGAAATTCAAATTCAACCAGACAAGGGGTGTTTCGTGAACCTGTATTTTGATGGATCCGTTCATATAGTTACGTTTTTTACCGTTTGAGTTTTTTACAAAAAATCTGACATCCGTTAAACAAGGTCGAATTTACTTTTTAAAAAATTATTGTTTCCGGCAATGGAAAAATCTTTTACATTCATAACTATAAAGAAAAAATAGAAAAATTTCTCGGACATTCAGGATTAAATGTTATCTTACTGTTTATCTTAAATATATATATATATATAAATACAATATAAAAATATGTCTTTATATATATATTGTCCATTTTAATAGGGATAGTTTGTTTCGTTCGATACGCAAAAAGAAAGTTATGAATGTATCTCATTTTGGAAAGTTGGAGTTTATAAGCAGTAAATTAACCTTGTCTACCGATTGGTTCAGAAAAGCTCAAACGGTAAAAGTGAACGTCTGCGTATATGACAGTTCCGTATAGTATACAGGTTCGAATCCTGTTTTTGGAAAATTTTCTATGAACTTTTCTCGGACATTCTGAATGGTAAATGTTGTTTAATACTGTTTATCATAAACAGAGATTTGCATAAATACTTGTATCTATAAAATAACAACGTTAAACATAAAAATATGTCTTTAATAAATATATATATACGATGTGTATATATATATATTTAATTGATTTAAAATATTGTTTTTTAACACACAGTTGTAACCATGTTTCAAAATGGAATTTTTTTTTTTTGAAAGCGTCTGAATTAATTTTGTAATTAAATTAAATATTAGTTCCATTTCATCCTCAAGAACGAATTTTGGAGTAACTTTTAAATTACTGGGTTTTAAAGACACAGCAATAATCATAATTCGGACGTTTCCAAGGATACAGAGAAATACAAAATCAACCAGACAAGGGTGTTGCGTGTTCATTATCGCTGTATTTTGATGTATCAGTTATTAGTGAAAATATTAGAAAAATAGGGGTAGAGATTGTTTTCAATGAAATCTGACATCCGTTAGTATTTTCGTTATTATTTTAAAAAAATTATTGTTAACGGCAAAATTAATTTTTACATTTAATTATTTTTTAAAAATAAAAATATATTTAAAGAAATTATTTATTTATATTTACTGTTCATTTTTTTATATATATATATATATATATATATATATATATATATATATATATATATTGTCAGGGATAAATTGTCGTCTAAATTACGCAAAAATGAAAATAACACTGATATCTCATTTTAACAGTTACATTTGCAAAAATTAAATTAATATTACATTAAAATTGGTTGCAGAAAATAAACAACTCAGTGAACCATCTGAATCTTTCTAGCTATCAGCCTATTAAAATTTATTTACATTCTTTTTGGTAAAGTAGGAACTTTCTTCTTATCAACTCTGAATTGGTTGGGCATCTCACCTTTAATAAGGTCTTCTTTCAGATAACAGAATGGCTTGCTAATATTAACACCTTTAAAAAAGTGGAACCCATGTCTTTTTCTGTCTCCATCTCTGAGGGATTATTATAATCACGCATATTTACATTATTCGGACCGTTGTTAACATCTTTGTTGTCATATCCCCAAGGATACATGGCCCAGTTGTTAAAACGTCGACTGAAGTAATCTAGTGATTTGAGCCAAATATTTCTGAGTTCAGTACAGCAGCAGAGTTGAACGAAAATTTGGAGAGTTTGGCTACTAAAGAGACCTAACTGATTTTGGTGATATCCAGATGAGGCATGGCACTTCGAAATAGAATAATCTATCTCGTTGGACGAAATAAAGTTTTCGGTTCGAAATGCCAACCAATTGAAGAAGGCCGAAAAGTGTGTGAAAATATATAGAAAATAGGAAATATCTTGTTAGGTAAATAATCCAAAGTTCTTTAGTATTTTTGTTATTTTTTAAAAAATTGTGTTCGATACTCAAAAGAAGAGCATAAAATATAATTATTTATTTAATTATTTATTTAAATATAATTTTTTTATTTAAATTTATTTTGGAAACATATTTTCAAACAACACTCGTTGATATTTTGTAATATCAACAAATATATATATATATATATATATATATATATATATATATTTATAATCGCCGTAGTAGGGCAGTTCAACAATGCTGTTGTAACACTGGATGAACTGTTTTTAAAATAATCGAGTTGAGACTCTGTCAACAAAAAGTTGAGGGGCCTGAAACTCGTTTAACCAAATAACGAAAAAATCAGGTGAAAATTTCAACATTCTGCAATAGTTCTCTCTCTCTCTCTCTCTGTAACTATTGAGGGAATATAATTCTTTACGCCTTATAAGCATCGGGGAACATAGCGGTTAAGAACACCTCTCCAATATTTTTTTTAGGTTCCGGGCGATTTTTAAGTTCATGAACATTTCGTGTCTGATACAAGTCTTTTTTAATAAAGCACGCATGGATACGATCCACTTTGAGGACCTTTCCCAAGCCATTTCACTTTGCTTATAAGATAACGTTTATTTATATAATAATATAATCTTTATATATATATATATTATATCACTGCACAAATATATATATGGAGGACCAGGGTGTGTCTTCCGTCAGGTTCATACACCAGAGACCTGTTGAGTTTGGTTGGACCTAGAATGATTCATACACCCGATTACATAGCTCTGGGGGTTCGTTATATATAAAGCCGTGAACCATTCAAACGACACACCATTACGATCCACTTTGGAGGACGTTGCTGACTTTAAATGACTTAAAGGAATGATTTTCATGGAAACTGAAGTCGATATTCGAACGAAGGATAAAACTTGAGGATGCTAATTTCCTGAAAAATTGTTTTCAGAAAAATATTTTATGAATTTTCACTGTCAGTATTTTTTGTGATGTCAACGAACACTCGTTGCATGTTTTGTAATTTCAACAAATACTCGTTGTCACTTTCGTAAATGCTCGTTGTAGTAGAGACTTTGTAATCGCAGATACATCTATAGTAACGCCATTAAACAATAATAGTGTCGAATAATAATCCCGTGACGAGACTGCCCTTCGACATAGCCTCGTCCGGGTATCCTTTCTGCCCAGAGGCAGAGTGTTTGATCAGCACACTTTCGAAGGCTGACTTTATTGTAGGAAGATTCTATGATACAACTATAGTAAAAAGTTCAATTAGTTTTAATAATCTTTTGAGTGAAAATAACAAAGTTGTCACCATTATCATTGTTCTTGGGAATACATGCAAATAAAAAAAGATGCTAAATAAAAAAGAAAGCATAGAAAAAATGTTTAACTTGTAACACATAACAAATTTTGTGATGTAAACGAACACTCGTTGCCACTTTTGTAATGTCGACGAATACTTGTTGTCACTTTCGCAAATACTCGTTGTCTGTTTCATAAATACTCGTTGTCGATACAACTATAGTAATGCCGTTGAACAATACTGGTGTCAGACGCCTTCGAATAATACTTGCACTAATAGTACTTGCTCGATAATACTAGCTCGAATAGTAATCCGTATAGTGAAATAGTATAGAGAATAGTGCTCCGAATATTAATAGAGGAGAGAATAAAAATAACGATCGTTTACGATCACGTGACTTCCTACTTAAGCGTTTCCTCTATGGTCACGTGGTCTACTTAATTCAATAATGGGATCGCCTGTGTTTACTCACTGGCGATCTATGTTCAAACTCAAGTGTCGGCAGCGACACTTTATTACTATATAACACTAGTGGAAATTTCCCGTAGAGAAATGACAAATTGATTTGTTTTTTACGGTTTATCATCTTTTGATGGTTATTTAAAAGCCAGAAATTATTTTTAGATTGTAAGAAGGATTTAACTGATACAATTCATACTAATTAACCCATAACTGGGGGGAGAAGAGTTGGGTTTAGACCTTTCCCAAGTGTAGGGTCAACTCCACGTGGTGTAATAGTCAGCAAGTTTGTTTGGCTAGAACAATTACGAATGATACATGAGTTCGATCCTCATTGGGCACCCCATAACTTCACCCTCGTGCCATATCTAAGTTATACTTAGAAAAAACACCCTACCTTTCCCAAGTGTAGTTGTGCGTAAGTGCATATAACGAACCCGACTGGAATTGGAACTCGTCTCTTGGATTTTCAATTCCGAGCCGTTATTCATTACACCACCCGCACACCCAACCTTACAGCACATGGTATCACAAATCGGTCACTCCTCTAGGTAACGATGTTGCTTAAATTCGATGATCAAACGAAATCCGGTGTTTCAACGTGATACGGCCGTAAGCAACTCATGTAAAAACAAGTTTCTTTTTTTCTCAGCTAGAACTAAGGGAGATATTTAGCTGTTCTTCGATAATATGGATACAAATTTTGTGATGCCCAAATTTATAGATGAAACGAAATCATTATGAACCCGGTGTTTCATCGTAATACGGCCGCAAACTTGTAGAGAAATAATTAATTTCACCATTACTATTAGAATATTCAGCACTTCCGTATCGGTTCAGGACGTGGGTGATCATAGCTCTCCACAACTTCCTGTCCATACTAACTTTAAGCAATGTCTTTCCCCTCACAATTCCTCTGAATCTGTTCTGTCGTCTATTTACGCAAGATAGGTCTCCCTTTGTCTCTGATATATATCGCATGAATGCCAAATTCTCCAAGCCATTTTCCCTCATTTTTCTCCCGGAAATTTACAAGTGCCTCTTATTTTAAAGACAAGAGTATAATTTGTTCATATTTAAACTTCCTAATTGCTCACATCTTCTGTCCATGGAATTTTCAGCATCCTTCTGTAGAAACACTGCAGATTAGCACCCCGTTTCTTAATATAGTGAGCTGCTGCTATATTTAGGGAAGGAGCTGCCCAGTCTTCACATTCCAGTTTCCTGGGTAAGACGATAAACTACATCCGTCGTCCTGGGTAAGACGATGAACTATATCCAACAGCAAGGCCTCTGATCAGGAGGTTTTGAGGAGCGTAGAACCACCTCTTAATTGCTGGTGTTCCCAGGTCTACCATGACGCGGGTGGTAGCACCAGTTAGGGTCCCAGCTATGTGTAAAGAGTTAACCCCCAAACTGGGGTCAAAACACTGTGAAAGTGTAAAAATAGGTTTTAATACCGGCAATACATTTTTGTAAAAATATTACCAGCATGGAATTATTGAAGAAAAAATTATTACCAGCGATATATTTATGAAAAAAAAACTAAAAAACATTATCAGCAATAAATTTTGAAGGAAAAAATTATTACCAGCGATACATTTTTGAAGAACAAAAAATATTACCAGCAATACAGTTTAGAAAAAAAAAATATTAGTAGCAACACATTTTAAAAAAAAAAATGTTACCAGCAATAAAAAAAACTTGTCGGCATTAAATAACCCATTTAGGTTGATATGTCGTAAAACAAACCAAACCAAATTAATATATACTGAAACAGATAGATAGATAGATAGATAGATAGATAGATAGATAAAAAATATAACCAGCAATAAAAATCTTGTCGGCATTAAATAACCCATTGAGGTTGATATGCCGTAAAACAAACCAAACTAAATCAATATATACTGAAATAGATAGATAGATAGATAGATAGATAAAAAATATTACCAGCAATAAAAATCTTGTCGGCATTAAATAACCCATTGAGGTTATATGCCGTAAAACATACTAAACCACACCAAATCCGCATAAACTATGCCTCTTACTCGGTAACCCTCTATGACGAGTGGCTCTCGGGCCTTTTACGGAGTGAAAATCCTTGTAAAGAAAAAAGCGTTTAGAAGGCATATTTCGCGGTGAAAATGCGCCTTCGGATCTCTGTTTCTTGAATGGGTATAAAAAAGAAGAAACTAATTTGTTGCCTCTTTAATACCTTCGTTTGATTTGAGGGTACTTTTAGAGAGAAGATATGAAACAAAACATGTTTTAATTTTATTTAAATCCCCTAAGAGGAAAAACAAACAATTATGAATTTAATATATAGCACTATATATAGTAAGTATATTTTAAAAATATTATTGATTAGGCAATAAATATTTTTCATAGGGATAATACTCCTTTTTGAACGGAAGCATATTAATATTTTTGGCAAGAGAATTTCAGTGTTGTAGTGTTTGGTCATAAATAACACCAGATAATATCCGTTTAGTCTGCGTAAATTTTCCCGAGAAATAATTAACTTTCTATAAAAAGAAATGAAATTGGGATCTCTTTTATTTATGGGTGGTACTCTACGTTTATTTGTACATATGTAGGTGAAGCATAAATTCCGTGGCCTAATCAAAAAATACTTATTTGCCAGTGAAATCACATAATTCAATGCACTTCAGGCAATGATGACGCATTAATCAAAGAAATAAAGAATTATGTGCGTGGAAATGTCAAACCAAATTTTAAGGCAACATTCTATGTAGACTTTGACTGTAAAATCAAACACGCATGCCCTCATATATATATATATATATATATATATATGTGAAAAGTGAATATAAATATAAATAAATATATATATATGTATAATTATTTATATATTATATGCGCGGTACTTATTAGAAAGCGCTCAATATCAGAGATAGAGCTAACATATTTGGTTGGATCCAACCAAATATATATATATATATATATATATATATATGCAAGCTTCATTAAATATGACAGATAAGGTGCTTTGATTAAGTTTTTTATATAATTTCTCATATGATCTTATAATTCTTTTTCTTTTTAATAGATAAACCATACAAAAACTGTCCCAATGTTAAATTTTCTCGGGAGCTTTTGGCTATACATTTAGCCATTTTCAACGTTGAAATATGTTAACTGTTAACTAGAAATAAATTGTTGTATGTAGGTATTTATTATTATAGAATGTTTTATTTTCAAAACACGGTCAACATATTTTGTCCATGTTCATAGTTGATATTATTGAGTGTTGTTTTTATTTCTTTTTTTATTAATAAGTCTTCCATTATTTTTAGCCATTGTTTACATGTAGACGACGCTATGCTATTATATTTGTATTATCAACAAGTATGTTGTCGATAGGGTCCGGTATGTCTCCATAAGTATTTAAATGGGACCTATTTGAACTATGATCAGAAAGATGTAGCGTTAGTCTTCTCGTTAAACATGTTGTGGTGTGGTCAGTATAATTTTTTACGAATTCTGATTTTGAATGTTAGATATTCCAGGAAGTATAAATAATATAAAAGCTAAATTATAGCCATCTGAAGATGATCATAAGTACTTGTACGAAACCTCTTGAACAAAAAACATGACTGTTTACCAATTTAACCAAGTACGTCTTACGATAAACCGTTTCAAAAGAGGAACTGGAACTGGAATGAGAGATGCGAGGATCGTTATTGAATCCATGATAAAAATTTAAAACGTGGAATTAGGAAATTCTAACCAATTTAAATATCTCGTTGCCTTTATCAATTATAACGGATTTAGGAGATAAAGAAACTGAACATCGGATAAGCTGCGCTAATGGTAGTTTTGCACAACACCTCAACATGCCGCAAAACCAAAATACTAATCGGTGAACTGTAACCTTTTACGGATGATATACCTGGTGTTCAAATCGTTCAAAATTATCTAAACAGTTTTATACAACCATTTTCTCAAATCTTTGATTAAAATGTATCAAACGAATAAAGCCTGTAGGTTGTAAACAATCCAATCCTCCTTCAGATTTTAAAGACTGCCGCTACAGAATCAGGAAGAAATAAAATCCAGAACATTTGAACACTCCCAACAGCAGCAAGAAGAAAAATGTTTAACATGTGTAACTAGAAAGGAAGTTATTAATATAATCAATAAGTTGAATTTCCATACTATCTTAAGTTAAAGGTTTGGAAGGAAAACTCCCGTCAATACTAGAACGGGTGATAAAAGATGATTTGAAAAGTTTAATTACCAGAAAAAAATTAATTTATGAATTTCAGTTGACAATAACGCTGATTGGTCAATGAATATGGGATCTTTCTTGTATCGAAAGAAGTAATTTATTCAAATATTATAATTAACTTTAATCCCATGAATCAGCATACCCTGTATGTATATAGAGACTACACAAGAAGTAATAACATTTGTTTGATGATCGCTTTTTGTCGTAAAACTGACAGTAATCATGCAGTGTTGTATTATGATCAATATCTATCTATCTATCTATCTATCTATCTATCTATCTATCTAAAGCTTTCTATATCGATCTATCGAAAGTTTCCATATCTATCTGTCTATCGAAAGCTTTCCATATCTATCTATCTATCTATCTATCTATCTATCTATCTATCTATCCAAAGCTTTCCATATCTATCTATCTATCTATCTATCTATCTATCTATCTATCTAAATCTTTCTTTGTGGAATATGCGCATCTAAGCGAAAAATTAAATTAATCTTCAAACACGGATCTATAAATTTTAATAATTTTTATTTATTGGAGTAATATTTTTTTTCAAATTGAAAGAAATGAATTACAAAAATACGTTGTGAACATCTTCACGCAAAATGTAATGTGCATACGTTTTTTACAGTATAACTGAATGAATTGCGTTAGTATAGGATAAACGATAAATTCCTCTACAGATGTATGTAACAGGTTCAGTGTGTATGAATTACAGCTATAGACATTATGAACGTTGCATGTGTACTGATGTATTTATCACAAGTTTACATTGTTTGCACTGTGTGTATAAATTCTAGTTGTAGACTGGATGAAAGAAAGCAGGAAGTTATGTGTGCATCTGTTGATGCATGTTAACAAACGATCGCTAAGCATTATTTTGTAACATTGTATACTAGAAATAAATAAGAGAAAGATGTGAGGTAATTTCAGTTTTCTTTGTGCGACATACGATCGAACAAACACTCTGGTCAAAGGTTCACTGAAAGACTAGTTAGCAAACAAGAATTCATCATATTTATAATAACAATGTAGGCTTCGGGGGAATCTAAAATTTAGATTTATTAATGGTAAGCTTATTAGTTAATATATATTTTTAAATATTCCATTTAAGGAAAAAAAATATTGTTGAACATATTTTGAAGTTGAGCGTCCAATTTGGATTCTGATAAATTTGGCTGTCTGCCAATTCAATGAATACCGCGCGTTTCGTACGACATCGCTGGTTGGTTATATAAATGAATAAAAAAGATTCAAATAATCGGAGACTGTCAATGCAAAAAAAAAATGAGTTTCATTTGGTATGATGAAGTTTCAGTACTTAAATCTATTTGCATATTTCTACAATTCTGAAACGGGGATCCAGATCGATCTATCTATCTATCTATCTATCTATCTATCTATCTATCTCATTCTGTTCATATCTATCTATCTATCTAGCTAGCTAGATACCTAGCTATCTAATGTTTTCCATATCTATCTCGCTATCAAAAACTTTCCATATCTATCTATCTATCTATCTATCTATCTATCTATCTATCTATCAACGTCTCTCTCTATATATATTTATATGTATGTATTCTTTCTGTATATGTATGCATGGTTGTTTTAAAGTAGAATAATCTATCTATCTATCTATCTATCTATCTATCTATCTATCTATCCGAATCTGTTACTTACCTATTTCAGTTTCTCCATATCTATCTATCTATCTATCTATCTATCTATCTTCATTTTGTGGATAGATACATATATGCATGAGGTTTCAAAGTACAATAAACATTTCTTTTCTGTCTGTCTGTCTTTTCTCCTCTCTCTCTCTCTATCTCTCTCTCTCTCTCTCTCTCTCTCTCTCTCTCTATATATATATATATATATATATATATATATATATATATATATATATATATATATATTTTACAATAAAAATATCAAAAATTAAAATCTTCAGACACACTGGGTTGATTAAGATTTCGTTTTTTTTATTATTATTCCATTTAGATTCCTCGACTAGTTTTCGACCAAAATGGCCATCATCGGGAGAAGAAATATTTCTGCTTGCTGGTAGCAGTAAACTAAAAAAAAATATATATATATATATATATATATATATATATATATATATATATATATATATATATGCATGGGTGTTTAAAAGTAGAATAGCTATGTATCTATCTATTAATCTATCTGTTGAAAGCTTTCCAGATCTATCTATCTATCTATCTATCTATCTATCTATCTATCTATCTATCTATCTATCTATGTATGCCTGTGCTTGAGTGCATTTAAAGTGATGCATAGGAACAGAGATAAAAGCGTCGGGAAGCCAACACGGGAACACAAAAACGCATCGAAAAGCCAATTATCGTTTAGATTAAAATAAAATCGTACGCATATATCAAAATAAGTTTGCAATGATTGATTAGCCACACTGTTTTACCTGTGAGTCGATAGATAAGTAATAAAAGGAATTCCCTTAGTGAGGGTTAGAAGGTTTGAAGAACATCACCAAACACGACAGCCAGAACAAAAGCCTCTTAAGAGCCAGAGAAATTCTTAGTCGAGAGCAGAGGACCTGATATTTGTGGATGCTGTTTCTATAAACAACAGTTCAATTCTCTCTTTTAGAAGATTATCTGAAATTTCTAGTTGTTCGTTACATTAAACTTTACTAAAATATTCATAAAAATACTTTCAAATTGAGAAAATATTTCATTCATTTTATTTAAGGGGCTGATATCCTTATAATCTTTTCGTCTATTTATTAATGATTTAAATTATTTTTGTTTGCTTTTTATCCCAATGCTAAAATCGTTTTTATTTTACGTCACAGATAATTACTGTACACTTCTGCATCTGTCAAAATTTCTGAGATGATTTATTATGCACACTATTTACATTATTCGAACTATTGTCCTCATCTTTGTCGCCAAATTTATTACAACGTTTCTGCCTTTCAATATCTGTCTATATTTCTGAGATGAGGTATTATGTACACAATTTACATTATTCGGACTATTGTCCTCATCTTTGTCGCCATATTTATTCCAACGTTTCGGCCTTTCAGTATCTGTCTATATTTCTGAGATGAGGTATTATGTACACAATTTACATTATTCGGACTATTGTCCTCATCTTTGTCGCCATATTTATTCCAACGTTTCTGCATTTCAGTATCTGTCTATATTTCTGAGATGAGGTATTATGTACACAATTTACATTATTCGGACTATTGTCCTCATCTTTGTCGCCATATTTATTCCAACGTTTCGGCCTTTCAGTATCTGTCTATATTTCTGAGATGAGGTATTATGTACACTATTTACATTATTCCGACTATTGTCCTCATCTTTGTCGCCATATTTATTACAACGTTTCTGCCTTTCAGTATCTGTCTATATTTTTGAGATGAGGTATTATGCACACCATTTACATTATTCGGACTATTGTTCTCATCTTTGTTTCCATATTTATCACAACGTTTCGGCCTTTCAGTATCTGTCTATATTTTTTAGATGAGGTATTATGTACACTATTTACATTATTCAGACTAGTGTCCTCATCTTTGTCGCCATATTTGTTGCAACGTTCCGTCCTTTCAGTATCTGTCTATATTTTTGAGATGAGGTATTATGTACACTATTTACATTATTCGGACTATTGTCCTCATCTTTGTCGCCACATTTATCACAACGTTTCGGCTTTCCAGTATCTGTCTATATTTCTGAGATGAGGTATTATGTATTTTGTGTGTGTGTGTGTGTGTGTGTGTGTGTGTGACACACATTTTTTGGGGAAATCTTGCAATGAAACTTTCAGAAACTATTCACAGATGATCGATATTATTATAAATATTTTTTTTATTAAAGTCATGGCAGAAATATTTTTTTAATATTTATTCCCCCCACCCCCATAAGTAATTTTATCGATCGCGTCAGGTTTAGTGATTACAGTAGTTAAAAGCACAAGGCTTTGAGGAATGCAATGTTTTTTTTTTGTTTTTAATTGGACCCCCTCTACCTGAAAATCAGTTCTGAATTGTAACATACAAAACTCAATAAAACAAAGATATTATTTAATTTCAAATGCTTTTATTTGCTTTTAGTTGTTTATATGAATATGGACAATATTTTCTGAAAGCAAAAATTTTTTCGATGAAAAATGAATTTTTAATACAATTATTTGTTATTTCTTTAATTATAATATAGTTTTACATTTAAATATTATAAAATTAGTTAAAAGTCGCATTGGGTTTCCTAAGTGTCCTTATGAAATAGATCTTTTTTTAGCGCTTTGTAAGTTATATCATTTTGACTAATTAGAAGACCCGCAGTAATTAAGAAATGTAATTTTGTGTTTATAATCGGGCTGTAATTATAAAGTACGGAAGACCAACCAGAATACAATTAAGTTGCGTTATTTGAGTTAAGCATTGTTCTCCGCTGTTAAGGCCTTTACTTTTGCGAAACACGTGTGGAGAAGTTAATTTGATTTTTCAATTTCAACTGAGAAGGTTACCTACAAGTATCAGTATCATCTTATGAAATTTATATGATCTTAATTTTATATTAATCTCAGTTATGACATTTTTCCATAAATGAAATATCAAAATTAATAATAAAATGAATGGAAATACAAATAACACAGTAAAATGTAATAAATGTACATAAAATTATAGTATTTTATGTACACTTCTGATAAAATTTCATAAGAAAGGTACCTATAAATTAATTAGATACCTTTCTTATGAAAGTTTATGACCTGCTTTGTTTTATTTTCAAATTACATTTTTTTGGCGCAGAAACTAAGTTAACCTTGGTTCAAAATATTTTAAATAAACAGTAGAATTTCTGATTTTCATATTTTTTTATAAAATGGAAAAAAATGGTCAATTTTGCTGACTCAAAAAAAAAACAAGATTTTTAACGAAAATGGAATGTCGAACTGAAACCTTAGTGGGCGAAATAAAGTTAAGTTCCACATTCCAAGTACCTGAAGAAGGATGGAGCGTACAGCGGCCGACACGTTGTAATAAATATTGCGAAAAAATAAGGACAATAATGGGAATAATGTAAATAGTGTCGTCTTCTGGTTGGATAGTGTAGGCCGTTAGATAAGTGAGCATACGGCGAAATCAAGTTGGATACCCTGGTTCCCAGACGATCACTAACGTTAAGCGACATTGAGCTTGATCAGTACGTATCTGGTTGAGCGATTGGGAATATAAGGTGCTGTAAACTTGGATGTGTAGATGGTGTAATTGATAGCAGCTCCGAATTGGAGATTGGAGAGCCGAGTTTCAATTCCAGCCAGGATTGTTATATTCACTTACGCGCAAATACCCTTGGGAAAGGCATGTATCTACCTTTTCTCCTCCCAGCTATGGGTTAATTAGTAAGACTAGTAAATCATTATCTCCAAAAAAATTTTACGAACTACAAATATTTTCTGTCTTTACATAACCTGCAAATTGCTGTGTTGTAGAGTAGCTAGCACTCCTTCAACATTCTAACAGATGGCCTGGCTCATAGCCTTAAATAATTTACAATTAAGGACTTCAGCAGTTGATTAATAAGTTGATACTAAGCTGGTTAATATTCGGACTTGCTTCATTTGGCTATAAAGCATTTGACCCTCATCTATTCCTTGTAAGTTGTCTTGTGAATTGTTTTGTAATTTATTTTTCTGTGTTTTTTTTTTTAAAATGTATCCGTTTGCATCGGGTACTGGTGCTTAATAAATATATTAAGCATTCATTCTTCTCTGTGTATCATTCACCTCGATGATACAACAGGTTGATAGACCGTAAAATGTCAAACAATCAATCATTGGATAAAACATTGCCTCTCAATGAGGCTGTGCTGCGCTGTGTCACGGCTGGCTTCAATTCGCCAAACTCCAACGCCACTTCATAGGCTATATCAACAAAAGATGGTTTCTTTTTCCGATACCGGTAGGGTGGCACGCTGCTGCTGACTCCGTCGCTCGCCCGAAAGCCGTCGGTTGCGGTCGTGATGTTGCGGCAGCAGCGGCGTCGGCCGGCTACGGTGCGCACTGGTCCTTGCTGCTATCGTTTCGCGAACACACTAGACAGTCGGCGGCACACGTGCTGGCTATTATCTCTAAGGAACCTCAGTGCGTGTCGACTGTTGACCTTTCTTGCAGCCGTCAGCTGTCTTCGCATCAGTTTCGTCTTAAATCCAAAACAAAGACAAAGGCAATCCATCGCTGTCAGCATATCTTCCACGCCTACGGGATCTTCTGACCAGTAGTTGGCCATCTTGGGCCACCCTCCATATACTTTAACAATGCCTGGAACCTCTATTGGGAGTCAAATTACCATGCTTTATATTCACAAGAGCCAGATCAGACCAAAAATGATGCCCTGTCTGCTGGGGCTTCATAATACACCGACTACACATCTGCAGAGGGGTAAGACTTCACCAATGAGGCGTCCTGGGTATGACCATAAACTACATCCGGCTGCAAGGCCTCTGAGAAGAAGGTTTTGAGGAGCATGGAACCACGTCTTAATTGCTGGTGTTCCCAGGTTCATCCTAACCCTGAATAGTAACACCTGTTAGTGGGGACGAGCTATAGGCAAATAGTTAACACTCAAACTGAGATCAAAACACTCTGAAAGAGTAAAAAATGGGTTGTAATACCAACAATATGAAAATTTCTCCCATTTAACCAGTAGAGAAGACAATATTTATGAATAAAAATGACAATAGGAAAACTGGTAATTGCTGACGCGCTTCGTCTAATGTGGACTTTATCAAAGCAAAATGTGAAAATTATTATACGTATTTTGCTTTGATAAAGTCCACATTGGACGAAACGCGTCAGCAATTACTAGTTTTCCTATTGTCATTTTTATTCATAAATAGCAGAAATATATTTTTGAATAAAAATATGTATTACCAGCAATACATTTTGGAAAAAAAAATATTACCAGCAATACTTTTTGGAAAATAAATATTACAAGCAATACTTTTTGAGTAAAAAAACATATTACCAGCAATAATTTTTGGAAAAAAAAAAAACAACAAAAAACAAAAAAAAACATTACCAGTAATAAAAATTTTGTCGGCACCAAATAACCGATTGTGTTTGATGTGCCGTAAAACAAATTAAACCAAAGTAAATCAGAATAAAAATATCGCCTCATCTTGGATGGAGCTGACCAATTCTTATTTTCCATCATTGATAGAGTTAAAAATTGTTTACGCAGCCTTGTGTTTGATGACTTATTTTACACTTTTCAAAACCTTTCTTACAGACGAAATGTTGCTAGCCTCTCGCTACACTTTCGCTATTTTCAGATGGTCAGATTTCAGATGTTACACCTGTCCAGACATTCACAGCTAAGATGTGACATAGCAAGTGCACTAAGTCAACACATACTCCTTTCCTTCATAGTGCATTGGTATAGAGGAGATTCTCCTCAGACAGCATTTTCCCAAGAACGTTTGCTCTGTGGAACACATTCCCGATAGGACGCTTTCTCTATCACTATAATCTTGACCTCTTGAAGTCAACCGATGTCTATCCTATATATCCTCATAATATTTACGCTTTGTACGCCTGAAAAAAGAAACTCCACTTAGTAACTGTTGTAGCATACCTTCGGGCGATAATGGGTGTGCCACCATTCCCATAAATACTGTAGTGCATACTCTATGTATTGGTTTGCGGTCTGCGGTTGGAGATTCATTGTGGAATTCACTTCTAGCAGTTGACTCCTATTTCTACGCGCTGCTAGCGAATCTTATGTGTGTTGTTCGTGTTCTAAGTGTTATCATTTATTAGCAACCTTCGCGTGATTATTCTATTCAGTAACGTTCCCTAGGTTCCAACAGATAGATAGATAGATTCATTTCTAACGGTTTAGCAATCAATTACGTACTTTTTAAAGCCAGAATATATATATATATATATATATATATATATATATATATATAGAGAGAGAGAGAGAGAGAGAGAGAGTTGTAGCATACCTACGGACGATAATGGGTATGTCGCATTTTACATAAACACAGTAGTAAATACTGTATGTTTGTCTGCAGTTAGAGATTCGTCTCCCCAGACAAGGCTATATCGAAGGGTTGAGTTTCGTCTCGGGGAACAGCTAGCCGACACCGTTTTCTACGGAGTCTATGGAGAATTTTTGGCCGAGCTTACTAGCTCGGATACCCCACATCAATTTCGGCCTTCTGACACATCTAACCGCGTGAGGCGGTTCGTAGATATCCTGCAGTTGGAGATTCATTGTAGAATTCACATGATTCACTCCTAGCAGTTGACCACTTCTTCTACGCACCGCTGGCGAATCATATATGTGTTGTTCTTGTCCTAAGTATTATCGTTCATTACCAACCTTTGTGTGATTATTCTATTCAGTAACCTTCTCTAGGTTACAACTGTAACCCTCTACCTTGAGTGACTCTTGTGTCTTGTATTGGGTGGACAGTTGTAAAAAGTACTGTTTTCAAGTTGTAACTAGTACGCGTTCAGATCTAGTTGAGTGCAAAGTTTTTTCGAACTCATGTCAGCAGAACTAATGATTGTAGAATCTTTTAACGACCTGTCGGTGGCAATAAAAGCAAAACACGATTAAAATGAAGGGAAAACTTGGCCATAAGATTTTATTCTTCATTGTTGCTTTTAATAAATCGTTTCAAGCGATAAATTTGCAGAAGCGTAAATTTTTGAAAATGAAAATGAAACATTTGTAGAAATTTAAAAAATTATTTGTATTTTAAAATGTTGTTCAACATTGTGGAAAATGGCAAAATGGCAAGTGACAAAATAATAAATTATCGGCCGTACTTTCACGATACAAATGTGAAATATATATATTTTCTTTGTTGTATCTGTGCTTTTCGAAAATGTTTCCCTTTTGTGTATGTGAATGTTTGATACATGAGATAATGTTTACGTTGAAGCAGTGACAGCCATAGTATAGGCAAAAGTTAAAAACTGGCTTGCGATAGATATTTCAGTGTAATATCGGTTCCTTCATATCAGGGGTCGACAATCTTTTGCTGACTTTGTACTGAACGCAGCTTTTAACTAATTTCAAATAATGAAATAAAATTCGATTGAAAATTGATTTTAGGGCCGTGGGGATTTGAGGACTAAGCCACCCTCCCCTATATATTTTAAATAACTGAAAATCGTGGGGTCCAAATAAAACCCCACGACGATAATACCAGAGACGAACTTGCAAAAGTCGGGTTTAGAAAGTTAATCACCCTTACCAAATATTTTTTTTTTAAAGTATTAACCACGGGTGTCTACATAAAACACCACTACAAAAATACTGGGGTCGTACTTTCTGGAGGGAGGGTAGCCATCTCCCAACGTTTAAATATTAACTGAAAAAATCATTGGTTCCAGTCGAGATAAAAATCCTATGGCAATAATACAAAGGCAGTACATTTTAGATGGAGAGTTTAGTGGTCTAAGCCGTCCAATATTTTTAAATAAATATTTATTTAATTACTATACTCTATCGTAAGGGTCGGCAATCTTTTGCTGACTCTGTACAGACTTAGGGTTTTAAAATCATTCAGTGTGCCAACAAGATACGTATTTTTATTCAAGTCAAAGTCAATATACCTATTCTACAATATATTTTATATAGTAATAATATAGTATATATTAAATTGACTCAGCTAAATGTCTTCTTTGTATTGTAGTAGTTATTGGTTCGGACTTTGTGATGTCATTTGCAGCTGTGTCCCATTGGAAATGACTTAGAACTTGAAATTATATATAGAGAGAGAGAATGACGTAGAACATAAAAGAAAGACTGACATAGAACTTCAAAGAGAGAGAAAGAAAGAGAGAGACAGAAAGAGAGAGAGAGATGATGACAGAATTTGAAAGAGAAAAATAATGAATGACATAGAGAAGTCGTCAACCTTTTGCTAACTATGTACCGACTTAGGGTTTGAAAAACATTCAGTGTTCCTACAGCATACGTATTTTTATACAAGACAAGGTCAATATATTTGTTCTACAATATATTTTATATCGTAATATGAAGAAAAATTTTGAAAAAACAAACAAATCCTTAAATGTTGTTTAAAATGAATGTAATGTCGACGTCAGACGTCGACATTTCATTCATTTTAAACAACATTTAAGGATTTTGTTTGTTTTTTCAAAATTTTTCTTCATTCTGTCGGATTTATATCCATTTACACTTGCTTATATATCGTAATATATACAATAATATGTAAACCACATTAATAGAAATAAACTGTTTTTAAAAGTTTTTTTTTAAAGTTTTATTATTAATGGGAGTCCAACGAGTGAGCAGTTTTGAAACTGCTAAATATCTTCGTTGGTTTAGTTTGTTCGGATTTCATGATGTAATTTGCGGCTGCGTGCCATTGAAGTTACTTGGCATGGCACATGTGGCACGCGTGCCGTAGAGTGGAAAGCGAAAAAAAATTATTTTATTATAAATTCACAAAAGGTTTCAAATAGATTTTAGCCTTTACTCCATAAAAAGCTATTTACTTAGAAATTGAGCAATTTCTAAGCGCTCAAGGTTTACATGATGGTTTATGAGTATTTTGTATACCAGAGGTCGGCAACATTTTGCTGACAATGTGTTGACTTAGGGTTTTAAAATCATTCAGTGTGCCAATAGCATACATATTTTTATTTCAAGTCAAGGTCAGTATTTTATATAGCAATATATACAATAATATGTAAATCCATAAACAGAAATAAACTATTTTTAAAAGTGTTTTTAAAAAAAGTTTTATTATTAATAGGAGTCCAACGAGTGAGAAGTTTTGAAACAGTTGAATATTTTCGTTGGTTTAGTTATTGGTTCGGACTTCGTGATGTGATTTACGGTTGCGTGCCATTGGAAATTGGTTGGGGAGCCACGTGTGGCAACCGTGCCTTAGGTTGGCGACCCCTACTCTATATGGCAGTGAATGCTGGACAATCTCCCTACAGATGAAGAAGAGACTTAAGTAAAAAAGAAACGTGGTTTTAGAGATGGACGTCGAGGATACAATGGACAGAAGATGTGAGTAATGGCGAAGTTTTAAGAGAAATGGAATCAAAAGGAAACTTGTATTTAAACTCAGAAAGAGGCAGTTGAAATTCCTAGGGCAGATAAGGAGACATGTTGAAGTCAAGAGAAGGAAAAAAAAGAAGAAAAAACGCGAATAATGCATTTGTTTAAATGGTTGACAAATGGTGGAAATTGTGGAGAGGTATGATCGTCAACATTTTGAAGGGACGCAACACATAAAACAAATCAGAATTATAAAAAAATGCGCTTTGCAGCGAGGAACAACCTGTTGAATACAGTAGAACCAGGTAGCAATGGCTCGGCAACGGCTCAGCAACGACTCCTTACTCTCTGCCTCAACACCACTGCAGGCCCTGCCACCCTCATCAACATATATGCCCGGCAATCTCAGCCACAGCAGACAGCAAGGACGAGTTTTACGACAAGCTGGCAACCACCATCAGCAGTATCCCCAGAAAGGAACAACTTGTTCTCCTGAGCGACTTCAACGCCAGAGTGGGTGTTGATCATGACTCTTGGCCTTCGTGCCTTGAAGAGTTTGGCGTCAGGAAGATGGACAATAGCCAGCGACTGCTCGAGCTATTTACTTACCAAAACTTGTGCAAAGCCAACCCCTTTTTCAGGACGAAGCCCCAACACAAAGTCTCCTGGAGACATACTAAAAGCAACGGCAGCAGCTGGATCTCATATTAGTCAGACGAGGCACCATTAAGACCATCCTTCACATACGTTCTTACCACAGCACGGACTGCAATATAGACCACTCCTTGGTGTGTTACAAGATCAAGCTCCAACCCAAGGGAATAAAGTATTTTTGCAATTCTATAGATACAGCGGAAAAAAAAGCATCGCTCTTCATTTTGTTAAAGCGTGATGAAGACAGTTGTTTGGAGAACAGTTGATGTCGGGAAAGACCAGTTAGCACCGACCCAGAAGAAACATCCACAGTGGAGGAGCCCCACCATAACAGAATGCAGTAGAAAAAAAAGGGACCGAAACTGGCTGCTATGATTCATCCTAATGTAAGATTTTGGATTGGATCCGGAAATGAAGGCATTTACTGGTAAGAAAGATCTTGTTTATTTTTCCACTCAATATTTAACAATGTCGAAACTTGCAAACTGTATTTTCTACCAAAGACTCTAGAAAACTCAAACGATCGTTTCAAAATATACCCCCTTGTGCCAAATAATTGAAACAGAACGAATAATTACATTATTATTTTTTTCGTATTTTTTCAATGAAACATGGCCCATTTCACATGTTAGTACTTCCTATATCCATTCCACGAAGTCGTTCCTTACGGATTGATCACAGATTCTCGATTGGATTTAAATCAGGAGAGATTTCGAGTTAATCTATAATACTCTGATTTGCTTACTTGCAAGGCTCTTCAGTGTCAGCAGTGTTACAATTTTCGTACATATTCTTGGAGTAACTTCCATCACAGAAAATGCCCGTAGGACAACTAATCGACAGTCGAGACAACAGTGTCTCGGTTTGATGACGCAATATTTTTCAAGGGCAAACAAATTTCATCATACACCCCGAAAATAGATTCATATTACTGCACACCACTGCAAATGGCCTAATCTTAGGAAAAATAAAAATCGATAACACCTTGTCACTTCATTGGGTCTAGAACTGAACATATAGTGATAGAAATTAAACTACAGCGGATGTTTCAGTTAATTTGCAGAATTATTCTTTCTAAGTTACAATTGGCTAAAGTTTATATTTAGTTATGGCAAGTTAATTAATTAATTAAGAAGGAAAAGATATTAAAAGTTTTAGTAATTTTCCTAAATAAGCTCGTTTGCAAATGTCACAAAATGTGGCACGTTTTTTCGAGGGCTCTCATTGGTCAAAAATGGAACGATGACAATTCAGATTTCGATATGTGAGCTATATCATTTTGCAAAAAAAATTACAGTTTCATTTCTGCAGAAATATACAGATGGTTTGTCATATATTCTTTGTTCTTCTACAGATGACTAATGATTCCGTTGCATTTGTGCACAATATAAAATGAGAGAGATATGAACGGAGGTAGATAGATCTGAACAGAAGGAAATAGATAGATAGATAGATACATGACAGAATGAGATAGATAGATAGATAGATAGATAGATACGAACAGAAATAGTGACATATGAACAGAAGGAAATAGATAAATAGATAGATAAGAGAATGAGATAGACATATATGAACAGACTGAAATATATATATATATATATATATATATATATATATATAGATAGATAGATAGATATTAACAGACTGAGGTAGATTGATATGAACAGACTGAGATACATAGATAGATAGATAGATAGAGAGAGAGATATGAATAGACTGAGATAGATAGTTAGAGAGAGAGAGAGAGAGAAATATGAAAAGACTGAGATAGATAGATATGAACAGACTGAGGTAGATAGATAGATAGAGAGAGAGATATGAATAGACTGAGATAGATAGATAGATAGATAGATAGATAGATAGATAGATCGATGAAAAAACTGAGATAGATAGATAGATAGATAGATAGATATATGAACAGACTGAGATAAATAGATAGATAGATAGATAAATAGATAGATAGATAGATATTAACAGATTGAGATATATAGATATGAACAGGTTGAGAGATAGATAGAGCGAGAGAGATAGAGACAGATATCAACAGGTTCAGATAGATAGTAACAGATTTAGATAGATAGAGAGATATGAACAGACTCAGATATGAACACACTCCGATAGATAGATAGGAAAATTTATGATTTCCTTTTTTTTCATTGCTTCACACAGACACATCTAGATACAGGTAAAATCATCGGCTCCCTACAGATAGATGCACCGCTAAAATAAGTACCTGACTCCTCATGCTATGTCTTACCTTTATAAGAGCCAGATCAGGCCGAAAATGGAGTACTCGTGCCATATTTCGGAAGGAACTGTTCGAGCTTCACTTTCCAGACGCATGTGGCAAATCTCTTGCTGCTCTATCCCTACTTCCAGGGAAAGCCCTCGGAGGAACTAAATTCCTTGGTTCCGCCAGGTCGAAGCCTCATGGCTAGGGCCCGCCATGCCACTTACATTGTAGCAAACCACCCAAGATGCCCCCGTATTCCATCAGCGAGGAGTACGGTTCTTTCTGCGAAGCACTGCTCTGTGGAATAAAATTCAAAGAGGATGTTCTCCCCGATCACTACCATCTTAACTTCTAGAGTTATCCGTTATATCCATATAAACTACCCCTTAGCGTAACCTTCTATCGTGAGTACCTTGTACCTTACTGTAAAATTAGATCAGAGAACTGACGATTAATGTTACATATGTGGTGTCCATAAAGTTCGTGTGCACTTTAAACAATTTATAACTTTATTTATATTTGCGATAGAAATAATTTATAAAAAGGATTAGAAAGAAGTAAATCTATATTTTTTAAGGTTTTATTGAAATTTTATTTAAGTTTCCACATGTCCTCCATCATTAGCAATACAAAGGGTAATACGATTTTGCAGTTCATGGAAAACATTTGCCAACTGATTTACAGTAATGCCTGAAATCACATTAGTTATTTTAGCTATACTTAAAACTAGGTACATTAAACTTTATAACATTTTTTACAGATTATTTCTATCGCAAATACAAATAAAGTTATAAATTTCTTAAAATGCACACGAACTTTATGGACACCCTGTATTTGACGAGATTAAAGCGAGAAAACACGAGACTGAAAATGCTGTGTTTATACTTATCTAACAATCACTCTCGTTGATCTAATTTACGTAGTGTTACCAGGGCCATTGATATTTATTGCGTTTGCCCTTGGCGTCAAAGTCTAAATATACATTGAGAAGTTAACATAAATATAGTTTCAGTCATTGGACGGACTTTGTATCTGATATCAATTTTCTGTGATTTGCATATCATTACAGGGAGGTCAGTGTGTTCCCTTTTCTCTCCAAACATAATATATCAAATTTAATTATCTCGCTTCAGATTTAATTTCAATTCTTTCTGGCTGACTGCTTTCTCCTTTACAGTTGATGCCACACATGCAGAGGACCTTGAACATGCAGATTTAGATATTCTGCTATGCAGAAGCAACGTTTGTAAATAGGCTGTTTTGTATAATTTTGCATTAAAAAAGATATTCAAGCTTTATATAGACTGCAGATATCTCGCGAACCACGTTTATAATAAATTAGACTCGACATATATTGGTATACAAAAAAGAACAATGTCAAATCTATCTATCTATCTATCTATCTATCTATCTATCTATCTATCTATGTATCTCGTTTGTGACCATATCTATCTATCTCATTTGCGTTCATATGTATCTCAATTCTGTTCATATCTATCTATCTATCTATCTATCTATCTATCTAATTTGCGTTCATATGTATCTCAGTTCTGTTCATATTTATCTATCTATCGTCTAGCATGAAACAGCCTGTCGCCTCTGAGTGTTGACTTCAATGTTCACATTTATATTTACATACGCTCTATCTCTGATATTGAGCACTTTATTCCATAAATATAGCACATCATAAAACTATATCTCTTCATATATATATATATATATATATATATATATATATATATATATATATATATGAATATATATATATATATATATATATATATATATATATATATAGAGAGAGAGAGAGAGAGATGTATATGTATTAGTTTCAATCCTTTCAAGGCTACGGCTTAATGTTTGTGGTAGCAAAGTGTTATATAAAAAATACATAATTAAAAACGAGAAGTAAAAAAAATCTTTCCACAAAATCACATAAGTTACTTGCATAACGGTGAAAAACATTCTGAATTTACGGTATATATATATATATATATATATATATATATATATATATATATATATATATATATATATATATATATATATATATATATATATATATATATATATATATATATATGTGCGTATGTCTGTGTGTATATGTGTGTGTTTGTGTGTGTGTCTTTTGCGTGTAGTACTAATCCTATTAATCCCTAAGATATATATATATATATATATATATATATATATATATATATATATATATGTGTGTGTGTGTGTGTGTGTGTGTGTGTGTGTGTGTTTATTTTGCCAAATAATAAGGAAGGTATGTCTATCATTTTGAAATTTAATTTTTGAAATTTTCGAATAGGTTTTGCGTTATCAGTAAATTTGCCAATGTTCATATTTATCTTCATTTTTATTATTTTTTTTTCTTGTGTCACTTGGCGGCCTCCATAACTTGCTTTGACATTTTGGATAACATGGGGAATATTTATAAGTCTTCTTGAATTTAAAAATTTCGAAAAACCAATAACATTTTTGCTCGTGGATATAAATACCTTGTCTCAAAAAAAAAAATAAAACTCTTGCATTTTCCTTGAGAAAGTCCATCAGAGGAGGTTAAGTTTTCCATTTGTTTTTATCCATATTGTCCTGTGACAGATATATTCTATCTAAAATTTTTTACACACACACACACACACACACACACACACATATATATATATATATATATATATCTTCAGGGTTTTTAAAAAAATAATTTTACAAATATTTGGGGTGGGTTCCTCACAAGAAAAACAAGAACAAAAGTCCATATGAACATATGTCCGCAAATACTTCGTTTCTGAGTAATCAAGTTTAAAGAAACTTTAAGATAAATGTCGTTGTGTTGCAATCTAGACTAGGTTACATTCGTCATTCGTGTACATTTGAGGCTAGTCTGTCTTTAATGTTTAACGTGTGTAGTAGTGACTTATCTAAGTGTTTCATTTAACAATGTGTTGTATCCTTAAAGAGGTTACAAACATACAAATGTGGTACTCGATTTAAGGAACAGCAACACGCGTAGATAAAAGAAGTGAGGTTTATTCTAAAAGAGAAAACACAACTGAAAGACAGGGAATCGGGTGGCAGACAAGTAATTCCCGAAGCAAGACTATTTACCTTATTCCACCCCTCGTGGCAGGATGTGGCCCAAAGTCGTTTTTAATGTGGGGTTAAACCCGAGCCCTTCAGGATTTTGTCTCGTACATTCATACCTCGTACATTCATAGAAAATCATGGAAAATTTGTAGTTTAAAAACAGTAAAATCGACCTTGCTAATCGAAACACTCCTCTGTGTCTCAATCGGTAAAAGCACGTCAGGCTATATGACGGTTCCTTAAAGGATACAGGTTCGATTCCTGTCGGAGGACGCATATTTTCTATGACAATTTCTCGGACATTCATAACGGAATGTCGTTAATACTGTTTATTATAATTAGAACATTTACTTAAATATTTGTATCTATAAAAAGAACGCATAAACATAAAAAAAATGTCTTAAAATAATTGTCGGACTCTCCATTTCATAATGTATATATATATATATATATATATATATATATATATATATATATATATATATCTCAGTATGTGGTGCAGTTCAATTTACATTACATGAATCATTCATACAAAAAACAGATATAGAAGTTAATGATATAAATGGCGAGAATACATCTTCGCAAACAAATTTAATAAAGTACATTAACCCCGAACCTGTAGATGAATGTTATGATCCCTGTTTATAAATTCCAGTTGCATAAGGTCTTTTTTAGTTTTTTTACAAGCGTTCGTCTGTTCCTAAAGATATCATCAGGTATGGAAATAGATTTGTTTTTGTTTTTTACTTCTCGGTAATAACAGGACAACGAAAATATAGATGCAATCCGAAATATATTTTAAGAAATATGTTATTGTTAATTGTAAGAAATTTTTTGGAACGTGCGGTCGCAACGCTGAGGTTGAATTTTTAAATTTAAAGATTGTGCGTCTTTGTACTAATATGGTAATAGGAGAATTCTTTTGTGCTGGTAGGTTTTTCAGTCAATGTGGTATGAACTAAATTGTTCAATAAATACAGGAATGTCACAGTTATTATCCGAAAGTTGCACGTCGGATCACTTATTTTAATATCAGGTATGTGGTGCAGTTTTTTGTATGAATGATTCATGTAATATATATATATATATATATATATATATATATATATATATATTATATATAAATATAAAAAATATAATATATATATATATATATATATATATATATATATATATATATATATATATATATATAAGTTTAATAATATAAAATAATACATAATATAAAATATATAATATAAAGATAATTATGTAGCATTCTTTGTTATTTTTGAAATAAAGCGTTAAAGTGGTCATTTTAAACGCATCGCCCGACGAGACCGTCAGGTCGAAACCATAGTCACGTATTTTAATCGACCTCCTGATTTTTAAACTTAAAAAGCTCAACGTGTTATTTTAAATTTTACTTATATTTTTCACGTGTATTGAGCATTTTAATACTACTGTTCCTTTATACATACATACATACATACAGACACACACACACACACACACACACACACACACATATATATATATATATATATATATATATATATATATATATATATATATATAATTTCAGGATTGGAAGTGGTAACTGACTTGTTTAACAGCTACAGTTATTAACTCTCTTCATCTTCATAAAGAAATGTGTATGGAAATTGAAAAATCAATCTTTCCTTCAGTCGAGGAACAAACCACGTACTGTGTTCTGATTGGCCCTTTCATTTGTCATCTTATCCATTAATCGACGTTTTGGTTCACTCAGCGTCACGTGCAAATGCATTTTTTCTCTTTCATTGGGCGTATGTTCGCTCTTTCTTTATCTGACCAAAAGAATATCAAAGGGATTCACCAGGCACGCGAGATGAATTACGAAAGAGAAACATTCGCGGAACGAAATTGAAAGGTTGTCGTGGAAAAGCAACCTCTCATCAGTAGAAGAGAAATGGTGGCATTTACATGTGGTTCGTAGGCAGACTTTATCATTTTCGCACAAGCCGACTTGCGAAATAAACGGGGTAATTCTACTGTGCTTGGGTCCCTGTGATAAAACCCCAGGAAGATAAGAAAAATAGTTGATTTAAAATCCAATAAATAAATACGAACAAATTACATGATAGTAACGAACTGCAAGGAAACAATGAATTAGCAACTGTGACAGTAATAGGATGTAAGTAATGTAGATTTTGCAAATAGATGATTGTATTACTTACATTATTTACATTATTCGGACTGCTTTCCTCATCTTCATTGCCATATTCACAACTTTTCGGACACTATATCTCTGAGATGAGGTATTATGATTATTTACATTATTTACATTATTCGGAGTGCTTTCCTCATCTTCATTGTCATATTCACCACGTTTCGGCCTCTATATCTCTGAGAAGAGATATTATGATTACTTGCATTATTTACATTATTCGGACTGTTATCCTCATCTTCATTGCCATATTCACAACTTTTCGGCAACTATATCTCTGAGATGAGGTATTATGATTACTTACATTATTTACATTATTCAGAGTGCTTTCCTCATCTTCATTGCCATATTCATAACTTTTCGGCCACTATATCTCTGAGATGAGGTATTATGATTACTTACATTATTTACATTATTCGGAGTGCTTTCCTCATCTTCATTGCCATATTCACAACTTTTCGGCCACTATATCTCTGAGATGAGGTATTATGATTACTTACATTATTTACATTATTCGGACTGCTTTCCTCATCTTCATTGCCATACTATATCTCTTAGATGAGGTATTATGATTATTTACATTATTTACATTATTCGGACTGCTTTCCTCATCTTCATTGCCATATTCACAACATTTCGGCCCCTATATCTCTTAGATGAGGTATTATGATTACTTACATTATTTAAATTATTCGGACTGTTATCTTCATCTTCATTGCCATATTCACAACTT